>PUQB01000197.1:0-120000 GCA_003024785.1 Selaginella tamariscina
GAATTTAAATTAATCTTTCTGTTAAGTTCATCCATTATACTTTCAATGTTTTAGGATTTTTCAACGTTCTATTGGTTTGGAAACTAAACGTTGTGTTCAAATCAAAATTTGCCGTTCGTAACACTGTTTGTAACACGTACATATGCAACGTTCCGAAGTTCAGTGGTAAGTATGGTGTGTCTTGAACTTTCTTTATAAAACAAAGGTATTTATGCTTTTCTGCTGTGCACCCATAAGGCTTGGCTGCTATCCGTCAAGTTATACATTTTATCATTTAATCTCTTTAGCTCAAGAGCATCGAGAAACTGAAATTACTCGCTAAGCAGAAATGTCGTGTATTAGTGGCAGCCTTGAAAATAAACTCATAGCATCCAACATTGTTTTGAGCCTGCACATTCATGAAGCTGTTTGCACAACCATTATATCAAACCTCACTAACGAACTTCCTATTCCATCGTAGCTGCCATAATAGAATACAGGTACGTCTCACCTGGTTTAACAGGTAACGCATAACAGTGCTTATGGTCTACCTCCGAAAAGTATCTATATCTTCCTGAAGATTGGCCTCCATAGCTTGTGTAAAACAGATGTGTTTCCCGTGATGATGTATTCATTATTTGATGCCTTTTCATCTGTGAAGGACTCTGTTCCGCACATACCTGGCTGTGCTGCAGCCCTTTGTATTAAGATGGAAAACAATAGGATCAGCATGGTATGTTGTGCAGGATTGCCTACATTGAATGTTATGCTTCCGTTGATTCAGACTTTTCACAATGTCAAAGCTTATACAGCCATGCACATGGTTGATTCAGACTATACTATGACATGACAATGTCAAAGCTTATACAGCCATGCACATGAATATACATTGGTGCGCATGTAATCGTGCGTTCTATAAAAGTTCAATGATATAGCCATATAAAGTTTTCTAGATGAAATGGCATGTTTTTTTATTCTTATAGGCATATTATTTAAACATCAAATTCAGTGACAAAGACAAAAAGAAAAACAGAAAAAGAATTCTAAAACTCTAAACCTGACTGCATATGTTTATCTGGTAGAGAATTCTGCAGTCGACCCGTTGTCTTCCAAGTGGATCACCTCCTTTAAATCCTTAACAACTTCACTCATGTTGGGCCTCTTTGACACTCATGTTCATGTCCACGCGCCACATCGCAACTTCCATTAGTTTCCATGCTGACTGTTGGCTATAGATCAATAACTTGGGATCAATCACTGTCTTTATGTTGCAAGCTCTTTGCATGCCTATTAATTAATCGAAGTCAATCTCTTGTGTGTTATACCCATTCACAAGTTGTTCTTGTAGTACAAGAACAACTTCATTTTGCAGATGAGTTCCTGCCATAAGCCTGGAACATAAAAACCAGATTACATATGGTTAAACGTATAATTAACATTCTATATAACATACTTTCTTGAATCATTTCTGATGTAAAGTCCAAATCAGACACCTTTGCCTCCATTTTCGAGTTCAAGAGTATGTTGGTGGTTTTTACATCCCTGGATGATAGGAACGTTGCATGATGTGTGCAAATACTCCAATCCTAAGCTTCAATTTAAAACTATTAAGCAATCTGAAAATAAGTATACTTACCTTGAGCTACATGTAGAGCAATAGAGTCTTTCTCTCTATTTTTAAAGTCGGTTTACCTCTTATAAACAGAATTAACAAAGCATTAGATGAGAAGTGCCATTCATAATGCAAGATGAGCGTTGACCCATGATTAATCATGCAGAAGCCCAAGAATGATACCAAGTTCTTATGATGTACAATTGAAAATATGTCCATCTGCATAAGATTAAATTTATAAATTATAATTAAGTATAATTATTATTAACATAGGTCACAAACCTCTCTTTTGAAGTCCTCCAAGTTGTAAGAGTTAACCTTGATTGCAACTTCTACTCCATTGTGAAGACGTCCATAATATACAAGCCTTGATCTGCCTTCTCCAAGTTTCCTCTCAAAAAAGTTTGTTGCCTCTATTATTTCTCATAAGTATAATTCTCAGAACTGGGATTGGGCTAACACTGGGCATTAAGAAGTTTATAAAAAAAGTAAACACACACACAACACACACGTGACTCTTTGTGTCAGAAACCCACGCCTTCTTCTTCACTAGTGTATGAGTGCTTGTGTCTTTCCTTTGTTTCCTCCTAGAATAAAACCATGTCCCAAAACCATCAAAAGCACTACTAAGACAGCTCCAGTTGCCGCTCCAACAACGAGATTAAGTTTGTTTTCTCTTTTTCTCCTAGGGCTGGACAATGGAACTGGTGCACAGGAGGAGCTGCAACAATAATCGATTAACGTGTGTGTGTGTGTGTGTGTGTTTTATCAATATAATCATAACAATTAACTCACATATTATGTTGTTTTTGTAAATGCCTGCACACACACACATTATCTTCTAATATTACTATAAGTTTAGTTTGAACTTACAAAACAGTTACGTTGTTTAGAGAATTGAGACTTGGAATGGGACCCATTAAGTTGTTATTATCCAGAAATAACACATAAAATTTAAACAATACTAAATGAGCAAGAAACTTACATATTTTGAAGTGTACTAAGTTTGGATGGATGCAACTGTTGACTAGATAAATTTCTATAAATTAAAAAATAAAGTTAATAGATAAATCAAATAAATAAACAAGCAATATGTTCCTCCACTTACAGTTTTATAATTCTTGCAGGAATTTGAGGCAAGTCACAAGTAATCCGTTCCCAAGTATATGGGAAAGGAAGGCAAGGATCTCCTAACCAATATATAGAATGCATATAATAAAGTTTAAAGCACACACCTACATGTATTGTAAAAAGTTATATAGGTTATATAAAAAAGGTTAAAATGTGATTTAATGTCACCAATAGCTTTTACTGCACAAATATAAACAAAACAATTGAATTGTGCGTGAGTGCTTGTATGTGTGTGTGTCAGAGAGAGAGAGAGAGTTTACTGTCAGTCAGTTCTGTTCCTGGGTGAAGGTTGATCAAGGATACCAAAAGCTCGACTGTTTAACACAGTGCCAAGGCTTGAGTTTTCTGCGGAACGAATAAAAATTGTGTTGGGGAGACAGGTTTACTCCTGTAATATCTTTGGTATGTACATTGAAAGACATTAATGGTCCTGCCTCCTCAATATTAGTAGGCTTGTTTAGTGCTTGTGTTTGATTCAGTGATGTACTCTCTTCTTTGAGCCCAGTGTTTCAAACTCAGCAAAGTAATTGTGTGTGCGCTGCAGATACACGATATTATGCACTATACTATATACATAATATACACATTATAATTATATGCATGCAAATAGATGCATACACACATATATGCAGATAATCTGGAACCTGACCTGGGCTGCAGATTGACCACAAACTCGTTCGTTTTTAATCCATGCAGTCATGCTATAAAAGTAGGAATCTTGTTTATTTATTTATTCTGTTTATTGTTTCCCAGCCACGATGAAACAGTCTTGTGTATAATATAGATAAACGTGAGTCTTAAAATAAATCAACAAACAATAAGATTTACTTATTAGTACCGAGCTTGGCTGAAGTTTATAAAATCCACGTCACTTGTGCATGCCGAGTTGGCATCTTGCCACGTGGTCTGATAGTCGTGCCCTTTCGCTTAGGATGACACTTGGTGATTCACCAGTAGTGTATAGATAACTACATTATTGTCATAAACAGTGTTTGTTAGTGTGGATGCTGCCATGTCATGTGGAGCAGCAGCAACGCCAATAAAACCACAATAAAACTATTAACACGGAAATCAAAATAAATGATAAATATGATTTAGGTCGAGAACTGGGCAAATCCTCAGTCGGTGCTATCGTATACCATTGCACAGATCTCGAAACAAAAGAGCAGTTTGCATGCAAGAGCATAGCAAAGCAAGGTCGAACAGCGGAAGATATTGACGAGTTTCGACAAGAAGCAATAGTCATGTCTCAGCTTCCACAACATCCTAACATTGTCAAATTTGTGGATGCATTCGAGGACGAGATCAGCATCCACATTGTAATGGAGTTGTGTGATGGAGGAGACTTGATGGATCGTATCAACTCGCATGGAGGACCATACAGTGAGCAAGAGGTAAATAAATCTCCTATACGTTATATACATTAAACCCTAGACCCTAAACCCATGAAACCCTCAATTCTAAACCTTATTGTGTATGAAGGCTGCTCAAGTGATCCATACTATCATGGAGGCTGTGCAAGCTTGTCACAGCAAAGGTATCATGCACAGAGATTTGAAACCGGAGAACATTTTATTTACAAGCAAAGGAGAGCTTAAGTTGGCTGATTTTGGGTCTGCAGTTTATTTCAAACCAAAGGAAAGGTTCACCAAGATATTTGGAACTATTGCTTATGTTGCACCTGAAGTCCTTAACAAAAACTATGGGCCTGAGGCTGACATTTGGAGCGTGGGCGTCATACTTTACCTTCTTCTGAGCCGCTCCTATCCATTTCAGGGCCGTAATGAACAAGCTATGATGCGGGAGGTGCTTACAAGCCACCCCAATCTCGACCGTGACCCGTGGCCGAAAGTGTCAGATAGTGCCAAAATGCTTTTAAGAAATGATCTGCTCGTGAGGCAACCACAGTATAGGTCCACAGCCAATGAAGTTCTGAATCATCCATGGCTGCAAAATAATAAGGATAACAAATCCTAAGAATGTTAGCTCATTAATTAAGGCTGAAAGTAATAATCGTATGAAATTAAACTATATTAGGTACCATATATATAATCTATATTCATATTAAAATATTAAATAGTGGAGTATAACATATCTTATATCTAAAGACAATTTTGATACATAATTTTAAAAAAAATTTGAGATATTTTAACAACATTTTATATGTTAATATAATAACAATTAATTAAGTAACTATGCAAGTATATGCATAATTAGGTAAATTTTAGTAAGGTAAATTAAGATCATTGATTCAGATTGTTTTAGGAATTTCCAAGTAGATCAAAAATTATTAGTTAATTAATAATTTTCTTCCCTTATAATATATGGCTTAAATCATCTAAGTAAAATTAATTAATATTTTTATTTTTTATTTACTCAAATATGTTAAATAGACTTATTATGATTTATAATTTACAAAATTGAACCCTCAATCTTAACCAATACCTTTATTAAGGCATGACCTAAACCATTCACAAATCTAAAACATATACCCATCTAGATGCTTGTGTATACCTACCTTGAAATTTTAAATATTTTCATTTTATATTATTACACTTTTTTAAAATATAAGAGTGAAATAAAATACATATGTATCCTTATAAATATTATTATATTCTAAATAATGATAAATGAAAACTACAAAAACCTATATATAAGAGTTTGTGAGGTAAGGATTGTTAAATTATAAATTAGTACACATGGTGAATTTAATTATTTAATAATATACTTATTTAATTGTTATCCTTAATTTAATGAATTTATTTATAATCTGACACTTTATATAATTATTATCCTTAACATAATGAATTTATCTTTTAAGTTCCTAAGCATAATTATCATGTTTAATCTTAGTTAAACCACGTACCGTAAGCTTGGGAAAACGAACTAATACCAGTTCATCAACACTGTATTCCGCAGGAGGCATTTATCATTTAAAATAAATTTTTTAACTCAATTATTATCTTTTAATCTTAATTCACATATATCTTGTGAGGATATAATAACCCTTATAATGGTTTTTATAGGGAATTTAGGATGGCATTGATGAAGGTGTTAATGACATACACACATTGAAAAATTATTATATAAAATTAGAATCTAATTATTTCTTATACATGTTATAATTAACCCCTTAACTATAATTTAATAATTATAAGTGATAAACTTACCACAAGGTATTTAATTCAAGGATATATCTTAATCAAATGGTTGTATATGTTAAAGATATTGATTTAAACCTTAAATTTAATTTATACATAGTAATATTAAAAAAGCTAAAATATTTTATGTTTAAGGTATTATATAGTCTATTAGATTTTAATTTAATCTAGTGAAGAGCTTAGCTAACCATAATACAATTATGTTAAGTATATATTTTAATTAAATGGTTTAAACTTTATTTCAGCTTTAAAATTTATTTAAGAAATAATAATTTTTAAAAAAGCAATTTAAACTTTGAAATGTGTAGGCATGTGCGTTTACTTAAATTCAATTAAAGTTTAAACCATTCAAATTCAATATGAATATACATGTGTGTATTTATTATATATGTTTATAATATTTAAAATATAATTTATAAAATTAAAGTATGAGTATCCTTATTATATTTTATATGTTAATAAATATATGTTAAAGTAAGAAAAAATTAAGATATGTTACACTTTCTTTTTTTTTTGTTTGTCTTATTTAAATAATATATTGTTTACGTTAAAGTTATATCACAGTAAGAAATGTTCCACTATTACTTAATTAATATTTTAATAAAAGATTAGAATATGATTCATGGTACAAAATCCTAAAATGAATTACATTTTATGTTTTTTGTCATACGTATATGGGCATAATGCCTTTAAAGCTATCTATATATTAAATAAACTTAACTTATTCAAAATTATAATATGCATATGTACACTTTAAAATATTATATGCATATAATTTTGTTTGTTCTTTTCTTTTTATCATAGCTTTTTATGAAGATCATACAATTAAAATGTATAGTTAACAATAAGAAATATAAATTTATAATTAAAATTACACTACTAAATAATTTAATGCTAGCTTTCAAACTTGTCAACCAGTTATCCTCTCAAATTAAGAATGAACACAATGTATAATTATAAATTATTTTTAATTAAATGAAATCACTATTATTATGGAACCATCTCGTTACATTATAAATAAACGATAAATTATCACTCATACTTATATTTATATCACATAACACACAAAATTAATATGTAGTCATAGTACACGACACACATTTTTCACATTTTAACAAGACTTGATATACTTATTAAAGTGAAAGACTTTTTGTAATAACATTATAATAATATTACTTATCTTTATTAAAAAAAAAAAGAGCTAATTAGTAATATAAAGAAAACTCTCATACTATTTAATCAGATGACACATAATTTATGTAAGTTAAGTGACTATATTAAATAAGAATTATGACACTTATTATAAAGTAAATTCTATATTGATTTAAAGTTTCTTTAAGGTATATAATGAGTTCATTATTTTTACAAGACTTAAGTACATTATTAAACAAGATTGTTTTTTTATTGCATTTCTAAACTTAACAAATAACAATAATTAATCTTCATAACAAAAAGTGAAGTCATACTAAAACTTTACTATATAACACATTAAATAAATGATATATTTAACAAGGTGACACATTTTAAATAACTTATTAAAAAATTTAATCATGTCAAGGAACATCACAACACAAGAAATCAATAGTTACATTACATGAATTATTTAAAAAATGTAAAATAAATTTTATTTCTAAGACAAATTAAGAATGAAGAAATAAAAGTCAAAAGGAAAAAATTAATCAAATTTATTTTTTATAAACATCATAATATTATTATGTTAAGTTGAGAATGAAAATATAAGTTTAAGAGGAAAAAACTAATTAAATTTATTTTCTTATGGACTACATTATAATATTATCATGTGATAATTTATATTATAATAATACTATTGGATAAAATTATTTAAATGATGAAAGACTCATAATCATTATAAAATATATTTGTATTTTAAAGAATGAACACCAAATTATACGATTTACAATTGTAAGCAAAATGCCAGTATTAATATTTAATGTCCTAATAATAAAGATAGTATGCATTAATAATATTTTATTAATAAGGATAATATGGATATGAGACATCTTAATGTTATACGATACATGAATATTATTTGTATGAATATGTGTGATACTATGTGAAAAATGGTGATAAAAATAATATAAGAGTAATGTATAACTTTATAATAAAATAGTAAAAATTATGGCCGAATTTATTCAGCATTTTCCTAATTCATAAACTATGGATTGTAATATAATATAATAATAATAACATGACAAGGAATATAATAATAATAGATTCAACATGTAACCCATATATCAAAAATTAATAAAAAAAATGAATAAATTAACACAAATTAATATGAAATGAATTATAAATAATAATAATACATGATAAAATCTAAGGGATTTCTACCTTGCATATACCTTACAAATCTAATCCTAAATTAGTGTTTTTATTTTTTAACTTATTATATTTTTTAACTCATTTAGATGATCTTGTCTTTACTTTTATTCACTATTAAATACAATTTTATTATGATTGCTTTATATATATATTAGCCTTATTAATGTTTTGTCATTGCCATTATTAATTCTTTATTATAAATTATATATATTTTGGTAATATATTATAATAACTATTTTTATTATGTATTAGCAATACAATCTTTTTTATTATGGTAATTCATTAAAATGGTTTGAATCCATTATTATTGCCCCTATTATATTACAGCATCTTTTAATATCATAATTTTTTTTTTTAATATTGTAGCTCTTTATGATTTTTTCTTGTTATTTCATAATATTGTGATTTTCACATGAATTATAGTTCTTCACGATCTTTTCTAGTGTTTCCTTTTCTAATATCATATTCCTCTCTTTATATTATGAACTTTTTTTAATATTACGATCCTCGTGATTAAATTATGAATAATATTAAATATTAGTTAAAAAGTATGGCATTTCATTTGTGCTAAATTAAAGAAATTCTTATCTTAATTAGGATTATAAATATAGTAAGTTAATATGTCACAAATTGAACATATTAATGAATTAAAAAATAATTTCGTATCTTCCTCATCATCATATATTTCACACACAGTGTACATGCTTTGATTACTTTAACTTATGCCACACCTTAAGGGTTACCTTGAGAGAGTACTCAATTAATTTTTTAATTAAACTTTTGTCTTAAAGAAAATAATATGTTTTGAGTTGCCATTATTTACATGTTTTGAAAATAATTCAGTTAATATTTCAATGTGTAAAAGATTTTACTTAATGTTATATGTACAACTTATTAGATGCTAATTCGGAAATCCCTTAGTGTTAACCTTGATAAGTAAACTTGTAGAACCACACGTACATACACGTATGATCTATAATAATTGTTTCTTATTCAAACACAGAGTTTTTGTTAGTGACGGCTTTGCAACAAATTAGGTGAGGATCCATGAATCTAACAAGTTTGTAGTACGCATGTGTATATAAAATCTATATATATTCAGTAAGGTTGAGGGTTTTAACTTAATTAAGGTTAAGCAGGTGCTGACTTGGGCGGTGGTGGCGCCGCCGGAATTAGGGTTCTTGACCGCTGCTGAATGATACGAGGAGGCCACCGATCGATCCAATCCGGGCAGTAAGCAATTCAGAAATGCTTCGCAGGCTCATCAGACCGGTGACATACAGCGCATTGATCGGTGCAACAGTGTACACATTCGCCTCTCCGGGCAAGGTATTCGGCAAGGAGAGGGATGCAGATGTTGAATCTCTCAGGGAGAAAATGGCGGCACAGAACTGGATTGTGCCGTCTCGGGCTGTACAGGAGGCTGCGCTCCGGGGGAGTACGGGCAATCCGCTGGATGTTCTTGTGATTGGGGGTGGGGCGACTGGGTGTGGTGTTGCGCTTGACGCTGCAGCTCGTGGATTGCGAGTTGGGTTGATTGAACGGGATGATTTTGCTTCTGGGACTTCCTCCAGGTCTACCAAGCTCATCCACGGAGGTATCATTTCTCATATATACATGACAGATAGACAGGCACACACAAACATGCATACATCTATTATTTAGATGCACAAGTACACGTATACATGTATATTACCATCTTTTAATTTAGCACTTTAAAGATTTGAATGAGGTTTGCTTTGTTTCTTTATGCACGCGGATACGAGTAAAAGTTAAGACCATCGTATGTACTCTGTATGTATATCTTACTAATATACGCAATCAGTTCTCTGTTGGGCAAAATTTAGCATGCGTGTTGACTTTAGTTTTCATTTATTGAGCGTTTGTATATTATCATGAATACACACACTGCCTTTGGCTCAGGCAGGTGTATATGTTTACACATGTATGTATATAACACGTACATACAGTTCTTATAATTCACCTCTTTTAAAAGAAAGATGCGATCACGCATCTGCTTTGTCTCTTTATTACTTTTTTGCATTGCGTGTTGGCTTTTCATCTTTCTGTGACCGCAAAAATACATCCATCCTTATATGTGAATATATACTTTAAAATAACAAAAAAAAAACCATATAAAAAACAACAGGAAAAAGAAACGTCTTTTGCGCAATCATTATTCGCCCATAATTCTTCTGCTTTATTTTTTCTCTCAAACTATATTCATTTTAGAGTAAGTGCATCATGGTATGTGTCATATTACATAAATCAATTTACTATGGTTATCTGTGTATATTATACTGGGTATATGTTCGTTTTGTGTGTCTAGAGAAGGCGTTGTTATAATATATACATGTATATGCTTACAAGTACATAGAATCTTGTATTAACTATAATGTAACATAATTATATTAAGTATTAATGTATACATATGTATCACCGCTACAAACTTATGGGGATAGGAATATGTAATATATACACATAACTTTGTTTCTTGTCTACAGGTGTCAGATACTTAGAGAAGGCAGTATTTCAACTCGACTATAAACAGCTACATCTTGTATTCCACGCACTGGACGAACGTGCGAGAATGATCCAAAACGCACCACATCTTTGCCATCCATTACCCACAATGACACCGTGCTACGAATGGTGGGAGATTCCGTACTTCTGGGCGGGGCTAAAACTGTACGACATCGTCGCCGGCCGTCAGATGCTCCACCTCAGCAGGTACCACTCAGCAAAGGAGTCTTTCGAGTGCTTTCCCACCTTGGCAAAGAAGGCAGGTGACGGGAAAACTCTAAAGGGGACCGTTGTGTACTACGACGGTCAAATGGATGACGCACGGGTCAATGTCTCTCTGGCATGTACGGCTGCCTTAGCTGGAGCTGCCGTGTTGAACCACGCCGAAGCCACGTCATTATTGAAGGATGGTGTGTCTGGTCGAGTCACCGGTGCACGTGTTAGGAATAATCTGACTGGGAAGGAGTTTGATGTTCATGCCAGTGTCGTGGTTAATGCTGGTGGACCATTTGTTGACCAGGTTAGGAAGCTGGCTGACCGTGAATCTAAGCCGATGATCTCCCCGAGTAGTGGTGTACACGTGGTGCTTCCTGATTATTATTCTCCGGAATCTATGGGCCTTATTGTTCCTAAGACTAAGGTATTTAATTCTGTATAATTATATAATTTATCTTTGTATTAATGTGTATGTTTATGTGTACTTATGAATGTATATATGTTGCATGCATTTGTATCACTTTGTGTTAGTTGTTTATATAATAATGCATCTCCCGCATACAGAAGCATATCTATATAATGTAGATATACAGATGTTTTATTCATAACATATGTAGTCAAGAGAATCAATTCTGCTCTATTTATGAGTACAATTTTGTCAATGAATCTCTCTCTCACACACACGCGCGCGCGCGCGCGTGCACACACATACACATGTCCGTAAATGGCTATTATATTGATAGCACATCAAAGTGGTATTTAGTTTTTGTGCTATTTGGTAATAGGATGGGCGTGTAGTCTTTATGCTACCGTGGCTAGGAAGGACTGTTGCGGGAACCACAGACTCAACGACAGAGATTTCAATGCTTCCCGAGCCACAGGAGGATGAGATACAGTTCATTCTTGATGCTATTAGCGATTATTTGTCGGTCAAGGTAACCAGAAGTTTCATTATATTAAGTTCAGTTATTTTCGTATTTTTTCTTTTTACATCTCTCTCTCTCTGTCTCTCTCTCTCTCTCTCTCTCTATATATATATATATATATATTTGTGTGTAATCATGTGTATGTTTCAGGTGCGAAGGTCTGATGTAATGTCTGCGTGGAGTGGAATACGTCCATTGGCAAGTGATCCATCGGCAGCAGGAGACACGGCAAGCCTTTCAAGAGATCATGTTATTTGCATTGAGCCTCATGGGTTGGTCACAATAACAGGCGGAAAATGGACTACTTATAGAAGGTACGAATATAACCCGTATTTTTTACACACATCTAGGATATATGTAAAATATACAGATCATTCTTTGTTGCTAATATGAGCAATGCCTACATTAAATTATATGTTTTGTGCATGAATGTGTATGTATGTATGTTCAATGATACGAAGTATGAGTTATTTGTAACTTTGCATAATATTGGATGAAGTTTAGTGTATTCATATATTACAAATATAGTTAAGTTCATGAATATGTTAATCAGCAGTGCAAGAACTCTCTCTCTCTCTCGTTTATGTAATGTGTATTGTATAATTCAAACATGTTTCGCTTTACAGTATGGCACAGGATGCTGTTGATGCAGCAGTAAAAGCCGGCAATCTAATGCCAATGTACGGATGTTTGACCAAGGACCTGCCCTTAATCGGTACGGACGGGTTCGACCCTGCGTGTTTTGCAAACATTGCCCAGCAGTACATACGGATGAAGCGTACGCACGGAGGGAGAATCATTCCCGGAGCCATGGATACGGCTGTTGCTAAACACCTAGCTACAGCGTATGGAAACATGGCACATCGTGTGGCTCTAATCGCTCAGGTTAGTTTTGTATAGTGTATTATATACTCTATGTGTGTGTGTTAACTGTTATTGTGCGATGTACTGCTGTAGCGTTGCTATAAACGTTGTATTATATACTATATGTGATATGTTTGTGTATTGTATATGCTATGAGCATATATAGATTGCATATGATTTATATATAATTGAAACGTATAGTATATAATAGTAGGTATATGTTATAGACAATTATTAGTAATGTAGTGAAATTTATTTGGTTTATGCATATTTAAATGTCCTTTCTATTATAATTTTAGATTACGGGTATATTCAGTGCTAATCAAAATCTGGCTTGTGTGTGTGTGTGTGTGTCTGTGTGTTATTTTATTCTTCACAAGCCACTTGCTCTAATGGATGTGTGTGTGCCCGTGTGTGTGCGTGCGTGATAGCTCATGGGATTTTCAACATTATCAACATAATTATATAGTGTTTATATGTATCAAATATTTATATATACTTGGATGGTAAATTGATGTGAAACTATTATATATACTTGGATTAATGCAAGCTCTCTCTCTCTCTCTCTCATACACACACACACAGGCACGCATGCACAATTAGGAATAACTACTTGTTTCACAGAATGAAGGATTAGGAAAGAGGCTGGCACATGGATACCCATACCTGGAGGCAGAGGTTGCATACTGTGCGAGGCATGAGTACTGTGAATCAGCTGTGGATTTCATAGCAAGGCGTTCAAGGCTAGCCTTCTTAGACACCGATGCGGCAAACCAAGCATTGCCAAGAGTGATCGAAATACTGAGCGAGGAACACAAGTGGAAAGTCTAGGACGAAGCAGGAGGTGGCCAAAGGCAAGGCTTTCTTGGAGACGTTCAAGTCTTCGAAGAATGCACAGTTTTACGATGGCAAACACAAGCTAGTGAGATAACAAGGTATGCAAGTTTCGTGCAGACACACATGGTATATTATATATATATATGTATATGTATGTATGTATGTATGTATAACGCACCAAGTATTTTTCACACAGTTTTTGGATGGCTTGTGAGATAACAAGGTATGTGTACAGTCGGATTCTTTTATATAAATAAGTGCTCTGCTATTTATTCAATTAACAATAAGGTTTTAGTGCTTAACACAATAGTGATCTATACAAAGAGAGAGAGAGGACATGTAATATACACATGACAGATGCATGTGCATGATCTGTATGAGAGAGAGAACATGTGATATGTATGTGACAGATGCATAGGCATTCCTATATACAGGTTATATTTTTGAAAAATTAACAAAAGTACATATACACCATACTTTTAATTCACACTCGTCTTATTATGCATCTCCTGAGTCGATACACATGCATGCATTCAGATACTCATGCCAATCTAGAGATCCATGCACTCTTACATGCAGATACATACATGCATATGCGCGCATTGTGAGTGTATGTGCTCGGGTGTGCATGGATAAATATGCATGTGATACACACACATACATTCATCCACAGTGTCACAGATGCTTTGCTGGAGAAAATTAAACATGCAACATACGTTCTCCATACCATGAGAAATGTATGTTGCATGTTTAATGGATGAATGTATGTGTGTGAGTGTCACAGATGCTTTGATGGAGAAAATTAAACATGAATTCACTTGTTAAAACTTTACTTAACAACAATCAACATTATCTGACTTTTAAAAAGGCATAATAGTCATATCACATGCGAGTGTCTCTCTGTTGTTCTGTGTGTACACATGTATGCATGTCACTACTATATAATTATTGTAATCGAACGTATGATAATCGATATTGCCACCACATCACACCTCACCTCGTGATGGTACCAGTATCACCATGTCCCACAACGGATGTAGTTGTGAGTGTGTTCTTTACGGACGTCGTCCACTTACCATTCTTCCCTTTTCTTGTGATAGCAGCCTCTTAAGAACAACCAACGATCCGCATGGCGGTATCGTGTTGATGCTCGTCATCCTCAACCTTTGCTTCTTGTATTCATCCCTGCAGTCGTTATCAAGGTCGATGTAACGGATTCATTTTCAAACGTTTTCAAAATTTCACAAACGCGTTCTCTCGTAGTAAAAAATAAATAAAAATAAATATTTAAAATATTATAGCATATTTAAATATTAAATTGCTGGGATTTTAAAATATTCAAATTATATTTAAAATTAAACTAAATTAATTAATTAATAAAAACTAAATAAACTCCTTATATTTGATGTTTCCTCAATGTCACGTATTTACTCACGTGTTTTGCAAACACGTTAACCAACTTCTACAAATGAGTTTTCTAATAACACTGGTCATAATCTAGTTTGAACATGGTGTCAGATGTTGTCAAGTTATTAACGTGAACTGCATTATATGGTGGTGATAACAGCGTGTGTTCCCTTGGGCAGAAAAGGTGCAAAATGGAGTGTACCTTGTAATACTATGGCAATAACAAAAGTCTGTGACGACGATATCAATGAATTCCTTACATGTATGAAGAGTTTAAAATGCATGAAGATAACATACCTATGTGATTTGATATATTGATATTATATATTTCTACTTATTATTATTAATATAAATATATTTTACTTATGTATATAAATATATTAGTTTTCACGTGTTATATATTGGGACGGACTAATCTACCCATGCACAAAGTGGTAGCGAAATACTCTTTTCATACAGAATATTTTAGCTCGTTTCTACTATGCATTTTGTCTATGTTTCAGGACCCACTACGAAGACTCGACTTTTATCTGAATATATATTAAATATAAAGATGTTACCGTGGTTACACAAGCAGAATTAATACTGGATATCATATACTTTTCATATAGTTTGCTCCGTTATCTACATTTGCATTTTGTATAGTTTCAGGATGAATTTTAGCTAAATAAATATAAAGAATATATATTCATACATATATGGGTAATGGTTTATATAAGGGTTTTTCATTTGATGCTTGGTTAAACATTTCAACTTTGGTATTCCTTTCTTACTATAATCATTTCTTAATCCACACACACACACACACACATGTTTAAGTACTTGAAAGACATTATGAATCATACTCTTTTATTAACATTTCAATTTTAATATTCATCTCATTAGTTATATTAATGCAAATTGGGTTACATAGATATTCTTTATTTTATTATGGAAGTAATTAATTTTTCCGGTTTACGCCAATCACTTTAATTTTCAGCAATCGTTCTTTATGTGGTAATTAAAGTAGCGAAGAATGATGTGTTTCATTTAAAGTCTAACATATTAATATTCATTATCATTATAAATGATTTAATTATAGTAATTCCAACTTTTTCAATAGTTAACACTAAAGTTCACCACACAAGTCAACTTTACAAACGATTTAACTGATGTTTTGCATCTTAAATTAATACAATTTAATATACGTTATAGAACGTATAAGTCCCATAACGAGTCCATTAATTTATTAAGTTTAAAAGCTACGTTAACAACTAAATTATTGATAATCATCCGTATACACTTAAAACGTTTTCCCATAAGCATTTTAATACATTTCAAAGTTGATAAAATAATATATTATTTTAACCTAAATCTAATTAAATTTTTGTGAAAAGAAAAAGAATTCATGAAAGTAAAAATAATTCTTTTTATTGAATGTAATATAATATTTATATGCAATTAATGTTTTAGAAATTAATAAGTTTTATTATTTTATTACCTTAAAATTAAACTTTTATATGTATTTTTTTAAAAACCATACATCTTCAATTATGATAAAATTTATACTAACTTATCCCTAGAATTAATATTTACATAATAAAAGCAGTTCCACCGAAATATGAAGTATTATATTGTTATGATGTTATAAATTAATCAAAAAATTACTGCTTACATTACAATAAGAAATGTTATCTCAGAAATTCTTATGAAATATTCTAAATAACAATATGGAATAGTTCTTTCTAATTTGCCATTATACATCAACATATCTATATAATAATAATTTAAATTTCTTTACCTTTCCATTAAGTAAATTAGCAATTGTTAGATAGGTTGAATTAAAAATTATAATAATAAAATACTCAACTTTATAGTTGCAAGCACAAAGACTTATAAAGAAAAATTTATACCAAATATTAACCGTTAAGTTTTTTTTTTTAATTACTAGGTATAATGTTTTTATGTTATAAAAGTTTTACCATTAATTTACACTCAATTAACCTGCATTATTTAATAATGATTCCAACTTAATAAAATAGGCAAGGGCACTTACCTTGTCATATTTAATGAAATTTTTAAAAAATTGCATTTAAAAAAAAATATTAACTGAAATGCCAAACTTCAAAACATTTTGAACGGATATATTAAATAAGAAAGCAATCCCTAACAAATCATATTATAACTTTTTAATTCTTTTTCTATGCCATTTAGTTTGCTATTTAATTTGTATTCGGACGACTTCTTTAAAATTTTATTACATAAATAAACATTCAGGATTAAGTTCTCTGCTCATATTAATATGTTCAATATTAAAAAATAAAGTATAGTTTTTTCAAAACTACGAATTAATTAAGAAATGAACCATAAAAGTTTGATTGTGTCATAATATACATAAAAAAGTCTTGCGTTTACCTTTTGATGAACACCATTTACAAAGATGTCACCGTTTTTAAAATGGAGCTTAAAGGGATTCCTTACTGATAGTAATAAAAAAGAAATTTATTAATTACAGATCCACCTCAAAACGTTATGGTGGATGATCACATCCTTCATTATGTATTAGCGTTGTTAGCATTTTTACAATCGATTGTTGCAATAACATCTTTACAACTGATTGTTGCAAGATGAAGTGTGAATTGAGATGAAATTATGCAGTAGAGACGCGATTGTTATACTCACCTAGAAGCAAATGCACAATGCATTAACTTAGTGCATTGATGGGTGAGTAACTATGGACATAAGTCCTGGACCTACATTTGCTTTAAATTTTAATATAACATTTATAGCATCTTTAAGACCACTTCAAGGATGAACGATTAATGGTGTGCACACCTCAGCTCGGCTCCAGCCCTAACAAGTTAAATATTGGAATATAAAAATTGAATTATATTCTTGTTTTATTAGCACAATGACTCAACAAAATTATAACTTACGTTTTCCTAATTGAATTGTTTGCATATTATGTTTAACAGTTTGAAGTCTTTTCACGGCTTTTAATCTTTACTGTTAATACTAAATCTTTTATAGGTTTAATAAATAAAGAAATCTATTCTGAATCCTGAGAGAGAGGGTTATTGCAGTGTTTAACACATGATAATTAGTAATATAATACTTATTTAATATAATATACTATTTAATGTATACTTTACATGCTGAACAAATGATAACTTTAAATCTTTGAAGTTTAAAATTAAAAACGGCTTCACTTTATATGAAATATGCACGCTTCATATTTAACTTTTGTACCAGTTATTTTATTAATTATGTCATTTTTTATATACCTTAACGCTGGTTATAACGACATGTTTTATAGTTCAATACGTTCTAATTCATTTAGTTAAAATACCAATAATACCTAATTATATTAAATTATTTAACTAATTAGCTAACAAACAATTAAATAACTACAAATTTTCAGCTGAAAACACAACCGCTTTCCCACACTGACGGTTATAAGATGTTTTCTAACGGTATATCCTCACAAATGCGAGGAATATTCATTTTTAGAAATTCCTAGGATGGGCAGGAACACCTGGCAACACTTTCGAGCACCTACAATCGTAAGACCGTCCGAAGAATATACTCAATGCCCAGCAGTAATGCAGCAGTAAGTTAAATTTGATTATTATTATTTTATCATTATTTTTAATGTTCTTAATTTTAATTTTTACTTTCTTCTTCAGGATGCAGCACTTGTTGCCATTCATCATATTCATCTTCGTCAGCAGGTACATACATATATTGTTTGTTTAACTGTATATATATTTTAAATGTAGATTAATTTATAAGAATCTACGAAAATGACATTTTAAATGAAATTGGTATATTATATAATAAAATTACTTGAAAACTTATCATTAAATATTATTACTTAATTTTATATTATCAAAAATTACTTAAAATTAACATACACGTATTTCAAATTAACTTAAAATTAAAATTTAAAAGAAATATTATAGATAATGAATTTTGAATTTTGTCATAAACAGATTAAATTATTTCAATATATATAATGTGTATATAATATATAAATTTAAACATATACAAATATGTATATAATTAGATATAAATTGAAATTTTTTATCTAAAATTGTAAATTTGCGTAATATTCTTTTATATTTAACATATAAAATAGCTTTTATATGAAATTATAGAGTGCCAGCTTCCAGTTAACAAATAGAATTTATATAATTAGATGAAATTTTTTAACCAAGTTATTTAAAATTCTATCATTTTATAGGAATTAAACGCAAAGAGAGGTTTCACAAAAGCTTGCAATACAGAATTGCTCGTATTCAATATGAGAAGAGAAAGACTGCCAAGGATAAAATACCCGTGCTCGTCCCGAAGCCATGGAGGTAAACATTTTGAATTTTGCTGTTTTTTATGCTTATTTAATTAATTTTACAGATTACGTCAATGGGAATTTTGTTACTCAGACATCGTGCTGAGTATGAGCGAGGACAGGTCTCTCTCTCTCTCTCTCTCTCTCTCTCTCTCTCTCTCTCTCTCTCTCTCTCTCTCTCTCTCTCTCTCACACACACACACACACACACACACACACACACACGAAGTTTATTGGAATCAGGCAAAGCAATATTTTAATGACGTGTGGAAGTGTACAATGGAGATGGAGAGGAGGCAAGTGCAGGCCATCATAGCAGAACGTAAGAGATTGAGAGCTTTGAGATTAGCTGCAAAGGCATTCAAGCCTCGACAAATACACTGAACGCACAATCCGTCTTAAGCTTGCCTGGGGAAGGCAGACAGATGCTGTTGCCCAACACATGGCTGCTGTTGCACGCAAGGTAGCACATATATACATATGTATTTTACACAGATCCTGCGTGCGTGTATATGTGTGTAACTAGCTCTTCTTTTACAGAGAAACAAGCTTCAGAGGCTGATAGAGATCACTGACAATCGGGAGTGAGTATAACAGGATATGTTTCATCCCACATACACACAATATTGTGTGATTTATTTGCAATTGGTTGTGTTGTGTAGTATTGAGTTTGCATTACTTATGGTTCGTATTGAGAGGCTGCACAAGCAAGGGCTACGTATACCTCGACTATGTTCATGCAGGCATGCAGTAAATCCATGGGATTCTGCATATGTTGATTATTGCGACAAAAACTGTCCTCTCTTCCACAACGAGGAAGAACACGACCGTAGACTCCTTGAATCTGTCAAGGAAATCATAAAAATGGTAAGCTTATACATATACATATGTGTGCTAAATATGATGGACATACTGCAGGCGAATACGCTAGATGCTCGGGTTTTGGCTATGCTGTATGGTTTCAGGACAATGTTCGAAGATCCAGTAATTACAGAGGTGTGTGTAATAAAATATAAGCTTATAAATGTGTTTTATGCTAAAAAAATATGGAGAAGTACAGAATATACATATACAGATGCATTGCAATTTTGAATAGTAATATCTAAACGTTTTCATTTGTGATACAGAAAAGGGAAGAAATATGGAAACATTGCCAAAGTCTTGAAAGCTCAAGGTGAATATGCTAAAATGAGTAATAACATATGTATCCTAAACCCTAAACCCATGTAATATATGCAGGTTTCTTAAAGCTTTACAATTGGTACATATAGAGAAAATGAGGAGAGAAGGTGTTACAGTTGGATCACTGTGTGAATGCCAACATGGAGTATATCCATTAGATCCATCCTACTGGAAGAGGTGCCACCACAGCTGCCCTCTTTACAAGAACCCGGAAGAATACAAGAAAAGGCTACTCGCTGCATTAGAAATTGCACTCAGTAAGCTTACACAACAGCAGGATGATGAAAATCAATCTCAGCCTATTTTTATCAATGTTAGATGGAAACCAAATATTAAGGTTATGTAATAGTTTCTTGCCAATTTCTTATGAATATTGTGTGTGTGTGCGCGCGCGCGCGCGTGCGTGGGAGAGAGAAGAAAGAGAGACGTTTCCAACGAATTACCTATTGCATTGTGTGGGCGTGGGCTATGTGAGCGTGCCTGCATGTATGCAGGACACAAGAAAGACGATGTAAAAATATATATGCTCAATGTTTTATATTTATACACATTTGCGATTATATTCGTGATATATTCGTACAAAACTATACATATGCACCACGTCATATATATTGACACGTAGACGTACGTATACCATGCAGTATTGTGTTGTATACAAAATTTCTTACTATTGGTTTCGATCTTCTATCACAAGACTGACAATACAGGTGACCAAAATTTCTTTCTTGTGTTTCCCTTAGTGGTTGCCCATATCTCTCAGGAGGTATAGGCATCTATATCAGCTGGTCAAGGATGATACCTACGATCACAAGGCCTATTTAACTTTGCTTTTATTTACAGAACTATTCGAAACTGCCCAACAACAAAGGGATCTTCAACACAGTCAACAGCAGCAGGATATGATTTCAACATCTTACATAGGAACACACACACACACACACACACACACACACACACAATGTTCCCATACACCATATGCAACTGAAAGAGTACGAGGAGGTGATCAAAGTACATATGGAGATGCTCTCGTGAATTGATGAAAAAACGCTAATATCCTCCACGTAATGAAAAAAATGAAGACGAAGGAGGGTCTGGATTCCATGGGATGTATGGAGAATCTGTTATTAATTTTGATGAAGGAGGGTCTCTGTGGACTAATGCATATAATTTTGATGGAGGAGGGTCTCTGTGGACTAATTCATAATTGGAATCTGTCCGTAAACGCGGTTAAATATCGTAACATGAGAATATGCCCCTTGACCTATACACACATGCACACATGTAATGTGAGTGTACGTGGTATATATATGCTTTGTGCATGGCCTTAGGGCATGTGCTCTAAAACGCATGTGTGCCGCGTGTACGTGTTTTGGTGCGTGTGCTTGTTGTTGTCACACGTACGTGGGTTTTTGTGTGTTCTTATTTGGGCGCGTGGACTTGGTTTTGTTTAAATGCGTTCCACCCTTAGTAATACACAAAATTTATTACTATTTTACCTAGGTTTCCATCTTCTATTTGGTTATCTGACCGTCACAATACTCAGAATGTCTGTTCATTCCTTACCAGCTTGGACACCGCTCAGGTGACCGTAAGCACATACTGCACAGGATGAACCGTGTTTAGAGAACTGGTTTAGGGTTGTCACATACACATATGACACACAACACAGAAGACTGCACCACCGTTAGTGGAGCCAAATATCCACACAGGCGGGGCCACCTCAAGCCGGTGGATGGCCGGTGGGGATGATGGGGCCGGGACCAGTAGTCCCCCAAGGAGGAGCTCTTTTTTGGTCACTAGTGCTGAAGTTTTAATAATATTATTTTATTATTTATTATTTACTATGGAGACTTATTAAAAAAAGAATTCATATTTATATGGAATAAAAAATCCATACTCAACAATAATAAAAATTGTCTGTTTATGTTCAATTAGAGACTATATCTCACTATAATCCAGTAATGTTATGTATAATACATGATTTTTATACATGTAAAAATTTAATTTATGTGGTGGTCACTTACAGACTTAAAAAACTTAACTCAGAAGAGTGTTTAATTTATGTGTCACCTTCACTTTTATCTCATCTCCCATATTATAAAACTGCATATGACCTTTCCCTTGGCATCAAACCAGCGTGTCTGTCTTGGTTTCCTCCATGTTTTCAATAATTCCATGTGTGTTCTATCTGCTCTACCTCCCTCTCGCATGCCTAACCTCTCGTATATGTTCCGCATCAAAACGCACGCAGCCACTATGTCTTCCCTGTTCTTCCAACTCCCAAATGAAATGCAACCTTACCTATCTCCGTGTAAAATTAGATAAACATTTAAATATAATAATTTATTTTGTAAATTTTAAATTGTAATTATAATAAGCTTGAAATTTATGTAAACAATCCTTGTTATATGTTAACATCAGTATATTATGCCCCTTGAACAAGGATATAATCCTTACACACATGTTTTATATGCACATATGTAATGTGTGTATCTGGTATATATTCACTTAGTGCATGGCTTTTTGGCACGTGGTTTCAGTGAACATTAAATTTATCTATTCGTGTTCTCTTTGTAACCGGGGCATAAAAACAAGTACTTTTCATACCCACATACACACTCATACACGCACGCACCACCAAATAGCCTATTCCACGACCCCAATGGAACGCCCACTCGACCTCCACAGTCCCAACTCTCCAGATAAATGCAAACCCACATTAGAGAGAGAGGAGACCTCTTCATTCTTTAATGTAGCTATGCAGATCTAAGAATATATATAAACATGATTTACCTCATCTTTGTTTTAATAAAAGTGTTATTTCCACAGCTAAGTTTTTAAAATAAGTTTCTTATCTTCCAACAGTTAGGTTTTTTTTTTTTTTTTTGTTTAATAAATTTATTTTATTTCAAAGATAAAAGTTTGGATATAGCAGTAGAGTTCATATGCACATATGTAGGTAGTCTGAGTGTATATGGAATATATATGCTTTGTGCGGTATATATATATTCGAAAACAGACGTGTGTTAATACTCCAGTCTCCTAAATGTGCCCTAATCCGAGTACGTGGTTTTTTGTGTGTGCTTGTTGTCATGCGTACGTGGATTTTTTGTGTTTATTTGTGCGCGTGGACGTGGTTTTGTTTAAATGTTCCACCTTAAACGAGAATTGATTACTATTTTACCTAGGTTTCGATCTTGTCTGATCATCACAACACTCAGAATGTCTGTTCGTTCTTTACCCGTTTGGACGCCGCGCTCTTCACCGACTTGGACAACCCGCTCTTCACCAGTTTGGATACAACAGGTATAATTTATTTATTTTTTTTGTGTTTTCCCTTATTGTCTCTCTCTCTCCCTCTCTCCTTCTCTCCCCCTCATATACCCATTTTATCTCAGGAGGTTAACAAGGATAAGCATTCATATCAGCTGGTCAAGGATGACACCTACGATCACAAGGCCTCTACGGTATTAATTGCGTAGAAAATACATATAACATATGGCACACGCACACAGTCACACACCATGTTGACGGTTCATGCAGATAGAGGAACTGAAGGAAAAGGTCGAGAAGTACGATAAATTGCTGAATACTTACAGGACAGAACTCAAGCAACGTAGGGAGGTTATCAAGAGTGTGACCCGGGAGTTGAAGGAAGCATATGACAATGAGCAGGCAGCCATGACGCAGGTTGAGGATCTGCACCGCATACTGCACAGGATGAACCGCAGAGAACGCCGTGCTGAGCTTGCTGCTCAACAGCCTGCACCACCGGTAGTGGAGCCACCAAGGAGGAGCTCTTTCTGTGGTAAATGGTGCTGAAGAAGTTCATAGTTAATCCATAATATTTTGTGTTGTTATTCATATGTTTTATCTCTAATAAGTTAGTACGAAAGATAAATAAATAATAAATAATTTTATTATTTACTTATTTAAGAAAGGATTTATGAAATAACCCAAGCTGTACCCTCCACTCAAGGCAGTCCAAGAAACTACACTCCGAGAATGCATTCGGTGAAACACCTCCTCAGCAGCAGCCCACTAAACAATTCGCCACCATAAGCTCCTGTTCATATCCAAGCTCTCGTAGCCTGTTATGTATTCTCTGTCCAGGTTCTAATGCTCCCACACTACGGCAGGCCTTGAGCGCAGCCACAAACGTGACACTGTCTGGTGCACATTCCATATCGTTCAACAAATCCAGCACTACTGAACTCAGGATCAAAGCGTTCCATGATACAAAGTCCCTGTGCGCCATTCCATCAAAAACTACTCTTGCATTTAGCATGTCCCGCATTTGCTATACATGTCTACCAGCGTGCTTGTTACAAATGCGTCCTTGTCAAAGCCACGCTCTCTGACTTGTTTACGTATGTCCGCCCCCGTCTTTAGACATGGTTTCTTCTCCAGCTTATTCTCTGTAGCCAAAGCAGCACATGCCTTGAATTGAGCAACATGGTTCGGTGTACAATCCATGTTGTTGAACACTTCCAAAGCCACCAAACTCTGCCCGTTCTCTACAGCGGTGCAGGTAAGTGAATCCTGCTCATATGGATCTAGATTGAAAGTTTCAAACAGCTGAATGCGGCAGCTCCACTAGTGCTGCTAGCTGGCGAACAGGCCTCCAAGACTGACTCCCTTGTTAATATCTGTGTGTATATGCATGTATTTGCATTCATATCATTGTAATGTGTATATTATGTATATAATGCATAATATCGTGTATATGCAGCGCGCGCGCGCACACACACACAAAAACAATATAGAATGTGTATAGGTAAAGTCCTCACACAATATTGTGTATACAGCTGTGACACGAAATGTAACAAACAAGCAATCAGTGAAGTAACAATGATCATGTCAACTTTTAAAACTGACCATGTCAAATTTGATGCATGGGTTGACTAAGGATAAAGAACTTACATAATGGTTAAAACATACACATGTGAATTGCTTTGTACCTACTGAACATAAGATCAGTATTAGCAGCTATCTTATACACTTCTACATGGCCTATTTTATCCTGTTTATGGTTATCATCCAGCTATTTTCAACATAAGTGTGTGTGTGTGTCAATTCATACATATTTTTGTAGGATTGTGGAGCCAAAGAAGCATGGGTTGATAAGAACGGCATTAACTGGGTGCCTGCTCATACCACTAGAGTTCCTACTTTAGTGTTTGAGATCGCATTATCTCATCCTATTCAAGAACTCCACACACATTATTTCCCGGGGTATTTCGCAAGCACTGCTATATATTATCTGTCTTTCGCAAGGCACTGCTACATATTATCTGTCAAGGCTAGTGCTACATACGTTCTCAGACCTATGGTAACTACGATGCAGCGTCCTGGCTTGATTTAGGGTTAAGAACCCTAAAACATGTTTTTGCCTTACTCCAACACTCCCCACTATTGGCCAACATGTGGCAACACGTGGTTGCCAAGTAGCCATCCAACGTCATCACCATGTGTGAACACTAAGTCTTTCAATATAACCTTAAAAGTTTGACTCAGGAGCCCAATTAGACAGAAGATTTAGAGTTCTATTCTAAGTCCACTAGAATGACCATCCCTTGAATCTTAAAGGATA
Organism: Selaginella tamariscina; assembly: GCA_003024785.1. Lineage (NCBI taxonomy): Eukaryota > Viridiplantae > Streptophyta > Lycopodiopsida > Selaginellales > Selaginellaceae > Selaginella > Selaginella tamariscina. Next base: position 26,102 of record PUQB01000197.1, read on the forward strand.
ATCCAAGTAAACTTTAGGATTTTATTCCAGTAGACCTAGACATGCTCATGTTCTAACCCACAGAGGAGATGTGTTTCACACATATCCACATGATAAAGCTAAGACATTGTCACTTACCCATTAAGGAATCACCTCATTCAGGAGTACAATCCCTTTAGGGTGACAAGGGGGTACACGACTAACCCTTAAGGGTTTAAGTGATCAAGTCATACCCTAAACCTAGGGTTAGTACTTAGTAAAAACACGAGTGTGCACCATAGGCGAACACAAGTGTTCTGTTAAACAAACTCCCTAAGGCTAGGTTTGGATAACCTTAAGTACATGATCTTGCGAGTGCCTCACGAAAGGGCTAGCTTAGGTTACTTCTAAATTCCAAGGAGAACACTCCCCTAGCCAAGTGTGCCAAAGCAACCTAGTTATGAGACCTAACCTCCCTCAAGCCATGCTCAAGGCTTAGCACCTTAGCGTGAACACAAGCATGCCTATTTATTAGAGTATCCCAACCCCTTAGTGACAAACCCATGACACAACCCTAAAGGGCATGCCTTGGGTATTATATCATGTGACATCTAGCCTGTGTCACATCTTCATGTGACATTGCTTTCCACGATGTGGGCTATCATATCATAACCCTTAAATTTAATAGTTGCACCAAGTGCCACAAACGTGGCTCCTAAATGCCAACTCTAGAACCCCTCAGTGAACCCTCAGGAACTAGGTAACATGAACCTGTTAAATAAGATTCCATGGCCACAATTGGACAAGGACACGGATGTGTCTTGTTTGGCCATGAGTGTTACACCTATCTTGATGTGGACGAGGAGGCTGGAGACTAGCCTCAACCTTTGCCTCTTGGAACGTGCATTTCGACAAGACCTCCCAGGCATGGATTTGACAACGTTAAGGGTAAGTTACCCCAAAGGTGGGACGTACCCCTATTATCTGGAAGTTAGGCCGGCACAACAGTAGGTTGTACCTTAATGACATAAGCTATGCTTGCACTGGCAAAAGAGCAATGAACTCAGTCATGAACCCAAGAGCTCTTCTTGCTTAATATATGTGACAGAGGCCTCCCCCTGATTTCCTATTTAAATAAGTTGGTTGGCACAGAATCTCATTCCCAGAGAGAATATGCTTGGTGAGTTAATTAATGACCCCATTGACACCTAAACCCTAATATGAGGGGTTTAGAGGTTAGAGCAACTCTAGAGTTAGGTCAACCCTAGAGTTAGGTCAACCTTAGGGGTGTTTCTACCCATATCCGACATGCTGAACTTACCAAAACCACCCAAAAACATAATTAGGACATGAAAAACAAGGGCAATGGTTTTCTAAATAGAAGTGCTAGTTTTGCCTAGAATTTCCTACAAATATCTAATGATACTTGGTTGGACTATCACTGCACTAAACAGCTTGTTTCCTTTACACTAAGGCTTATCAACATAGGTAACAATAGTTAAACATTCAAAGTAAAGAGGAGTCATGTGTTGAATTGGCTCAACACAATGGTGGCATAGTATATGTCCGGCCTTGTCGAAAGTGCCAAGTTGTCAGAGTTTTTACCCGAAGGGCTACCACATGACAACATGTGGCTGCTGGGCAGCCATCCGGCGTCATAACCCTGTATGAGCAACGCTAAGTCTCCTACAACCACCCCAATGACCCCTAGGGTTAGACTCTAATACCCAAGTGAACAAGAGACTTAGGGTTTAGCCTAAGTCTTCCTAAAATGTCTACCCCCAGAACCATTGAGGGATAACCCTAGTTGACTTAGGGTTTAGCTTAAGTCTTCCTAGAGTGTATGTCCCCAAAACCCTTGAGGGATAACCCTAGTTGACTTAGGGTTTAGCCTAAGAAGACCTAGACATGCTCATGCCCTAACCCCATCAAGGAAACGTGTGTTTCACACATACCCTCAATAGGGTTAAAGCATCACCCTACATCTTGAGGAATCACCCTCAATTAAGTACAACCCCTAAAAGACAACGAGGGGTATCTTGACCCACAACTAACCCTTAAGGGTCTGAGTGGCCAAGTCATACTGGCTCTAGGGTTAGTACCTAGAGAACACATGAGTGTCCGCAGTCAGTGGCATGAGTGATCCCCTAAGCATTCCTTAGAGGCCAAGGTTGGAAAACCCTAACCCTTATTCCTCAGAGGAAACCATGCCTATGTCTAAGAAGACCCTCGCTAAGGAGCTTAGGTTATTCAACCCTCAGATATGCTTCCACATCCTGAGAATGAACACCCTTAACCATGTGTGCCAGTAAGCATACTTGGTAAAGAGACCTAACCTCCCTTGGGCATGTGCCCAAGGCTTGGTCCTAGTCCTAGAACACGAACATGTGCTTGTCAGGTTCACCAACCCCGAGACACGACCCCGTGGGTCATGCCCTAGTATTGCACTTGTATAAAACCCATCCTAGTGTCACATGTCACAACCTTTCCCTCTCCCCACTTATGCCAACTAGGCAAAGGGCCAATTGGTGTTTATGAGAGGGCCCCTAGTCATGATGACCTAGGTTTGCTTGGGTCTTTTTGCCCACATATCCCATAATCTTTACTTAGGTAGTCAACTCACCAGGTTAGAACTATGACACTCTCCACCCATTTGAGAAAGTGGATGCCCTCATCCACAGACTTCAAGGGGTTGCTATTACCTTCCTCCAGAAGGTGCAGCCAGAGGCGTTTTTACGTTTCTACTCATGCCCTTCCTCTAGAAGGTGCAGCCAGAGGCGTTTCTACTCACGCTTAACTCTACTTACACTTGACTCGCAACCTAACTCACAACTTAACTCGCAGGTTGTACTCGCATCACATGTCAATCGGGCTAGAGGCGATCACATAGCCGCTTCACACTTAGCTCTACTTACGCTTGACTCACAACACTTAGCTCTACTTACGCTTGACTCGCAACCCAGCTCGCAGGCTGTACTCGCATCACATGTCAATCGGGCCAGAGGCGATCACAGAGCGCCTCACACTTAGCTCTACTTACGCTTGACTCGCAACACTTAGCTCTACTTACGCTTGACTCGCAACCCAGCTCATAGGCTGTCAATCGGGCCAGAGGCGATCACAGAGCCGCCTCACACTTAGCTCTACTTACGCTTGACTCGCAACACTTAGCTCTACTTATGCTTGACTCGCAACCCAGCTCGCAGGCTGCACTCGCATCACATGTCAATCGAGCCAGAGGCGATCACAAAATGGCTTTGTGATCGAGGGGTTTAATTAGGCACATGCTTGACTCACAACCCAGCTCGCAGGCTGCACTCGCATCACATGTCAATCGAGCTAGAGGCGATCACAAAATGGCTTTGTGATCAAGGGTTTAATACAAGGGGTTTTACGTTTCTACTCATGCCCTTCCTCTAGAAGGTGCAGCCAGAGGCGTTTCTACTCACGCTTAACTCTACTTACACTTGACTCGCAACCTAACTCACAACTTAACTCGCAGGTTGTACTCGCATCACATGTCAATCGGGCTAGAGGCGATCACATAGCCGCTTCACACTTAGCTCTACTTACGCTTGACTCACAACACTTAGCTCTACTTACGCTTGACTCGCAACCCAGCTCGCAGGCTGTACTCGCATCACATGTCAATCGGGCCAGAGGCGATCACAGAGCCGCCTCACACTTAGCTCTACTTACGCTTGACTCGCAACACTTAGCTCTACTTACGCTTGACTCGCAACCCAGCTCATAGGCTGTCAATCGGGCCAGAGGCGATCACAGAGCCGCCTCACACTTAGCTCTACTTACGCTTGACTCGCAACACTTAGCTCTACTTATGCTTGACTCGCAACCCAGCTCGCAGGCTGCACTTGCATCACATGTCAATCGAGCCAGAGGCGATCACAAAATGGCTTTGTGATCGAGGGGTTTAATTAGGCATATGCTTGACTCGCAACCCAGCTCGCAGGCTGCACTCGCATCACATGTCAATCGAGCTAGAGGCGATCACAAAATGGCTTTGTGATCAAGGGTTTAATACAAGGGGTTTAATTAGGCAAAGACAAGTGCGCCAACCTTAGTGGCTTGAGCTTTACTCAAAATTCATCCCCTAATGAGAATTGAACCTGGGACTGCTCTGATACCAAATGTCAGAACCTTTCCCTCTCCCTTATGCCAACTAGGCAAAGGGCCAATTATTGTTTATGGGAGGGCCCTGGTCATGATGACCCAGGTCCACTTGGGTCTTTTTGCCCACATATCCCACAATCTTTACCCAGGTAGTCAACTCACCAGGTTAGAACTATGACACAAGTACATTAAGTAGTCAATTAGACTCTAATAGGGATCTCTTCAACAAGCTCCTCCCCATCATTTTCATGCATGAGCGTGCTAGTGACCATAGGTGTCCATGCATGGTGGCAATCAACAATACCAAAATGGGCCAAAAGTAGCTCCACATATTAGCTTTGATGCAATTTCATCATAGCAGTCTTGGTATCTTGTTCCACCTGAATGCCCAAGAAGGTGCGAACTTTCACCCAAGTCCTTCATTCATAAGGTCTCATCAAGCTTGGTATTGAGGTTACAAATGGTAGCCTCATCTCCCTCGGCTAACAAGTTATCAACATAGAGAGCAGCGATGAACATGTCTTTGCCACACCTCTCATATAGACATTGGAATCTGCAACAACACATTGAAAACCAAGGCCCCTATCCAACCAGCGAATGCAACAACAGCGGCCCGCGCATCGCATGAGTACCCATTATAATATCTATTAGTAAATAAATTTAACTCATCTTAATAAACTATAATTATTACTTATTATATGTATCTTATCAAACTTATGATAACATATGCATGAAGAATGCTTGAGGCCATATAAGACCTTTCAAAGCTTCCAGACTTTGGTAGGATCTTCATGATCATGAAACCTAGCAGAAATGTGCATAAAGATTTCTTCACCCAACTCTTCATGTAGGAAAACTATCTTAACATTCATATGATTAACCTTTCACTTTCTGGCATTGGCAAGAGCCAGAATCACATGCACACTTGTTATCTTGACTACAAGTGAAAAGTCTCATCATAGTCGATGCCTTTCACTTGTTTAAAGCCTTTGGTCATAAGACGAGCCTGTGGAGTGTAGGGTGTTGTGATAAAGTGATACTCCATAGTTCCTCTTGTTCATGACTAAGTTTAGTGGGGAATGTTGGAGTATGTTATAGTTTTTTATGACTCCTCTTTACTTTGAATGTTTGACTATTGTTACTTATTGAACTATGTTGATAAACCCTAAGTGTAAAGGAAACAGGCCCGCTTAGTGCAGTTGAGTATTTAATGATGGTCCGGCCAAGTGTCATTAGGTATTTGTAGGAAACGTCAAAAGTTTAATTCTCGATGAGAGAATCTATCTTGTGTTGAATAGTGGCATGCCAAAACTGGGAATTAGCCCCATGGGTTGCTTCATCATACGTTGACAACCATTGTCTCTTCAAATTACGGAGCCTCGTCAGTGGGTTGGGCATCTTCGATGAGGATGTTGGAGTTCAACCTCATCATCATCATTCTCATGGCATCATCACCCTCAATAGCACCATTATCATCGAGATCTTGGAACCCAAAAGGAATAATAGGTACCAAGAGATCCTCATTAATGAAACTTGTAAATGGTGGCTTCAACACCTTGTGGGTGAAGTCGTTCTTAACAAAGATAACATTGATGTTAACAAGGGTGACTTTGGCGAGTGAATCCTAAAGTTTATACCCTTTGTAACTGCGTTCCCCATCACATACATAATTAACAAAGATAAACCTCTTACTCTTTGAAGTTTCTTCTGCAATTGGTTAAGAATGTGAAAATGCCGCACAACCGAATGCACAAAGATGAGCCATGTTTGGCTTTCTTCTAGACCACATTTCTACAGACATTTTCCCCTTTAACGCAGTAGTAGGAAATTGATTTTGCACATACAATGCCACAACAACTTCCTCTTGCCAAAATTCCTTACCCAACTTTGCACCAAGTAAAGGCTTCATGCTGCATTTGTTAATGTCCAGTTCTTCCATTCGACAACTTCATTCTGTTGTGGAGTGTAGGGTGTTGTGACTTCATGCTGGATCATATAGGCGCGACAAACATTATGAAAGGCATTATTAAGATATTCCTTGCCACCATCGGTTCTTAGCGCCTTGATCTTCCAGTCCAACTAGGTCTCTACAGAGGCTTTGAAGGCCTCTACAACTTCATCTTGCTCCTTAGGAAGAAGACACAAGTTTTGAGGTTGAAGTCATTAATGAGAGTCATAAAATATTTCACACCAAAATGGCTGGACATATCAATGGGCGCATAAGTCTAAATGAATGAGCTCAAGAGGGTGACTCGCTCGACGTTTTGAAATTTTGTCGGTGGTGTTTTCCCAACACATAGACTCATAGAAAACTGAGGTTGATCTTATTTCCCCACCACCATCTTCTTTGTCATCAACTTTTGTAGTGCTTTGTAGTTTGTATGGTCAAAACAACAATGTCAAAGATGAGCATTAGGCTGATGCTGTTCAATGAATGTCGCTTGTTGCACATGAGACAATACCTCATATAAGTTCCCTTGGCATCTTCTGCTGAACAGCTCTTTCTAGTCATGCAAAAACTAAATTTTTCCATGAAAAACACGTTGTCACCATTAAAGACAACCATTGCACCATTGTCATACACCTTGGCCATAAACATTAGGTTCCTTCTCAAACCAAAAACATGCATGGCATTTGAGAAAATCATTTCACTTCTATCCTCAAGAACGAAGTGAAACTTTCCACCACTTTGAATCCCAAGACAAGTATCATTACTTAATACCACTCATTTGGCTCATTATACTAGCTTATATGCTCAAACATGAAGCTATACTCATGAGGTTGGTACATCTAGAATCAAGAACCATGTTTGCCCTTGCTGCTCAACTTCCATGTTGTGGCTTTCTTTTTTGATCTCCTCGCTTAGGGCTTGCTCAGGTTTGAAACCACACTCCTAGGGTAGTCTAGAGCCCAATGGCCAAACGCCCAACACAACTTACATTGATCGTAACATATATGTCTCACTCCTCCCATCGGGGCTCGACTATGCCCTCTTGCAAATGCCTCGTCCAACAACACATCCTCCACCTCCCTGGTTATTGCAACTAGCTTGACCTCCATGCATAGCATTGCGTCCATGGCCACTTTGCCTTCCATTCCATTTTACCAGAGCCTGCATGGCTCTCTTGTGACATACATTGCACACACAACATTGCATCCACAACCACTTTGCCTTTCATTCCATTTTGTTAGAACCTACATTGGCTCTCTCGTGGCATATATTGCATGATGCACTTCATATGTTTGAGTCTTCTCCCATGGAGGTGTTTACCAACTTTGTGGCTGCCTCATTGAATGAAAATTGCATCAATGCTTTGGCAACATCATTCCGTTCCGTGTGAGTAACTTGTAGAGCTTCACTTTCTACATCGAATCAAGATTGTGTTCCTTTCCCTAGGCAGCAAAATTATTAAACAATTGACTCAAGAAGTCCACATGTTGCTGCATATCTTTGCCGTCTCCAAAGATATAAGTCTCTAAAGTCAAGTGAATCCTCATGACCTCCATGTTAGACTTTTTGCCATAAGTATCGTTCAACCACTTCCAAAGCTCTTCAACTCCTTGCATCGTGTCAATCTTAAGCAAAATCCATGGTTAAGATAGGTGCAAATACACCCCATTCCTAGTCTTTCAATCTCTAAGAACCTTCTGGGCCTCCAACCCATTGCTCACATTAGGTTGTGCCTTAGAACCATTAATTATGCCATACACACCTTGAAAACAAAGACAAGTTTCTATGAGCTTCTTCCATAAGCCAAAATCCTTCCCATTGAAAATGAAGGGCTTACTGCTAGAGCTCTCCCCATTCTTACCTTCAATTCTAGATCTCAATGTTGTGCTGCTCTGATACCATGTTGGAATTACCCTTGCTCCTCGCTTGATTTAGAGCTAAGAACCCTAAAACATTATACTCCAATAGGTCTAATTCATCTCGTTCCTCCTTTCATCTCATAGTTGGTGTGGATATATTTGTCACCATAGAGATGGCAAATAATCGTGATAAATTAGTAAAATTTGTTGTTATAGTTCGAGGTGAAGCTCTAGACTTTTGTTTGACTAGCAATTCTACATCTCAACAAGGCATTCCCTTCATTTCCATTGTTGAGTTAAGAAAAACTCAACTCTGGGATGTATCGTTTATTACACAATAAGCTTTATGGCTGATTAAAAGATTAAACATGGGAGCAAGTATGATTGTTGATATAAGGTCTCTCTCTCTCACTCACACACATGCGCACACACACACCTCACATATATGTTCATATAGGTACTAGCGGATAAGTACGACAGCATTTAGAGATCTAATATATTTTATAACTTGACAAACTATGAAACAAGAAATACCACTTCAAAAATCTATATAGACATTAACTTGGACATGTTTAGGCCTCCTTCAACAGTAATGAGGTCAACCGTAGCTTCAAATGAAACTATATTATTTGAATTCCCCTTAATATTTTTATTATAAGTAAATCAATTGCCATTAACACAATACTTCAGTTTTGATACAATAGGTTTAAATTAAATTCACTTATGTGAATTAAGGATAAGGTCTTAATACAAATTTTTTCTTTTTGAGTCATTTTCTAGTTTAACAATGTTATAATCCCCACGACCAAAGAGAGGCTGAGCTATGTGGATAATTATGGCATGTCATATGTAACCGTGAATTTCCGGCCGCCGGAAAACAAAACCTGTCACTGTCTGCCACACGTGTTATAAAAATGTCATTGTCATATTTAATTTATAAAAAAAACATCATTTACTGATGTATTCTTTTGAATACGTTAATTTTATTAACACATATATATATAATGTTTAAGCATGGCCATGCATGGTCTTATACAGAATATTCTGTTTACCCTGCTTCATGGTTAATCTATGGCGCACATCCGGCAAATTTCATATCAGGCCTGTGTGGAACCTGGGGTTCATGTCCCCAAGCGTCTATTTCAACCAGAGGAGAACGGATGAATGAGTTTTGTGCTCTCTCTCGAGCGTGCGGACACAAACACACATACGTACAACCAAAGCGTGCATCCAGTGACATTCGCTAACAATTTGGGCTTGATTTGAAATTTTCACTTCTTTTATATGTCTGTGCGCGCGCGTGTGGATCTATATATGAAGCACATCTCTGGGACATGGAACCACAGGGTCGATTATATATATATTTGTATATATATTATACTATATATTAATCACAGTTTCATAGTATATAACATAAACATTTATATACATATATACAACATCTATAATCCACATATATATTTCAGGAGCATATGATGACGAAGAATCCGCAGCTAGAGATTAAGATGCTCTTCAAGTACTGGGATTCTGTACAGTTATGCATATATATATATATATATATATATATATATATTATGTGTCCATACAAATATATATACACAAACATATAATACATATACACATGTATGCATGTATGTGTATATAAAACTCCACTTTAAACATTTATACACATTGAAGAAATGCAGAATGTTTCTACAGAGGAATACTTGACATCTCTCCGCAGCCTGAGCACACACACACCCACACACCCACACACAAATTAAATAAATTGTATGCTGTGCAGGAAAGTAGTGGATTTTCAAAGGGTTTGTAGTTACAATGGCGTATATATATTTGTACAATATATATGTATGCATGTGTGTGTGTGTGTGTCTATATATATATATATATATATAATATATATATATTTAGCACACAGTGAAACTGACACATGTGTAAATGTGCAGAAAGGATGTTGGCGATTGTTGTGACCGTCTTTGCCATAATAGTGGTGGTTACCCGTGAGCGTCACCAAGGTTCATCAAACACGCAGGATTACCATTGGTGTATGCTGTGTTTTCGTGAATCGTGGCCACGTTGATGTATGCAGCTCCTGGTAAACTAAGAAAATGTACATTTTTATACATACACACACACCGAGAGAGAGGGAGGTTCATGCGTTATCATTACAATATACACATATATATATTTGCAACAATTTACTGTTTCAGATTGTGAGCAAGAGTGTGGAGTACATGCCTTTGCTGCCTTCGGTGGCGGCTTTACTCAATGGTGCAGTGTGGACTGATGGTGTGGCAAGACAAGTTTCAGTCCCGCCTGTTCCTGCATACAATGGCACAAAGAAGGGAATATTTAAAAAGAAATAGAATATTCTGTTAGTGGTAAACTGTTCATGTATATGAAAATAATATAAATTAAAGAATCTTTTTGAAATGACAAGTTTTTTTTATGACAACAACAGCTTTTTTCCGGCGGTATTGGCTGCCGGAAAATATAAAACATGTCCCTTCAAGTACATATTAACCTATTAGCGATTGACACGTGGCAGAATATTGTACCGGCGGCCGGAAATTCACGGTTACATATGACATGCCATAGATAATCACTAAATTAGTAAAGTAAGAGCTTTTGTTTTTTGTGCATTGACAAGTCAGTTTTATTGTATGAGGTAAGTTTTTATGTAATGACACATCAGTTTTACTATGAAAGGGTTATTTATTTATTTACTTTTACTTATCAATTTATATCATTTTTGACACTTAATAAACAAGTTGGGGATTTGACGACGGTTTAAGGTATTTTTTGCTTCTTATGTAAGAAAATATATCCACACATTGTGTGTGCGGACACATTGGGAGTGTCGTAACCTTTCCCTCTCTCATAAGGCCCTTATAAACCTTATCATAATGCAATTGATATGGCTAGGTAATTTTATAATAGAAACGGGAGGTCTGTTGCTTCAATAGTCAAACACGGACAAAACATTGTGGACAATAATTTTAATGATAAGATGGGGGAGTGAGAAAATAAAGGCCATTATAAACCTGACAATAACATGGTTGACATGCCCAAGTGATTTTATAATAAATTTCTTTACAGAAACGAGAGGTCAACGGTAAAACACAAACAAAACATTGTGAGCAATAATTTTGATAATAAAATGTTTTATTAATATGTGAAAAAAACAATAATGAACATTATAGACGGTGAACATATTGAACCAGAGAAATTGTAAAGATCATTGACAATGACGAGGAGGATGAAGAAGAAATAGAGACGACGATTTGAATTAAAAAGTGGAAAATGAAATTGATCAGGGCCAAGTTAAAAGACATTAAGAGAATTGGAATCCACTAAACCACGTCTCAATCTCGATAAGGAGATGGAGTTGCTGGAAAAGATTGGTGGACCACCCCACCTCAAAATTACAAAGTAAAGTACCTTGTGATATTGGCCAATCAAGAAAGGACTCTCACACGATACATAACAAGTCAACGAAGAAGAATCGAGATGATATGCACTAGCCTTTATAGTATAACCTAATCAGAAGTTTTAAATGATATAGTATAATCTAGCTATTTAACAGACACATGCTTCATATATTATATGCAACCGAGTTTCACCGTTGTCGAATGGCGACTATGTACCAGCCAAGACAGGGAGAAGCTTGAGCACAGAGCGAGGGTGATGATCCATGGCATGTAATTCTTTGTTCAACATGTATTTATGTACAATTTTGTTAGTAACAAATAAATATGTCGCTTCCAAAGTTTCAAATATATATTTAAGGGGAAATGGATATGAAGTTGACACGGCACATCTTACAACTCACATGCTCTTCTGAAAGTGCAACCTTAATCGTCTTCTTCATGTCTTCTGGTAGCGATGCGTGGTCTGAAAATTCTTCCAGAATTTCAAGTTTTCGCTGCTTATTCGATTCCAAACGTTCCGGGAAGATACCCAACAGATAAGCAAAGGTAAGTCCCAGCGAGAGCCAGTCATCCCGACAGCAATAATCGCCACCTTCGTCTAGCAGAGGGGAGCGGAACATGGGTGTTCCAACGTCAACGGCCATGGACTCATCCCAGTGAGCCGCACAGTCGAAGTCGTTCAAAACTAGCCTCTGCCTCGCTGTCCCCTGGTCCATGACGATGAAGTTGTTCGGCTTGATGTCCCTGTGAAAGACTTTGTGTCCGTGCAATGCTTTCACTGCCAAAGACGCTTCCGTCCAACACTTAAGTACCTGTTCCGCACTTGAAACGTGCTTCTTAGCGAAAGGAATGCCCACTCCCTCAAGCTCTACGAATCTCAGCCCTGGCCCTGCACCAACTACTCGACCATGTCCGGTCATCTTCCGTAAGTAGATGCAATCAGATGAGCCACCCCAAAAGTGTGCGCGGATATCAAGTTCCAGTTCGACGTAGTCTCCTGAAGATACCTTGATCACGCTAGACATTCCTGCTGTTGCAAAGACGCACGACTTGGGCCCAGAAGCTAGCACCCTTGACACTTCAGCGCTACCGTCTCGGCTTTCATATACGAACTGGACTTCGCTGTAGCAGTGGGGTGCCACAGTTCTGAAATACTTGACCAGTGAATGAAACCCCTCAGGTGGACAGGCGGGAAGCAGCTCTTGAAAACTGGTATTCTGTAGACGATCCGCCAAAGAATGGGGCAACTTCATGTCCTGTAGCACCTCTACCGACCATGTCCTGTTCAGCCCAAACTTGGCGTTTATCACGTCTGCCATGTTAACCAAGTTCACTTCCGGCAGCCCCGCCTCTGCAGCCATCTGGCTACTTCCCCTTGTAAAGCCAGGAGCATATTCTAGCAGCTCCAAACTCCCCAGATCATTCACAGCATTCTTCCTGATGTTAAACCTCAGGAAGACCATACACTGGACGCGAATAATCAAGGCAGTCAGGCAGCTGTAGTTTCCCACCCTGTTCTTGTTGTAATTGAGCACGTAGCCAAGCAGCTCGCTCAGTGTGTCTGAATTTGTGGCAATTCCGTCTGGGTCGTCTACACTGCCATGAGCCCATGCATGCTTCACCTCTAAAGGTACAACGTCCTTGCCATCAATGATTACCTGGAGATCCGGAATGTTAGTTTTGTTCTTGTCTCGACCAGTTATTTCAACCCGATTTTGGTCGTCGCTAACAGCGGCTGCCTGAAGAATTGACAAGACATAAGGATAATACCTTTCTTCATGTAGACTGGACAGGTAAATTGACAGATTTGGTGAAGCCCCAAAAAGATGCAGCCATAACCAGTTAAGAGCTACCGTGGCGTCCAACCTGTGAGCGCCAATAATCTCGTGCAAGACAAGGCATCTTGTCTTCCCCTGGAAAAATGAAGCCTTCAACTTCTTGGAAGGTCGCAATGGCGATGAGAAATATGGCAAAGCAGAAATTGCACCTGCAACGCTACCTGCTCGAAGCACATTGAGTGGAGGCACGTGGACGAGGTGATCTCCAGGAAAGACCATATCTTCATCACTGACAGAAACCCCATCCGCTTCGAGGGCTCCAGGAAGTCCATACTTCTCAAGAACTTGGAAAATGCTCTTCACTAGCTTGCCTGTTGGAGGAATTCGCACTTTGATGACCTCTGTGCCATCGGCCCGTAGAATCGGCACCGTCGCCGCCATTTTAGCCCTGGCGAAATCAAGCCCTAGTTTTAAACCTTTTATAGGTGGGTGTGCAAACTTGCTGATTAAAGTGTATACACATACATATGCTACTATGATGATCAAACTTTAACGAATGCTCGTATATGTCACATGTGATCAAAATGGTCTAAGCAATTTTCAACTGGTTGGAAGAACCCATTACTGTTGAATCTAAACAGTAAATGGAAGTTGTGTGTGTATGTTTTTGTTTGTATACATGTATGTATCTGTATACACGCGCGGAACATTGTATCATCTCTACACACAAGAAACACGCATTTGTCTCTCTGTACACACACACACACAAAATCTTTTCTTTTTAGGTGGCAGCGGATGTCACACAGGGACCTAATCAGCTTGCAAGCTCGATTGGAACTGTTGATGCTGCTATTTGTGCAACTGGAATTCTCTTTGCTCCATTGTCTACATATTACTTAGTAAAACAGCATAATGAACCACACACACACATGTTTATACTTTTCTGCTTAAGCTTGTACTAAGAAATATGCGTATGTGTCCTCTAACACTATATATGTTATAATCGTTATGTGCATGTCTGTCTTTGCGCACATGTACTTTTCAAGCTGGCTGTGTGTGTACACGGACACGTACTTATTACACTATGATTATATATGTGCAGGACGCTCTTTCTTCGTGATCGATTTCAAGGGATCTTGTTGAAGAGAGGTGTAAATTGAGTAGCTCCTTGAAATAATACCCAGATATGCTTATTTTTACCATATACATTATATAATATTGTACATACATACGCATCTTTATTTATAAATTATAACCCAAGTCTTACTATAGATATATGTCTGTATATTCCTATCTTATATACACAATGTGTGTGTGTGTGTGTGTGTGAGAGAGAGAGAGAGAGAGAGAGAGAGAGAGAGTATAGATATGAAACATGTATAGACCGAAGCAAATAAGGCTTCATCAAGTGGTCAACTATGAACGATTTCCTTCATGTCATAAATACATAATCATTTGTTATATATGTATGTATGTATGTATATTTTCCAATACACACCACTCATTCACATGCATTTTATGTGTTGTATGTACCGTGCGTATCTCTGAATTTTTAAACACACCCCAACGTTATTTAAACCTTAATTAATTGGTAAATATTATAACCCAAGGGCTAAATTTATGTAACAGATAATTAAGTTAATTAAAAGTAGTTATATTGTATACAGCAATTTTGAGTTGAAGATATTACATCACATACACTCTATAAATGAGTTCTATTTCAATTTTTCTCTTAATTAATTTGTCACATGGAATTCGAGAAAAAAAGGGTAAACACAACCCCAGGATATTCTGGAATCACATACGGCTAATGTCCATTTCCAACCTAGGGTATTACCTCTTTTGGTAGCATTAGATGAGCACACACACGCACACACACAGTATTCTAGTGCAATAGTTTTCTATACATTTGTCATGGATACAACATTCGTGTTAGATGGAGATAAAAGATACATGTTAGCAACCAATGCATAAATCCCTCCGGCTTCAGCCCTGAGTTGAACAAGCTCCTTGGCTGCAACAGTTCCTCGAACAACACTGGTATGGCTTTTACAAGCGCCAAGGAAGCACGTCCATTCCGGAACGTCAGGTTCGAAAGGCATACTCAACAGTAGCTGCTGGGCCTCTTCTAGATAGCCACCCCGACCGAGTAGATCAACCATGCATGAATAATGCTGCTTCCTAGGCTGCATACCATAGTCGCTAATCATCGATAGAAAGCAGGTTCTCCCGTTGTTCACGTTCCCGCACCTGCTACAGCTAACCAAGACCGATACCAATGTAGTATCATCTCCTGTTCCTAACATCTTCATTTCGTCGAAAACATCGAGAGCGTCTCGAAAGTGTCCATTGTGTGTGTACACAGACACCAACGAGTTCCAAGAAACCACGTCTCGTCTAGGCATCCTATCGAAGAAACATCGAGCTCGATCCAGGTGCCCGTTCTGGGCATATGCATAGAACATGGCATTCCACGACACCAGCGTGTGCTGAGTCATCTTGTCAAACGTATACTTGGCATCACCAATATGCTTGTTCTCCGCATATGCAACCAGTAACGCAGTCCACGAGACGACGTTCGGCTCTGGCATTTGGTCGATCAAGTTCTTCGAGTCTTCAAGGTTGCCCCCTTGGATATAGCCTACCAACAAGGCATTCCACGTCACTTGGCTCCGATGTGGCATCTTATCAAACAAGTGCTTGGCCTCCTCCACTTGCCCCTGTTGAGAATTCGCATCAACCATCGTAGTCCATGAAACGAGGTCCCTCTCTGGCATGCTAATAAATATCTCCCTAGCTTCTTTCAAGCGTCCCTCTTGAGCGCACACACACAAGATGACATTCCATGACGCGAGACTGCGACAAGGCATACAACTGAACAACTCTCTGGCTTCCGAGTTACACCCGTTGTGGACATATGCAGAGATCATCGCGTTCCAAGAGACCAGATTCCGCTGGGGCATCTCTAGAAATGTCCGCTTTGCATAATCTAGACATCCGTGTTCAGAGAATGCAACAAGCATGGCATTC
Organism: Selaginella tamariscina; assembly: GCA_003024785.1. NCBI lineage: Eukaryota > Viridiplantae > Streptophyta > Lycopodiopsida > Selaginellales > Selaginellaceae > Selaginella > Selaginella tamariscina. Next base: position 42,240 of record PUQB01000197.1, read on the forward strand.
CAGGAGACGAGGTCGCGTTGAGGCATGTTAAGAAACATATCCTGCGCATTACGGAGATGCCCATTACGGGCAAATGCTGTCAGCATTGCATTCCATGAAGGAAGAGTCCGCTCCTCCATAGAAACGAACAGCTGCCTCGCCTTGTGGAGGTAACCATTCTGTCCGTATGCAGCAAGCAAGGCGTTGTAGCAGATGACATCGTGCTCCGGTATCTCGTCAAAGAGTTTCTTGGCATAACCGAGATACCCGTTCTGGGCATGCGCAGCAAGCATGACAGTCCACGCTATCACAGTCGTCTGCGGCATCTGCTCGAAGAGAGTCCGAGCTTCATCGAGACTCCCGGACTGGGCATACGCAGTAAGAAGAGCAGTCCACGAGACAAGGTCCGGCTCAGGCATCTGGGAGAATACCCATCTGACGCTCCTGAAATCATTCTCCTTCACGAATGCCGCTAGAATGGTGTTCCAGGCAACCATGTCCAGGAAAGGCAGGGAGTCGAAAGTGGCCTTGGCTTGCTCGAGATGCCCTTTCTGGGCAAATGCAGTGATCAATGCAGTCGCGGAGAGGAGGCATCTGTATGGCATTGCATCGAAGAAAACGCTGGCGGAGCCGGTTTCTCCGTTCAGAACGCACGCCATGAGCATTCTTTCCCACGAGAATGCATCCCTTCGAGGAATCCGATCGAAAACCTCACGCGCACGCTGTAGATCCCCACACCTACCGTACATTTCAATCAGCTTGTTGTGCAGGAACACGTCATGTGGGCTCAATGTCTTTGTCACATGAGCATGAATCTCTCTGGCCGCCGCGGCTGTCCGGCAGCCCTCGATAACGCCGATCCATCCGCGTCTGTCGTGTTGGTCGGGGAGAATCGTCTGCATTTCCCCTTGTTGTTTTGTGCGACCCGTAAACTGTCCGCGGGGTTTGGTCAAGGTGGGTGCAGTGTTCTTGCCGTACCGATCTCGTTCTAGGGTTTTCCACAGTTCAACATGGGAAATGCGCAATCTGCATCGTCTTCAGGTAGACAGAGTCCTCCCAATCCGATTTGTTTCGCTGCGCCTGCTCCAGATGGGCAGATTCAGACTCCAGGTGAGAAAATCCAGGATTGTGGCTTCGATCACACCACGATATTGAGTAATGACTGCTTGGGAGTTGTGTTTGGCAAGCTGCAGACGAGGGACCGGTGCAGCTGCTCGTTAGTTTGCAGGAGATGGTACTTTGTAGAGTCGAGATCGAGGCAGCTGCTTATCCTCTCCGCGAGGGCGGAGATCGCACACGACTTGGGTAAGCTCCTTGTAAGGTTTGGGAACCTGACGAAGGTGGCACTCAAGTGTGAGAGGAACACGGATAGCATCAATGACGATGCATTACTGATTGTTGGGAAGTACACGACGCGGCTCCAGAGGCTGAAGCTCAAGGGGTGCAAGCTTGTGAGTGACTCCGGACTCGAGGAATTCTCCAGGCTGTGTGGGTCTCTTCGGAAGCTCTCCTGCGGTTCTTGTGGGTTTGGCTCCGCTGGCTTAGCTGCTGTGGTTGCAAACTGTGCTCTTCTGGAGGAGCTCTCTGTGAAGCGGCTCAAGACTCTGGCTCATTCTCAGGTCTCTGTCGGGCCGAGTCCACAGAAGAGACTACGTCGTCTCTGTCTTAAGGATCTAGCGAATGTGGAAGTCTTCAAGGAGCTTATGTCGGGGTCCAGTCACCTCCGGGTTCTTATCTTGGCAAGGCTATCAGGCAACTGGGACAGGTTGCTAGAATGTGCTCCGGACGGGCTTAAGGAGATCACGGAGCTAAAGGTGGAGAAGCTCCAGCTGGGTGACACAGGTTTGCGTGCGGTTGCCAAATGTAAGTCTCTGCAGGTACTGTACGTAGTGAAATGCCCGGATATCACCAACGTGGGGATCGCGGCGGTGGCAAATGGATGCAGGAGTATCAGGAAGCTCCATGTAGATGGGTGCTCAACGGGGAGGATCGGTGACGAGGGACTGAGGGCCGTGAGTGAGAAGTGCAGTGTTCTACAGGAGCTTGTGCTCATCCGTCTTAATGTACGTGCTCAAAGTCTTGCGTCTCTCGGCGGTGTATTGGAGCGGTTGGCTGTGTGCAACAGTGACCTCTTTGGGGACGGGGAGCTCACCTGTGCAACTGTGACACTTCAGGCTTTGAGGAAGCTGTGTATCAAGAGCTGCCCGATATCGGATGCCGGACTTGAAGCTCTTGCTGGCGGTTGTCCGAGTCTCATCAAGGTGAAGATTAAGAAGTGTAAGCGGGTTACCGGGGCGGGAGTGACTGTGCTCCGCGGTAACCGAGAGGACCTCGCTGTTGTGGTGGATCTGCCGGTTGTTTTGGAGCACACAAGCATGCCGGCAGAGGCGCACGAGGAGCGACAGGTGCGTGCTCGTCCTAGATTGGCAAAGACACGGTTTGCTTTCCTTGCAGGGAGCAATTTTGTGGCATGCACTCTTAGGAGGAGAGCTGCTCCCGGTCGCGGGACTTAGCTTCCTGAGGAACTTTATCTCGTTGCTCATTTGTGATTCCTGAACAGGTCAGTGATTTCCTCGCCAAGCTGGTAGGCATCTTCATTAAACACATAGTACATATCTATGTTAACTGAACAAATTCTTGCATGTTATATGTTAAATTCTTACATTAATTATTATTTCTTGAACAAAAATTAAAATTGAAATAATCCAATTAAAGATATTATATATATATTCTAATTTTTATATTATTATAAGAGTGAATTAATATATTCTAAATTTTTATAATAATAAATTAAAAACTAAAATAAAATTTAAACCTATATTTTATCATCAACATTTAAGAATTAAGATAATGTGAAAATGTGAAAAAATAAATACAACTGATACTCTAATAATTTATATTTCTTTGAACCTGAAAGTTTTTTTTATTGAATGCCCATAATATTTTAATATATATTTTTGAATGATTTAGGTTTTCTAATAAGGTTTCTCTATCAAATATAAATGATTAAGTATTAGAAGTTACCTATAAAACAAACTCAGTTGATAGAAAAATGATAAAATATAAATTTATTCAATAAATGATATGTAACATTAACCTTGTATACTTGGGTTGTATTTGTGCTATGTCAGGCTTCCCTCAGAGACACACACACTTACCCTAAAGAGTAGAGTAGATAGAGGATAACAAAACTTGTGCAGCAGGATCGTCTGGTTCAGCTCCAAAACACGTTTAGCAGCATTCTCTCCATAACCAAGATCACTGTGGAGTTTGCAACCACCAAGTAAGGTCCTCCACGCATTTGGGAAGCCTCAAAAGGCATGACCTGTATTAACTCTTGTGCATCTTCAAGCCATCCAGCACGTCCCAAGAGATCGACCATGCACAGATAATGGTCTACCAAGTAATTCAATCCACGGTCCATCTCTATAGATTGAAAGTATTGCCTTGCCTCTTCTATAAGGCCCGTACGAGAACATGCCACCAGTACACTTATCAAGGTCACACTGTCCGGTGAAACACCTGAGTAGAACAAAACAACACGGTAACTATATAGAATTCACACAACAGACGTACACCCTACGCCTTAAATACAATACTCTGCTTGACCCACACGAGAGAACCTTTTATGCATATGTGGAGAGCTTAGATAACACACACACACACACACACACTTAATTTGAGTATGTAAATGATGAAATGTTTCATGGGAAGTATTCATTATCTAAGACTCTACATTGTAAATAATTGATTATGGTTCTTATAACTATATAATACATAAGCATACCTTGGAGGTCCATTTCTCTGCAAATTTCGACGGCTTTGTGCCCCTGTCCTTGTTGAGCATAAGAAGCAAGAACTGAAGTCCACGTTAACACATTCTTTTCCTTCATATCCAGGAACACACTCTCCGCATCCTCAAAGTTCCCACATTTCCCATACATGTTCACGAGAGCCGTGCCCACAATGACATCCAGTTACATGCTGTGCAGAAAACCATATATATCCGATTATTAATGTCATATTACTATGAATCTCATCCGAGATTCTATATCCTACAGAATTTTTATGTATAGATCTCTTATTAAATATATAATTATATATGTAATAACATAATAATACCTGTTTAACAATTTGTTGGTGAATTTGCCTTCCTTCTGCAAGAGACCCAGACAGTGAGCATGCACCAAGCACTATAGCATAACAAACACTATCTGGTTCAATTTCTTGCCCTTCCATTTTCTTGAAGAGCTCAATAGCATCCGCAGCTCTTCCATGCTGCACGTAGCCTGTGTTACAAACAAACAGACAAGTAAGAATAAATAAGATAATTAATACGCTAAATACACATACACACATTGCGCGTGGGGTGTTTGTATGTTAGTGTGTCTGTGTGTGTGCATGGGTGCATAGTGTTTGATTATACCAGCCATGAGAGCAGTCCAGGCAACCACGCTGGGACAATCTATCATTTTAAATGCCTCTTCTGCCTCGTCCATGAGTCCAAGCTTCACATACATATTCAGCACAGCAGGTTGAACCGACTCCTCAGAAATCTTGCTAGCAAACCTGCAAACATGCATATGTATATATGCACACATGTATAAACATTTGTATGTATGTGTGTGCATATATATATATATATATATATATATATATATATATATATATTCTATACAGCACCAAGCCAGGTAGTGGTTATGAAAGTAAATGATAGGAACGATCTTTTCATAAGAACGTATAATACAAACAAGCACATACCTACATATGCATGTGTGTGGGTAAAAGCAATATGCCAACACGGATATGATGTGGATTCTATATATTTTCCTACCTTACCTTGTACATATCTGCCTTCCTCGTTCGACGGCACCCAAATTAGCACAGGCAGTAAGTGCACTTCCAATCATAAAGCTGGTTGGCTCAAGTTCTTCAGAATAGACCACCTATATATGTATATGTTTTGATCTAACACACACACACACACACACACACAGTATGTGCAATCCTCACCTTCTCGAATGCCTCGAGAACACTTTCATGTAAATGTCGATGGGCATATGCAGATATTATCGAAGACCATACAGTTATGTCCCTCTTCTCCATCTGTTCAAGCACCATCCTGGCCTCATCCATGGCTCCAAACTTGCAGTACGTGTTAACCAGACACTTCCGTAGAACAAAGTCCGCTGCAAACACTAGAAACTAGCACATTTCAGCAACCTGTATTAAGTAACTCATGCACACAGACAAGCACACAAAAACTCTACGGAAGTCCGCTGCAAACACTAACTAAAAACTAGCTCATGCACGCAGACAAGCACACAAAAACTCTACGGAAGTCCGCTGCAAACACTAACTAAAAACTAGCACGCAGACAAGCACACAAAAACTCTACGAAGTCCGCTGCAAACACTAACTAAAAACTAGCACATATGCTTAACACAAAAACTCTACGAAGTCCGCTGCAAACACTAACTAAAAACTAGCACATATGCTTAACACAAAACGAAAAGTGACAACTTTCTGGCCCACGCAAGTCTCGGACTTGCGACCTTGGCGTTATCAACACCACGCTCTAACCTACTGAGCTAGTAGGCCGCCTGTCACTAAAAGGTTCTGGCGCCTCTCTCCGGAATATTCAGTTAATTCAAATGACGCAATAAAAATAAATTGTTTACATGGGACGTCGTCAGTTAGATTTAACGACGTCATTTTGGCAAAAGTACACACTGACCTTTCTTGGTTACACAGACATGAATTCTTCTCACTTGGTCGATATCCAAACAAGCTCCAAGAATGCTCGTGTATGTTAGCAAATCCGGCTCCACATCCATCTTCATGAAAAGCTCAAGCGCTTCGTCGGGTTTCTCATGTTGAACATAAGCTGATATCATGGAAGTCCATAAGACCACATTCCTGCTTCAAGAAGTTCATATACAAGTTGTCTAAGCGTATGTCCCTGTGTATACATTTATCGATATCCACACACGCGCATACACGCACACACGCACACACAATCCTTACCTGCTTTCCATCGAGTCGAACACCTTACGAGCTTCATGCAAAGCCCCCAGCCTCGAGTACATGTTCATCAGAGAATTCAATACCACGTTGTCGCTCATGAAGTTGCTAGCAGATACGTGTACATGGATTAATTTACCGTAAGAAAGTGTCTTACAGGCAGCGAGTACTCCCACATATGTAAAGCTGTTTGACTTTAAACCTTCCAAAAGCATACCGTGGTAAAGCTCTACAGCCTCGTCCATGAGTTCATGTTGTGAGCAGCCTGAGATCATAACCTTCCCTTGTAAAAGCATATTAAATCTAGCTTAGCATATCTTAAGATATCAATACTACATACATACACACTCACACACATCCCAATAATAAACTTACCGACCAGGAGTAAACATTCTTTGTTGACATGCTATGAAAGACTTCTCTTGCCTCGTCCATGCTTCCACATTTCACATACATGTTCATGAGTGCGTCTCAACCACAACGTTGCCTCCGAGCCTTCTGAGTCTCTCATGGGCTCGCCTTTCAAAAAAGATATTATTAGTGCACTATGTTGGTGTACAAACTTATTATAGTGTGCGTGTGTGTGTGAGCCTGTGTGTACGCGATCGTATGCGTGTGTGTAGTCATTTAATAAAATACCTTCCCTCTTGCAAGTTTCCTGTGTTACCAAGTGCACCAAGAACCACTGCCCATGTCGCAACATCTGGCTCAAAGTCAATTTCATCGAAGAGCTCCATGGCTTTTGGGATATGACCTGCTTGAGCATATCCAGATATCATCGTACTCCATGGAGCCAAAGCCTTGTTCTTCTTCTGAATCTCATCAAAGACCTGTGACAGATATCACATATATATTAAATAAGTAGAGCATATACAGAAGATTATATTACAATACAAAAAATCTTACTTACGCACATACACACAGAGAGAGAAACCCCTACCGTGATAATTCATTACAACGGATGCGTATACACAGATATGTTGTGGTGTGTGCGTGTAAGATCATATGATTCATAAAACGATACATGTGTACAAATGCATATTGTAGTACACAGACACACACACACACACACACACACACACGCACGCACACACATTTATATTTTCTTTGCCTCCTAGCCCTCGTCCATGCTACCAACTTAACATAAGCATTCACCAACCCGATCTCCACAATTATGTCAATGTCAGAGTGACATACGATACAAGTGTGTATTGCTTGAAGTTCTTCTAGAGAAGAACATGCCGCTAGGATAGTAGAAAAAGAGATACTTGTCCGGTTTCGCACCGTCACGCTCCATTTTATAATAAAGCTCAAGTGCCTCCTATCAAGTATAACAATCCTTAAAATACATACTATAAACCACAACAACAACACACAACATGCATACAGTTACCTTGTTATGCCTGCTTTGGGCATATGCAGAAATCAACGTGGTCCAGCTTACTACGTCTCTCTTGGGCATATTGTCAAAAAAAACTTCTGAGCATCCTCGAGACTCCCCATTTGATGTACAATGTTGAGGAGAGCATTTTGCCAATAATGTGGAGAGGAATCTGTGCACGATAATCCGAGCGTGTATTGCCTTCCCCTCTTCCAAATCTCCCGAGCCTTCACTAAAAGAATAAGTTTTGTAATGCATTTCAAAGGAGAACATTAACACTACTACTACCTGAACAAGCAAAAAAGGCCGGTGAAGACAAACCCATCAGGCTTCACACCTTCTTCTACCATTCTATTGTAGAGTTCCAGGGCATCTCTGTACTGCTCGTTGATCACAAATGCATCAATCATAGCAGTGAAAGAGAATGCATTCCTGGATCGGATATATTCAAAAGACTCTCCTAGATTCCTCCACGCTCCTGTGCCTGGCGTATGCTTGTATGAGCGTATTCACACGAACCTATTCCCCCATATCCATCCTGCAGTATGCGGTGATGGGTCGATCGAATTTCTGCTGCAGAGTGTGCGCCGCGAATCATGAGAGCGTATGTATCTGTTGGATCGCTCAAAGAACCCCGTGAGAATAGCCGCTTCTCCTCCCGCCAGATTACACGACGCCATAGTCGCTCCTCCTTCAGCGCGCCAAGAATCCATCGCATTAGCGAAGAACCCTAAAAACCCCTGCCCTTAATTTCAAATTAAGGGTATTTCTAACTCCACCAATTCATTTTAATGATGTTCTTATGGCCGTTTTACACCAGTAAAGTAACAGCACGGGTATAGGCTTACTTGGCTGTACCTTAGAGGAAATGGTTTGAACAGGTTGAGTAGGAAGTGATTGCCGGCAGCGCCATGACGAGCGCCTTCCAGAGAATGTCGATGCTCTTCGATCCACCGCGCTTCACACCTCCGCGCATCGGTGTGAAAGTTCCCATTCTTCAACCCGAGCAGGATTCAGAAACCGGAGAGAGCTTCGCCAATCTCAAGCTCACGGCAGGTAAGATCGCATTACATAGATCCGTAGCGGAAAGGTTGAATTTGTTTCCCGGCTACTTGCTCTCCAGAGAAAATGCTGGACGAGCAAGCTTGCATCAAGAGCGAGTTGGAAAGCTCGGTATGTGATTTCTTCATTCTTGCAATGTTTAATCCGTCAGGCGCCGCGATCTCAGAATGCGAAGCTTGCGAAATCCGAAGAACAGCTGCGCATCATGGAATCGAAGCTCCAGGAAGCGCGGAGTGAAAATGCGATGCTTAGAGTGAAGCACAATGAGGATTCTAAGATGTGGACGACTCTGGAGTCGAGATTCTCATCCGCTTGTTCTTTCTTTGATCAGATCACGGAGACGCTTCGCTGCCTGGAAAGACAGGTGCAACAAGGTGCGATTTTTACTCTCTTTCTGGTGATTTTCTGTCTAACGCGCTTCAAACAGCGGAAAACACCAAGACGCTGCTTGAAGAAAGGCTACAGAATAGGGACAACGACATTGTGAGCGAGCTAACGAAGCTACGGAATCACATCGATGAACTGGAAGCCCGTCTTCAAGAGCGTGAAAATAGCATGCGGCAGCTTTCTCAAAAGCTCGACGCCGCTGAGAAAGACGCTGAACAAACGCGGAAGCAAGCTGAAGCCGATTGCATGGAGTTCGCTAGGCAGCTTATGGCACAACAAGAATCCTCAGGCCAGAAGATCGCCGCTCTTGAGAACGAGATTCTGGAACGTCAAACACAAGCAGATCTTCAACTGAAAGCGAAGGAAGCAGAACATGAGAGCCACGTAAACGATCTTTCGCAAAGACAGTCTGAGCAATTCGACAAGGTATGTATTTTTTGCACTAGTCATCTAAGTCAACTCATACTCTTACACTTTTCGTGATGCTTTAGATATTACATTGGATAATGCTTATACTATATCGTTGAACAGGAGAAGCGGAAGGCCGTTATGGAAATTCAAAGGCTAGCTGAAATGAAGCAAGAACACACGAAACAGCTAAAAGAGCTATCTGAAATGCATAACCAGGTTTGTGTTGTTCTTTGAACACACACGCACACACATACGTTTTATTTACATTAATTCAATCGCAGGAAATGGTCGAGTTGAAGAAACAATACGAAAGAGAAGCAAAGGAAGCGTTGCAGATCAAGGAAGACGAGTTAAAAGCTCTTCGTGACACACTTTCTGAAGTCGAATGCAGCCTACAAAAAGGTGAGAAGACTTTGAAACAGATATCCTGTGAGCTGGAGATCGCACAAAAGGATGCCGCGGATACCCGTAAGCAGTCGGAGGCAACACTAGAAACAGAACGGATGCATTTCGCTATGCAGCAGGAGTATGCAGTTCAGAAGGTGGCCGCTTTGGAGAAGGCAATCCAGGAAACTCAAAAGGAAGCAGATCTCCAGCTTAAAGCGAAGGAAGCAGAACATACGAATCACGTCAAAGATCTGTTGAGAAATCTTTCAGAGCAGAATGACAAGGTATTATATACGAGCATTAAATGATGTATATCTGTATCTGCATGTATAATATATATTTCCTACTTTAGCATATACTGGAGCGTGTGCGTGTTCCAGTTAATATACTATAGGCTGGATGCGGTACGTATGCACATAATATAATACTATTAATGTAAGAAGAACCAGAGACTACGGGTGCGCAGCACGCATCTGCACGCACTAGAGTAAACAAATGGTAATATATATTACTGTAGTGTAGTCACACTGAAAGTGTGCGCGAGTGTCAGTGTGTGATATCGATGTGCAGGCATTGGTGGAGTTGAAGCAACAATGTGAAAGCAAAGAACAAGAAACGCTGCAAGCCAAGGAAATAACAACATTGTTTGGACGTATCCATGAACTAGAAGGCCTTGTCCAAGATAGAGAGACGAGTTGTGTCAGGTATCTTATACAAATCGAAAACCTTTAGCGAAGTGGATTATTCATGTTAATATTTGGTTTAGTTAATGACTAATACATAGTATTAAATGCAGGCTTCTCTCAGGCTCGAGAGTGCACAGAAAGAAGTCCTGGAAACACGAAAGAGGTCTGAGACCACTTTGGAAGTAGAACGGGCAAAACATTGCAAGCATCTTGCCAGTGAACAACAGGCTGTGGTATTGAAGGTGGCCGCTCTGGAGAAGACAATTGCCGAATGTCAAAGGGAGGCAGAAACTAAACAAACAGAATATACGAGTCGCATAAGAGAGCTGTCTGGACGGAATAACCAGGTATGCTCATTTTGAGAGAGAGAGAGAGATGGAGGAAAGACAATGTCATTTCTATGTTTTTATACGTTGTCCTGGCCGATCGTATATTACCAGACTATGGTCGAGAACGAGACATATCAGAGGGAACTAAAAGAAATAACGCAAGCCAGGGACGAGATGTCAACAAAGTTGCATAATGAAATCCGTCGGCTCGAAGGCTGTCTTAAGGAAAAAAAGCACATTAAAGCAGGTACTGACTCTTTTGTTCACTGCGCGCGCGCACACACACACGCTCCTGTACATATAAGCTGTGTTTCTTGTACATAGGTTTCTTTGAAGCTGGAGACAGTAGGAAAAGATGCTGTGGAGGCGAAGTCAACATTAGAGGCAGAACGTGTCAATTATGCAAAGCACCAGGCTTGTTCAACTCAGAAGATTGCCTCTCTGGAAAAAGCAGTTCAGGAAACTCAAGAGCAAGCGGAGCTTCAACTAAAAGCGAAGCAAGCTGAATATGCCAGCATGCTAAAGGAGATACTTGAGCGTAAGGACCAGGTGTGTACCCTCTCTCTTTTCTCCCTCCCTTTCCCTCTTTCTCCCTCCCTCCCCCCCCGCTCTCTCTCAACTTAAATCCTATGTTTACTTTCATCATTTTAGTAGCATTTTAATATAATATTCAATCAGCTTTTAGTTATTTTTACCGTTTCGTCTACATCGTCATCGTTTAACAGGCGATTAAGCAATATGAAGAGAAAGCGAAAGAAAGGGAAAGCGAGCTAACAAGGCGGATTCATCAACTTGAAAAGCCGTCTCCAGGAAAGTGAGAGCATGTTACAAACCAGGAAGGTATGCTAATTTCATGTATTGAATATCACAATGCTGCAATATATTACTGCTTCAACATGTTGATTAACAGGCTTTGAAGCGACAATATGAAGAGACAGCAAAGGAAAGAGAGAACGAGCTTTCAATGCGAATCCGTCAACTGAAGGTCATCTTCAGGAGAGTGAGAAGGCTTTGCATCAGGCTAGTCAGCTAAAGGAGCTCCAGGTATGCACTATATACAAAGTCATCAGTAAGTGTGTATGTGCGCGCGCGCACACACAACACACCACACGTAGACTATAATGCGACTGTTTTATTTCATAATATCCGTTGTTTTGTTATTCTGAAGCGACAATCTGAAATGAATGCAAAAGAAAGGGAAGAGGAGCAAATGTGCGAATCGATCAACTTGAAACCCTTCTCGAGGAGAGTGAGAACACATATAGCAGGCCTCCAATCAAGTGAGAACACATCTCTCTCTCTCTCCGCTCTCTCTTCTCTCTCTCTCTCACGTGTTACTTTCAGCAAAGAAAACACGTGCCGTGAGTTCCTTAATAGTAATGAGGAAGTTTGTATTACACGCATGGAACGCTTTCAAATTAACAATGTCTGGTTCATGCAGGCTCGAGGAACGCAGAAAGATGGTGGATCACGAAAGCAATATGAGGCAGAAACGAAAAGAATATACCAGGAATGAAAGGAGAGAGAGACTGCATCTCAGAAGGTGGCTCTGGAAAGGCAATTCGAGACGAAGAAGCAATACAGTCTCCAAATGGAGACTTATAAGCACTTGGAAGTCGCCAAGCATTTGAAAGAACTGTCTCAGCTGAATGAGCAGGTACTTCCATAAGTGCAAGCGCGCACATCGTTTTGTAATCGTGCGTGCGTGCGTGTATTACCAAGAATAATGTGATTGTCTCGCAGGCCATGTCAGAAGAGAAGCAGAAGTTTGAGAAGGAGAAAAATGAAAGGCTGGAATCGTGGGATAACGAAATGGCCAAGCTACGGAGCCGTAACATCCAACTTGAAAACACCCTTAAGGAGACTGAGAGTCGGCTACAACAGAATTCTCTGAAGTTCGAGACCATGGAGAAAGATGCGAAGGAAACACGCAGGTTAGCTTAAATTGACCATTCATTTAGTTCTCTACTACTATAGTGGATCTCTCTCTCTCTCTATGTGTGTGTGTGTTGTGTGTGGCTGAGAGTTTCTGTATGTGTTTATGTTCAGGCAACTAGAGAAGCGTTTGCAAACAGAGCGAGAGCTATGACAGCAGCTTAAGACTGCTATGAAGAACGCTGCCACGCTGGAGAAGGAAATCATGGAAGTAAAATGCAGTCCGAAGCCCTTGATGCAAAGCTTAAGGGACTCTCCCAGGTACTTTTTTTCTCCTTAATATTACTCTTGGTAGCATCTAATATACTATAACAGTAGGCTTTACATATTTCTACGTTGCTTCTATTGTCACGTGGTGGATTACCTGTATCTATATATCTTCTCTAATCTTCTGTACACACACATCATCAAACACGTTATGTATGAGCGATCTCCGTATGTATGTTTAAAGTTTTATGGCAAACAGGTTACTAGTCCGGAAAAAACAACAAAGGAGCACCCGATGTCAAGAGAAACATATACAAGGAGGAAAAGAGTGCAGCAAACTACACCCGTCGTAATCTCTCTCTCTCTCTCTCTCACACACACACACACAGTAGGCTTTACATATTTCATATATGTGTTGCTTCTATTGTCACGTGGGATTTACCTGTATCTATGTATTCTTCTCTAATCTTAAACTACTAGAAGACTCTGTAACACACATGAACAATCTCCGTATGTATGCTTTAAGTTTGTTTAAACAGGTTAGTAGTCCGGAAACGAACACCAAAGGAGCACCTGATGTCAAGAGAACGTATACAAGAAGGAAAAGAGTGCAGCAAACTACACCCGTCGTAATCTCTCTCTCTCTCTTCTCTCTCTCTTCTCATGTTGATAAACGTAGTTACAGGTCGAGAGAAGAGAGAAGGACGCCAACTACGCGTTCTATGAGACGGGTGAGCTGATTTTTGTTTAATGCTAATGTCTAGGACGTACGTTACTCACGTTCTGTTTGTTTCAGGCCGTGCGGCCTGGTCAGCTTAGCGACGACGACCGTATGCATTCTATAGGAGTCATAGAAGAGCCATCCTCTGAGGTATGCTTCGCTTCGCCTTTTTGAAATCGTTTAGAAAATTAGTAAAATTTCCCGGCAGTCAACAGTGTGTGAAAGTGATTGATATACACGTTGTTTAGTTAAAGTCAATTTAGATTAGAGAAGCATGGCTTGGTACCTCATATACAAACCTATAGGAACGTATATACCGAATCCCCTTTAAGCCCAGTCTATGAGGCTTAACTTGACTTCTCGTATCCCCCACACATCCACCATTAAAACAGTATATAAGCAAGACTAAACATATGCTGTTTCCAGGTATATGTAAAATCTGTGCGTTGCGTACATTTGCATATATGTGTACCTCTAACAGCTGCTTTGGTGTATTATTATGTCTTATTACACACACGACACCCACACGGACATGCACGCACACACAAAGTTAATGTTTACGTACCTTGTTTTCTCGTGGCTCGTTCTTAGTGTTGACTTTAATGAAGGATCTATACGGTCGTAAAAAGCAAAAATATACTTTTTAAGCATGATAATAACATTAAAATCTCAACAACTATTTAAGAAATCCCAGTTATGACAATTCAGATATTAAGATGTGAAATGATTATTAATTCTACCGTGTCACTTGGTAATGATATAATGATTTATGAAATTGATAATTGATAATAATTCAAGATTTATAACGATTTTTTAAACATGTACCAACATGGTACAAATTTTTTTCTATGTGTACGACTGTACAATGCTTATACACAATCGTATGTAATACACAAGTATATGTTTTTGTACAACATATATAAATAATGTGTTACGTACAGAGGCATATATGAGTTCTGTACAACATTTATGTACATCATATAGTAAGAGCAAATAAGTATTATTAGAATAATGCAAAGTAATTAATACATTATGTTGAAATTCAATTAAGTTTGTCGACGTGGTCAAATGATAACTTAGTTGGTGTTTAAGTTTGATGGGAAGAGTGTTATATTTTATCATAATAAGTATAAATTTTCACACATTAATGTATTGAAATGTTTGAGCGAGTAATAATTATGTATATTATGTGCAGTATCGTTTTATAAGAGTTTTAATTTTTTATACGAGACAATTATGTCACTAAATTAAATTAATTTAAGATGTCTAAAACATAAAAAGTAATAATATATTTTTTTCTTATTAAGTATGGGTTCTTTTCAATAAAGGTTTTTTCATTCCAACAAGGTGGTGACTGGTATTAATAGTAAAGTTGTTCACTTTAAACCATTAAATTACTAGTTTATATGTTATGTTTTAATAAAAGCTATCATTGTTTAAAGCCTGTCTAGAAAATTTATGAAAACTTGTTACTTAGAAGTGGCAGTCTATTCTTGTCCAGGTTTTATTAAAAGCTTCTCCGTAGTGCCTCCCAAAAACCATGACAGCATTATATACAAACAAAAGGGTGCATACATACACACACACACACACACACACACACACACATATAAAATAAAGAGAGAGATCTAGCCTGATAGTTAACGCCAAATGAACATATATGTCGAGGGTGTTTATGTACAATTCATCTCTGTCAATCTGTCGTGAAAAAGTTTTTTATTATATATAATAATTCAATATATAAACTAAAACACACAACCACGCATGCAGCACACATCCATCGCTTATACACCAAAAGAACACATTCTCATAGAAAAATTTTATATAACATAAACAAGCTGTTTCACACATGTTGGATATCACGAGTTTATGCTAGTCACAATAAAGGTAGAAGAACCGTAACAGAGGGTGACCTTACCGGCTCACGCTAAGCCCAGATTGGCAAGGACAGTTCATGCGGATTCTCTGTCTTAGCTTGCTTCTTAACCTTTTGCTCACATGTTCGTACGTACTCTTCCAGATACGGAATGCGAGCCTCCATGAGAATGTGGAGTTGTGGAAACTTGGTCAAAAATTTCTTTAAAGATCAAAAGAGAATCAATGGCCCTCTTTCTCCCCCGATCGTCTTCACCAATTAGTGAAATTGGATGAGAATAGACATTTCAAGTTATTCTTTTATTAAAAAAGCTTGATAAATATGACCCTCTTGTATCGTTACAAAGTTGTTCAATACACCTTGGGTTATATTGTGGAATGACCTTGTACACAAGTTATCAGAGTACATCCATGGTATTTAATAAGGTGGCCATCTACTTCAAAGCTTGACACACACTATATACAAGATTTCAAAGACCACATTCTACCACCAAAGGGATGAGCGACTAGATGGAGCATGCACCTTAATACATGAGAACACTCACTTGGTCAAAACTTGTTCTCACATTATAATAGCCATAGAGATATTCAAGACTTTTGTGGAAGCTATGTGAATATGTGAACAAGTGGCTAAGTTTGATGGAGCTCCAAACAATCTACATTAATACTTTCAACAATATATGAAATACTCATTTTAAGGATATGGAAATTGTAAAAGACTTTAGCTTTTTAAATGTGACACTTGTACATAATTGAAGGTTGCAGAGGCTTGTGCAAAAACCTTGGTGGAGATCATTGCCATTCAAAAGAATATGGAGGCCCACATGATTGCACAACAAACTTGTCGATCTTAGTACTATGCACATTACATGCTTTCTGTGTCACGCCCATTAGAATACCTATGCTTGATTCATGATAAAATGGATCATTCAAAGACTAGCATTCCAAAATTGGTTGCAACGCCAAAGTACCTTGGAAATGTTATGAAACTTCTGATTTCATTGATAGGTGTGTTAACACATAGACACAATTGTGAAGCACATGGACACTTTATTTCCACATTGGTCTAGCGACTCTAATTTCACTATTGGGTTGTTAATCATGTGTTTTCAGAAACCTTGAAACCCACTCACAAATAAGTCTTATATGTGATCTTAAAGTGAAGAAACAACACCTTTAACCTTTACATAATGCTCTCATGAACACGTTTATACTTGAGGCTACTTAGGAATATGAGAGGCACTGTTAGCAGCCTGCACAAAAAATAAATGGCCCTATTAAGAGTTCTAATTTAGTGGAGGGATTTAACTCACATAGTGTACATGTGTTCTCAACATTAAATAAGCTTCCTCATCATTTGCTTTTACAGATGAATAATTGTGTAGGCGAGAATAAAAATAAGTAAATCATTTTAGTTAAGGGTTTTTTCAAGCTTATACTTACTTTTATTTCTTATATACATACTAGCATACTTGTTAATACTTATTGCCATAGGTGTGTTTGAGACAATCACACTTAGTTTTCTTATTATTAGTCACACTCATGAAAATATTGATGCATTCTTTAGAAATGTCTCTAATTCTACAAAAGGGATAAGTGCACTTACCATACCACATATGATGGATCTTTTCAAAAATTGCATCTCCAAAAAAGGTGTGCTTTATTTGTGGCTAATGTGCCAAACTTTAAAAAGTTCCTCAAGGAGTATATCAAAGAGGAAAGCAACTCTTTTAATTGATCACCTTGTGCCATTACAACTTTTCTTCTCCATAAAAGATAGTATATCTATTATACAGTACGAGTTATAATCATCAAAATAAGAGTGGTTATCAAAAGAAGGCTTAATGCTCTTAAAAAATGGAGAGTGGAAAGCCACTTCTCCCAAAAGGACAACTAGACCCTATTATATTAAGTACCCAACTCGAGAAACAAGAACTTATTATTGATGATATCAAAAAATATGTGACATGGGTTCAAAATTGATGCTAAAGAATTATAATAAGGTAATTAGTTACTCAAAACTATATAAGCATGTGGTTGATTATTATGAAATTATTATTCAAGAGTTATAAGGGCATGTTGTCACAAGTACAAAATTACAACATTTTTTTGGCCTAAAACAATGTGGCAAGAAGAGATTGAAACAACATCAATGAGCGTAAACAACATAAAAGTTAGTAGTGATGTGGAAGTGCATAAAAAGCCTAAACCATATTTTGATTGTTGTAAAGATTTCTAAAAACTAATCATCGTCCTTATTACTCCATATGTATTATATAACCAGCTTATTTGGATGGGTTAAATTATTGACACACCTGAAGTTATCATAAAAAATAATATGATAAATGTTGCATGGTTCAAATTATAGAAAAAGCGACATGAGAAAGAGAGCAACATGAGAAGGAAAGTGAAAAGTATAATGGATGCTTAGAAAAAACATGATCTCCCAATAAAAAAAGACTCAACATGTTTTTATAAATGTTAAATCCATTCGATATAGATTAATGTTAAGAAGCATTAATAAAGTCGTGATTAATAAAACTACAAGAGAATGTATATTTTTTAAAGCTTAAAGCAATTACAAAATTACAAAAATAGTATATTTAATATTATTTATTATAATACTAAATTTTCCTTAACTATATAAATTTATAGAAAAGATATAAAAGATTGATTATATAAGGTTTTGTATATATATATATTTACTTGTACAAAATTTAGATTAATTTTATTTTTAAATATTAATATTTAAATAACAACATAAATATTTATATAATGTACTTCTCATACTCTTTAATAAATTTTAAATTAAGCCCATACAATCTTAAATAATATATTATATAACTTAATACCTTTGTAATGTTATCTATTTTTTGCCACTAATGCTATAATTTATTAAATGGTCAATTACAAAAATAAAATGTTTTAAAGAATATTCTATCTTTAAACATATATTATTTTAAAGAATATTTCTTTAATATTAGAAAATGCTAATTAAATAACTAAAATTACTTATTATTAAGAAATTGAACTATAGACAAATCCATTTTAATTATAATGATATTTACATAATCTTAATTTATAAGGAAGTATTGGTGGGGATGTGCCTAAAGTTCTTTCATTTTAAAGAATTATATAGTAGTTCCTATATAATATCATATTTTTAGTTCAATAATATCGTCTACATTAAATTAACCATACATTAATATACTTTATCTAATCATCCAATTAAAATATCTTTAAGCTAGTTTAGTAATTTAAATTTATATGTTATTTATAAAATACAAAAAAAAAACCATGTATACCACTCTGTTTAAACCTACAATGTCAAACTTTGTCTTCACACTACAATAAATATGGAAAGAGAAACGAAATTAATCATCCCTTAAGGCATGGTCACCACCCTTTTCCTCCTCTTTACCCTTTCACGATGCATATCCTCACCTTTTTCCTCCCTTTACCCTTTTCATGGTGCATATCCTCGTTTTCTTCACCATCAGTTTCACATTCTTCGTCTTCTGTTCTTCAGTAAACTTCTTGTGTCCAACTTTTAATCGAACCTTAAGTGGTGCCTGCTCCTCATGTTCCTACAAATAATTAATAATAATGGATTAAGTTTAAAAATTATTTAGCTATTTAATCTATTTACCTGATCCTCTTCACTGCTAGAGTCCAAACGTGCTTGTTCAGCTTCTTCCTCCTCAAGCATCTTTTTTCCTTCTCCATTATAGCCAGCTTCCTGTTTATGATATGTGTGGGTATACTATATGTAAGTATTCATATACATTGCTAACAATCTAATTACAACAGAATAGCATGCATAAATTAATATATGTGTAATCAATATGTGATGGTGCCTACACACACACACACATGTGTGTGTGTGTGTGATAAACCATATGCGTATACTCATAGTGCTGTTTAATAGCACTAAGCATATACTCAGTATGAGTGTGTATATATATCAACACATCATATATAGATATGCACACACGCACACACACAGACCCCAGCAATTTACATATTACTACTGCCCTACGTTCACTTATATTTCTAATAGACACACATACATGGAGAGAGAGAGAGGGAGAGAGAGTCATATTACCCGTCTCGATCCTTTAGCAAATCCTCAAGCTCCTGGATCCTGTTTAAACTCTGCTCAAGCATCTGTTTAGCAACAATATGTTCGAGTTGATACTCATGCTGAAGAGAGTATATTCGGTCGTATTTTAACCAGAGATCCTTTGACGGGGTCAAGGCTTCAGTATCCACTGCTGACTCAGCACCCATTGCCTGGTCAAAAAGCCTCGTCACCCTTTTCGCCGAAGTGGCAACAACTATCTCTTCCCCAAGCTTGTCCACGCTCAGCATTTTCTTCTTGAGTTCACCTGTATCTGCATAATATATACATTATACTAGTTAGTAGGATAATATATAATCTACATTATACTCTATAATGATATATAACCATCAATTAACTTATTAGACATACATATATTGCAGTGTACTACACACACACGCACGCACGCACGTTATATGCATCACAAAACTGAATATATACCTGGAACTTCATCATTTTCATCAACATCCATGTCCGACGGCTCAGATTCCTGTGTTGATTGTTTAACTCTCTTTCTAGCACCAGTCTTAGCCTTATGCTTAGCCAGCTTCCTCTTCCCGTCCGTTTGCTTACCCATGGGGGTCACGGGAGTCTAAAAATGAACGTGTATATGTGTTGTGTGCATGTGTGTGTGTACAAAATATTCACTATAATATACAGTATTTTATATATGCCAATCAATAGAATTTGTTATAATTTAATTGATACAACTGTAGAAAGTATCACTTAGATGGAAAATGCGCTTACAAGGGATAGCTGTTACATTTCCTAGATTGTTATACAATATATCTCTTTAACTTCATATAATTAAGTATAATAAGCTGTCTTCAAATGTAATGCTTAATGTAAATATATAGGTGTATATATGATGTGTGTGTGACAGAGAGATGTGTCATACCAGATAAGGTTGGACTCTCTCTCTTCTTTCTCTCTCTACTATTGTTTATGAATTATAATTTATAGTACTTTATAAATATAACATTTTAAAGTTTTATAACATCAATTTACTCAAGATTCACACTGTTTTCCAATTACTTATTTTGCAGATGTTCATATACGAGCACTTAATGGCAGAATAGAATGATAAATATAAATGTCAAAATTTAGTTTGTTTCTATCAATCATCTAGTCATGGTTAAATTCTGTTTCTGTCAATCATCTAGTCATGGTTAAGTTTATTCTGTGCCCTTGCTCTCTCTCTCTCTCTCTCTCCCACACACACACAAAGTAACTAACTGACATACACGTCTTATGTGTATATTATAAAGTATATAATACCTCGGTATCCGTATCTTGTGATCCTAGGCTACGTTGAGCTCTTGTAACCATTCCAAAGTTCCTCTGAACTATCTCACGCTTCTTTGGAGGTACAATTTCCTTGGCTTTCTTTGTTTTTGAAGAGCCAGTTTTACCTGATTTATCAATGTTAATACATTACTAACACAATTATTGGTGCGTGCGTGCTTGCGTGTGTGTATGTGTGTGTATACCTGCTGTAATAGCTAAGCGTTCAGGTGTTTGTGGAGAAATAACCAGAGGTTTGTTAACCAGATTGTAATCCACGTGGAGTGCCTTATAAATGAGAGCTGTAAGTGTGCCCCCAAAATATAATGCACATGGACCCGCTTTATACTTCCTGATCTTGTCTTGGATATTCTGCACACAGGAACAGGTAATATAATACACACGAGTCTCCTGTATGTGTGATCGTTGATACAGATTAGGTATAACATATAGATATGCCTCTGTATAGATGGACACATATTACTTTGTCGTATCACAAATAATAAGGTATATTCTAAAATATACGAGACAGCATATGAAGATGTTCACATATCAGTATCACTATACGTACAGGTATGTGAATATAACATTCAAGTATGAATATATATACATATGATATATTACTACAAAAATTATCCATACACACGGAGGTAACAATGCATGCATCCATGCCTCCCCCTGTGTGTGAGTGTGTGCGTGCTTACTTGAAGAAGATAATGGTTCCAGTTAACTGGCTGGCCACGAATCATCAGGTCAATAGCTCGGTATTGTGTTAAACTTATCTGGTTTTCCAGAGGACCTATACACAATTCAACATGTCAATCACTCACTCACTCTCTCTCTCTCTCTCACCCACACCCATACACATACACGCACACCGCACACACACATACATACACATGTGATTATAGTTAAACAATTTCATGTTGTACATATAGTTATCTATATGTAATAAACTTAGTACCTCCACAGCAGTAAGTTTGTATCTGATGAGTTAAGTTGATGAAATAGGAATATTCAGACTTGAAAAACTTGAGGTATATACCCCTGGAATTTTTGCAGAGGTTTAAGCACTTGGACCTTACGTAAAAAGTGTGAAGACCATTAGTCTCCCCTTTGGGCTTGATTATGTGCTGTCCATCATCAACTAATCCAAATGTCTTCTCAATAAGATCAGAGTCAATTATCACTTTCACGACCCGCCACTATGCCTAAAACACATAAAATTTCCCTTGAGAGAGAGAAAGATTCATATACGCTAGTATAAATGTATATGCAAATGAACTGGGATAATTGAACCTATCATTATGATAGTTCACATATATATTATACATATATAGTTGTTTGGAGAAGATGTATTTTGTATCTACATTATGATATGCAAGCATTTTGATACTACACCTGTATACATGCATACAACCACACAGAGACACACGCACGCGTTGATACTATACACACACACACACAAAACATTTTGATATATCCTTCCTTACCTTTCATGGCCCCTTGAACGTGTTTACGCTGCTTGGTCTTCTTAAACTCTTCAAGTTCAACCGTGTCGATAAACTGCTTAATTGCAGGACCATCTGCGAAGTTAAACTCCATTGAAAAGAATTTGTATGCTCCCACTCTCTCCAGAATTTTTCTTATATTCGCAAGCTCACTGTAAATATAAAGCACACGCATATAAATATAGTTGTGTGTTGTTGTTTATACAATATACATACACATATATACTTTCTATATGCAGATGCATAATATGAGTCCAAACACGCATATGCAATATATACAGTTTAGGGCCCCTTTCCTGAATTCCATCAAGCATGTTGATCATGTGTGTCTCCATACGTGTGTGTGTGTGTACTCTACGTATGTATATGGAACTTATATAACAGCATCATGAAATCACAAGACACATTTATATGTAAGTATGTATACATATATTACAAATATACATTAAAATGCATAACCAGCATATATATGTAAGCTTACATACATATATAGGAAAATCAGCAAACATTATAAATATACACCCATGACATGCATACATAAAACATAAAGCATACTATACATACAAACGTCTCAGTCTCCGTCTCCCCCTCCCCCTCTCTGTCTCACACACACACACGCGCGTCAAACTTAAGTAGTAACTGCATGAATAATATTATCTAAAGAACTTCAGACAGACACACTTATATAAAATGTTGCTTATAGTGTTTTCAGTATGATAAATGACAAAGTATATATATACACAATTTAGCGCCCCTTTCCTCAGTTCATCATGTGTGTCTGCGTGCGTGTGTGTTCTTGTAACTTCCTCATGCTGAAAGGTATAAATTGCATATGTACAAACTAACAGCATATACAGGCATACATATATAGACATGTATACACAGTTATTCGTGCACACACACACACATATTAAATTTACATATTTAAAAAAAAAGAAGGAAGTATATATATAGGTGTATAATTACGAACCTGTCTGTGAGTGGCCGTCTTCGGGTTTTGAAATCTGCATAACTTGGATCATCAGGGTCCGTCACGTCCACTATTGTAATTAAATCATCTTCTTCTGCCATGTTTCTTCACCTGGAGACAAATAGTTACAGTATATATACTAACAAACTATAAATTCAAAACTAATGAAGTCCTATTCACTACCCAAGAGCATAAAATGCAGGAAACCACTAGCAGATAAAACTTGCATGAGTTGCATATGGCAAAATAAGAATTGTATATTATATTCTATGTTCATCCATATTGGGTCATCTGTATATTTCTTTTCTCGCAAAACTTGCATTTTTGTGTTATATATGTGTATACTATGCATATGTCATGTTACTATATAGCATGCTGAGACCCCAAAAGCAAGAAAACAGATAGCCATCATCAAATGCATTGACACACACACACGTGATTTACTATATAATCAATGTAGTGTGGAAAATGCAAGTTTTAAAGGGGAGACATATGGATATCTTGTATATGTGTGGTACTGAAGAAAAATTTGAAGTACTATGGAATACCCAATATATATATGTTGAAGGGACACAAACAGTCACCAGGAAATGCATTGATACAGAACACATATGTAAGGGAAAATAAATAGCCACCATAAAATGCTTTTGATAAACATATGTATGAATATATGTGTGTCTAATCGTGTATACATACTTACCGAAGAATTTACACAATGAATTGCAGATGCCACATATGGGGATTTGTGGGAAGAAGATGAATACCTTATAGCAGCAAGAATCGAGTGAATACGTTACGGAATCGGGGAAACGCTCCACGTAAAACCCCGCTAAACCCCTGGATATGATCGGGAACAGCAAAGGCGCGTGTGTTTGCAGATGCCACTTCTTGGGTTTTGCTAAACCCTAGAGCTCTTGCCTCCTTAGAACCCTAGATGCCCCATTTCCCCCAATGCTTACTTAATATGCTTAATTAATAAAGCTTAATCCTATTTAATTTTTAATCATTACATGGTTACACGCGCACGCACGCACACGCGCGTGTTTACTCATGTTATATAACTTATAGTTGGTTTGCATATACATTGTTGAGATGCATTTTGTTTAAGCATTTTAATAAATATTTTGTTCAATTATGTTTAAAACGGGTTGTATAGCATTATCATTATATAATATTTAATTTTTATTAAAGTGTGTTAGTATCTACATACATAAAATATACCGATGGTAAACCCCAAACATTTCTCTCTATAACTTAATCTTGTATTAAAGTCAGGAGGGTATTAAGTACAAGAGCAAACACACACACACACACACATTGTGTCTGTGTGTATGTGTATATATATGAAAATTAATAATCACAACGTTTAATTAAACATCAGTGTGAACCATAGTGTCTGCGAACCCAATTATATATACAAATTTGGTTCAAAGTGTACATGTTGGAATGTGGAAGTCAAAAACTGGAGAGATTATATACATCACTCCGATAAATATCCACTTTCTGCAGAGAAACGATATTAGAGACTAAATATTAGTTATACATATATACATCTTACCTCAATTGTCTAAGTTAACATAGTATCAAACTCCACATAAATGAATCTTTAGCATCAGCTGCAAAGGAGCTTAAGAAACAATATACATGTGTGTGTATGTGTTATATATATAATAACTACATATATGCATCTAGTCAGTAAGTTACACGCACACAATGTACCTCATTCAATATAACAATGCTCTAACTGACTTGATCCTAGAAGCTGTGGGGATCCTTCGAGGGGATCAATCGTTGGGTCTGAAGTAACAACAATCTTGTTATAAGTGTGTGTGTGTGTGTGTGTGTGTTTCTAACTATATCTCTATACTATACATCATACACCACACACACACGCACATGATGAAATAGAAAATTCCATTCAGAGAGCATGAGACAGAACAAAAGAACATAGCTGGGGTCTAGAGGGGCCAAGAACAATAAATGCCTTTGTGAACCAACACATACTGTATAGATATGATACACACGCATGCACACATACATACTACAAAAAACAACGTACCTGTGGTGTATTTTAGAGGGGCTCAAGAACAATAGATGCCTTAGTGAAGACTGATAATACAAAAGGGGCCTCCTGGTTGGGATTTAAAGTTGTAGGAACGATGGTATATCCTCGAGGATCTGGGTCCAGAACCATCTCACATGAAATCTCCCTCGAGTTTACGTAGTCCGTACCACCTACGGACTCGTGCATGAATATATTGTACTTTGCACGCTTCCCTCTCGTCTTTAATATACGCATTCCTATGTAGAACATTGACGTGTCACCACTCGATTGGTACTCAAAACTCCTCTTTCTTGACGAGAAATGAACACCCTGAAAGAATCATATATATTACACCACAGAAACCCCTTCCTTATGTGTGTGTGTGTGTGTGTGTGTGTATAGAGAGAGAGGTTTACCTGTGTTAGTGTGACGAAAACATGTATGGGTTTTCTGGAGTCTGATCCAACGGCCTTGAGTCTAAACTGAGGATTATAATGCCACGTGTTGTAATCCTGACACACCAGCAGTGCCTCCACGCCATTGACCTCTGACAGAGTATCTCATTTCTGGCGGGTAGATTCTGCATACGTAAACGGATCTAAAGTGTAGTTGAAAATCTTGCCATGACATCCAAAACACACCATCTTGTGCCTGGAAAAGAAAAAAAGAAAAAAAAATTAAAAAAAAAAATATATATATATATATATATATATAATACTATGTACAAATATATAACATGGATATATGTGTACACTATATACATATGTATACATGCATGTTTACCTGAGGTGTATATTTTAGCTTATGCTTCATTCTGTCTGTCCATTCAAAGGAGGAATCAGACCAGGGTCCATTCCATTCCACTTCGTTTGCCCACGGTTGCATATCTGAACGAGCTTATGTCCATCTACCTCCCTCACCTGCAATATACATACATACATACATACATACATGTGTGTGTGTGTGTGCATGTGCGTGTGTACCTGGAGTAGAGAATACGCATGGCCTTGAACAATGCCACTAGCAGAAACGTGTGTATCAGAACCAGAAGGGCTACCAGCACCCAGTAAGAACCCTTCTTGCTTGAAACGGAGCAACTGAGACCAAAGTCTTCCACTGGCCAAGTCTAGCTGTGACTGTGCACTAGTTAGATCAATCTCTTCCCCTGCTCCACCAGTCAAATCCACTAGTGCATCTTGTACATGACCACCTTAAGTATATGTACACATTTGTCAGTACATCTCCCTCCGTCCCTCTCTCTCTTCTCTCTCTCTTGTTTATATACAAACTAACGAACTCACACCCAACACATGCAACGCGCGCACGCGCATTCACTCACTCACACACGCACGCACGCACCTTCAAGTGCCTCATACGAGCCATGGAGTTTGGCGTACGCTTTCTCCAACACAGAAACCCAAAGCTCATTTCGCTTTCTGCTTGTTGCAAATGCTGGTTTTCCACGTAGCTCACATGGAATCCAATCATCAACAACTACGGGGACCCACTCACCCTGAAATGTACAAAACGGTTATATAGAATTGGCATATGATTTTCTTATAAATATTATTAACAAATTTATTAATCATTATTAAGTGATTCATTAAACTTCGAATAACCTGAATGCAGAAGCGGACGGTATAGATGCCTTCATCGTTGTACTCAGGAGTGATAATAACCTCTGAGATCTTTGAGGCTGCAGTAAGCACAGCAACCGCACTCAAAAACCAACAATCTCCTAATCGGCCCTGTTACATTGAAACATATCAAATACATGTGTATCTATATGTCAACTTCTCCATTTGATTTGTGTATATACATGTCTCTCTCTCTCTCTCTCTCTCTCTCTCTCTTCTCACACACACGAGAGACATACCTGACATACATCTGCTGGCTTTGTGATACCTTCGAAGAGCCGGGTCTAGAATCGATGCCAAGATCCCTCATAAGTTCCGCAGGCCGGCACCATTGTTGTACAATCTAGTGATACAAACAAACCATGTTGGAGTCATAAACATACACAGATCAACTCTCTCTCATCTTCAATATATACATACATAAATATAGATATATCTACACATATTAGTCATGCATATTAACAATATAATATAATAAATGGTTACCTGTAATTTCGGCAGCGGTTTATCAGGGTTTATGAACAAGGATTGGGTAATAGGGGGAAACTCTTGATCGGTGAACTGGGACTCTCCACGTGCAGCAAGGGCCTCCTTGACAGCTACCTCCACAGCACGCATTTTCTGATTAACCTCCTCATATGTTTCCACCCTTGGCCTTCTTAATCTTCTTGTTAGGTACTCCATGTCTATCACCACAGAGTCCCGGTCCGGTTTTCTTTTCCTTGTCTGTAGAATTTCCATTTAATAACTTATATAAAACACAGACACACACACAGCATACAACATACAGCAAAATAACAACCTATCTGCGGCTAGTGCAACAATTAATTGCATAGTATAATATATGTTTTATGTATTCTTAAAGTAAAGTGTAAGGATTAGTAGTTATACATGCGCATACACACTAAGTGTATTTCTAAATGAATACTGTAAGACTGGATGTTAGTATATTAATCAGCAGATTAGTAGAAATATACTAATAATCCAATGTTGCTAAATTTATAGTGATAAGTATAGCTCTAACCTACATACGTATATGAATGTGAGTAGAGTGATTCAATTGGTTTCATATATATATCCATTACCTGCTCTTCCCAATATGCTTCTTCTCTATCGTACAGATCCAAGTCTGCTTCGCTTCCCCAATCATCCATCTGGAACAAATACAGTTAATTCAGTATACGGTATAATTTTGTACACTGACACACACACAGATTGAATCCGTACACGAATAGGGACTCTACAGACTGCCAATCATCGTCCAAAGGTTCATCGGTGTAATCTCCTACATTCGAACTGTGAACAGTTGCAAGCTCCTCCTCTTTGAGGCACCTCCCCCACAAGAAGACGTCCATGATATGCATGCAGGCTTCCATGCTCCTCTCGCTGTCTGATCTTCCAAATGCTTCTAAGTCCATTGGAGGACGACAGCCTACGTATATTTCCGTGCCTTCTTGCCATATTCCATCTTCTGCTGGTATTTGTAAGCCTGTTTGCAACAAATATGGATATATATCATAGCATATAACCTATTTATGCATATATACCTGTATTTATTGGAATTATGAAGAATAATATGCATTTATGAAGCAGTTTATAATAATATACACATGCTCAGGTGAAACTTCTAGTAAGACAAGCTTTAAATATGTACCTTAGTTCACTCTATCCGTATATAACTAGATATCGATATATCTGACATAGTCTAGATGGAGGACGCCGAATGGTAAAACACAGTATATGAATAATACACGTCACTCATGTAATATATGTATATATAGATGTGTGTGTGTGTGTGTGTGCCGCTGAGAACCTGTTTGTGTGCCGTCCAGCATTCCATCCAAATAAGCTGCTGCTTCTCCTGTAGCAGCATCAATGGTAACAGCCACCGTGTGCCATCTAAATACAAACTTTTGAGTTAGTATAGAAAAACATGAGAGAGAGAGAGAGAAGATTTTCTCAACGTATACATGACATGGATTATATATGCAGATGATTTTTCGAATATTTCAATAAACCGGAAAATGCATTCCATATAACTAAGAAAAACGAAAAAAGGAACTTCTTATACATAGTTCAGCCTACAAAAACAAACATACATACACATAGGCATAGATATATGCATATATATGCTTGTACATGTATAAACAATTATGTCACATAAACTAGCTCACTAATTACAAGTGAAACAAGTGTTTGTATGTCTCCATATCATAAACATGTATTTAAATGTACGTAAGACATAACACATATGCACATGTAGACATACACATGCATATATACATCATAATATGTTTATATGCATATAGTACCTTCCATCTGCAATATCCGTGCTGCCAATATTGGTCTCTCGTGCTGTCATAGTCTGCCCAGGTCCTTTTACAACAAGCCGAAGACCAACTTGTCCAGATTCCAGGTTTTGCTCAGCACCTATGAAATAAATTAAAAACGTATATAAATACAAACATATCTATTATTATTATATTATGTTAGAAAATAAATAGTGTAATGTTCAAATCATAAATTTAACGTCCAGGACCCATAGAACATATACTCATACACATATATAACACATAACTAATATATATAACCCATACATACGTAGCATTACACCCGGGCGTGCACACACACATACCTGCTATGAGTATTTCCAAGCACACTTTCTTGCCCCACTCGGTTCCAAGTATGCAAACTGGTCCAGAATGTGGTTGAACCGTGATGGCAGCCGAGTAAGTGATGTTCTTAGAACCACAGAGAGACGGATCCATAAGACCACATGGTCTTCCTGTTGTACGTGGTTCATCATCTATTACACATATCGCACAGGCACGCCAGTCTAAATACATTAGACGTGTTAGAAACATATTAGACATATGTATATATGTACACATACTAAATTTTTGTATATATTGTATTAGATATATATTTGCAAGTGAACATATCAATGATAGAAAGGCCCGTGTACATAAGTTCAACGTATTAGAGATTTGTGCTTACGTACATAAACTAGTAAATCCGTGTATATAACCTATAAATGTTATACCTGTTATAGCACACGCGTAAAGTTTGTATATACATATATACACACACATATATATATATATATATATATATATAATATATATATATATATATATATATATATATATAATGAGAAAGTGTTATATATCATCGACTACATATACATATCATGAAAAGTAGCTATCATACACATGAAAAAAATTTACACACACGTCATAAATCAACATGTTCATCCCATATTTACGCATTGTATATGTTATTTTCCAGGGAAGGGGTGAGAGGGGCTCCCGCAGGGAAGTTTTGTAAGGCGGAATACTTCGTAAATATGGCGGAATACATCTAGAGATTATGTCGACACATGCGAAAACACATCTGTATACGTTAGAACCTCCATATATGGACATCACTAAGCTCGTGTCTCAACAATTTATATAGTGTGTGTGTACACGTATGCCTCTCTAAGATTGCGTCGAGAATACACTGTTATATATATATATATATATGTGTGTGTGTGTGTGTGTGTGTGTGTACTTATATATTCATGAGCACAAGAGCGGGAAAGAATAGAACCCAGGCCATTATGGATAACGTTATGTAGATCCATATAACACACACACACACACACACACACACATGCACCTGTTGAGCACGACGAGCTCTCTGGGCAGAAAGAATACGTCGGGCAATATTAGACACGTTAGCACCCGTCTCATCAAAAACATCACCACCGCCAACAGCACGCACAGCAGCAGCCATTGCAGCCGCCTCTTTGCATCCCACGTCAGGGACAGAAGATATCAACGAGGCCTCTATTTCTCGCCGCTTCCTCTCCTCCTTCTCCAGCAACCCTTTCCTTCTCTCTTTCCCCTTGCCCTCCTCCTCGCGCCTTTGTAGTACTAACTCCTCCTCCATCTCCCTCTCTCTCATGTAGCTGTCAAAATTTCAGCATGCACACAAGATATAAACATACGTCTATGTATATGAGTCGTATACAGCTGTCAAGTGTATAATTGACATACAACAACAGTTCTCCTCCCTTCTTCTCTCTCTACACACAGTACATACCTCTCCTGTACCATTTCAAACTGCTTCCGATCTTCTGGTGTCCACTCATCAATCTTTTTTGCATTCAAATCAGAAAATCCACTGCTATCAAGGAAATGTCGAAGCCGAACTTCATCCTATTAAAGGAAGACATATTGCATATAAGTATATATGTATGCACCTCGTGTGTGTTACCTGTACTCTCTCAGCTTTTGCAGCTAAACCAAGGATGAGGAGAAGATAACCACCAAATTTGTCCCACATGTAGACCCACTCAGTATCAATAGCTTCCTCAAGAGTGAGAATGCGTGCATGTGCACACATTTTCCTCCTGAAACCATATACTTCTGGAGAAGGCTCATGACGGTATTTGGAGCTTCGCCTCTTCTTTTTTCTCCACCATAGACCTGTGGCATACTCTTAGTTTGTGCGTGCGTGCGAGTGTGTGTAAATGCATATGCATGTTATTTACCTGCAGCACGCTCTTCATTTCGCAGGCGTTCCCGTAGCTTCAGTACGTCAGCTCTTGGGAGTACAAAATTTCCAGCCTTGTCACGGGGAACCGTTGGATCGCCAACCAACAGGGCTGCTGAGCTTGCAGATCGCTGTGGCGCTGAGTATGTCCCAGATAATGCGTTTCTAGTCTGTAGAACTCATTAGAATTCTTGAGTATATACAAGTATAAATATACAAAGATACACACACAGTCAGTGAACTTACACGTATAATCTTTCCTAACACATACACAGTCGTCTCTCATATACGTACACACGAAACGGACGCACACATACATACCTTTGTGGAAGACCGTGCAATAGCCTGCACAACGGTGTCCTTACCGAGGAACTGCACTGCATCTTCCATCATCTGCATGCAAAAGCAGTGAAGAATGTTTAAATGAAAATAACCATATTAAATAACATTACAAGTTTGTTATAGAAAATGCGAGCTTCTAGATTTATAATATATACCTTCAAGGTGATGCAGGGTCTTGAAACAGCAAATCCGAATGCAACAACAAGAGTAATTGCAGAAACAGCTGCACCTGCATATGGTGGATATATTTCCAGACTCGCATCACCCCCCAACCAGCAGTTAAGAGTGCAATTGCATACAACACCAGAAATGAAGCACTGCAAACCACTAATAAATTAGTACTCTTATAGCAAATATAACCATGTCTAACCCATGTGGTAAGGCGTGTAAAATGAAGTACCTGACATTCTTAGCACAATCGGCATGTGCATCGTATACGTAGACGGGTAATACTCGAGGTGAATATACCACGACTGGTGAGATAGCAGAACCTGCGTAAGGAATAAGTTCATACAACAGTCTTATGTACCTCATTTCTTAACATACAATGTATATATCTGTCTGTGTGTGCAATGATGTAATAACATACATGTACATGTTATATGTTTGGGAAGTATGAACATATTCGATATATTCATGTACAAATAATATATTTACATACATTAAAAGCTATCCAGGAAACTTACTGTGAGTGACCGTCCTGCAAGCAGAAATAGGAACGAGAAGTACCCTACAGAAACTCCCACAAAGGGCTGACCTGTTAAGTAAACCAAAAATCAAATTAAGAAGCCCATTTACATACATATACAGCACACACACACAACATACCGGATAAAAGCCCAAGAAAGAAGGCTGACAACGCCAAAATAACTGCAGCCAGGCACACATAGAGTGTTTCTGTGCGTGTTAAATAGAAGTTGTTAGAGGCCCAATGATGTATAACACTGATAGCCAAGACAAGAGAAAGAAAAATAGAAGAAAAGCAACTCCAATCTGTGGGAAAAAAGGGAAAGGAAAACGTAATAAATATCTATAACTATAAATAACTAGATTAAACTTGGTTGTATGATAAGCTTACCATCCAGGGCTGTATAATGATGGTCACGGCAATGATGGCGCCAAGTAAGAACAAAAGTCCAATACCAACAAATGTATTAACCCCGTTAGAAAGATGGTAACCTTCATCTTTCCTGTAAACATATATGTATAGATACATGTGCGTACGTGTGTGCTTGTGTTACAAATTACAACATACATTTTTTCTATGACAAGTTAAAAGTCATACTTAATAATATATAAAAATCTAATTATATTTAACACATACACATATACTCACGTATTATAGATGAGAAGCATATGTACTAGTGTGTTAACTTACCACTTGTATAGACCGCAACCAAGTGAGAATGCAGCAGGGACGCAGATGAGAGGCAGCAAGGCGACCAAGAAGTCTATTTCAAGAGGACCTGTTCCGTGACGATGTTGCAATATAATCATATACGATCCTCCACAAAAACTTATTAGAATAGCTGTAGATAATAACATACAAATAATCAGTATAACAAACAACCATGGATTGACAAAATTGGTTTATTCACTGTTCTATGTCATGAAAATATTAAGACATTTTATACGAAATAATATTAAATCTTATATCCTTGTAATATACGAATATATTTTACTTCTGTTTAATGTTAAAATAAAAAATTGTTAAATCGATTTTCGTTCATCCTTGACCTTATATGATTATACAGTTAAAAGTATAATATGCATACTATATGCTTATACTGCATAATGCGGCACTGTATAACTTAAATAATGAATATATACAATAGTTACTAATATATACAAAATAGTTACTCACAAACAGACACATACAAGCACATAGACAGGCACATACATACCAACAAAGAGGCCAACACAAATAGCTGATGAAAGCGAGAACCGATAAGTCGCAAACCAGGACACACAAGGAAGAAGGCCAGTCAACAGAATAGCAAAAGCAGCAGCTACGGCCCAGCCTACATAGAAAGAGGACGTATATGGGCAGCTCAGGTCCATGTGCCATCTCTGTTTGGAAAATCATTAAGTGGCTTGAATGAAATGATCGCACCCAGTCCCAGTGTGCTAACAACACAGATCGTAATGGCCAATGTCATCAATATGCCCTGTAATAAAAGATAAGACAATGTACGAGCACGTGCACACATCTTTGTGCCTGTACATACGTATAACACACACTTACATTTTTGGTCTTCAAAATATTAGAAGACGGAGAATAAAACTTGAACCCATTGCGAGCCCAAATGGGGAGCGCAATTGCAAGGCTGGCAGCTAGA
Organism: Selaginella tamariscina; assembly: GCA_003024785.1. Taxonomy (NCBI): domain Eukaryota; kingdom Viridiplantae; phylum Streptophyta; class Lycopodiopsida; order Selaginellales; family Selaginellaceae; genus Selaginella; species Selaginella tamariscina. The sequence continues at coordinate 76,410 of PUQB01000197.1, forward strand.
GAAGGTACTGTTAATGCTAAACCAAGTATTATGGACGACTTGCTGCACAAATAAGATTAAAAATAATCATAATCAACGTATATAGATATAAGATATGATGAAAATGAACACACGCATAAACATATGTATGTACATTTATAAATACATGTGTGCGCCGCGAAACCTACCTGAGGAAAGCAAGTAGAAGTCCTGCTGATGTAAATAGAACCCACGCAACAGCTCCTATCTGAAAATTTAATTTCTCGTAAGTTCTATTCATAGAAAGTAGTGCACACACACAGAAAGTTAAACTCACTTTTATTGGCCTGGCTGTAAAGACCATCTCTTCAGCTTGTAAGGAACGAACAAATGCTAATATCGAACAAAATACAGGAGGAAGAAGTAATGCAGAAAAGCCGAACTCAAACTGGTAAGTACAGGACAAAGATTAGAACAAATAAAACCAAAACCATATATAATTATACATAAACATATAGAACTATATAAAATTATACATCAGAACATATAAAATTTTGCATAAACCTGTTCATGAGTTGCATTTATCACTGTCACACTGCTAGGCCGAAACACACCGATAATGACAGTCTCCACCACAAAGAAAATGCTGAACAGTAACCAGGCACGCTCTGGAGTACCTGTTCATTGTGTTGATTAGGCCTCTCTCTCTCACACACACACACCACACAATGTGTACCTGCTAAAAGGTGTGAAACCATGGAGCTCCGTCGTGTCCACTTTTCCCAGCGTTGACGACGCATTTCCTCTATCCATCCCTCTTCAGAACCAGGATTTTGACCTGTTGAAACATACACACACACACATGTATAATACTTTGTATACCATTTACTAATTATTCTGCGTAAACACACACACACACACATACATATGCATATCTGCATATATACACATGCTTACTTGGCGCAGTTTAGCAGCTTCACTATTATCCCCCTATGATCTCTATCAGCATCCAAGCTGCTCCGTTGAAGCAAAGCTAAAATGGTCGGATCCAACCCCTTCTCCTTAAGCATAACAGCAAAGTTTGGATCGAGCCCCTTATCTTCCAGCAACGTAGTTATTATCCTGTTCACCTGGCTTCCTTCTCAAGTCCAGGTTCCTCCCCTTCAACATCGAAACCAACCTTGGATCATTCAGCTTCTCTTGAAATACCTGTACAAAGTACATATGTATCTAAGTATAATTATTGTTATATATGTCTTCTATAAGATCACTATATATACATATGTATATGCATGGCACCTGTGCAAGACTTGCGGTGTCCAGGGAATGCTGTCTGTCTAGAATCTGTGTTCCAGAAGCACTTGACTCCATACTTTCTATGCCTGTTGGACCTGAAGTGAAAGTCTGACAACGCTCGGTAGTGATAACGCTTTTTCTGTCTGGTTGAAGACCTGTTATTCCAAATCAATGTGAAATACATCATAGAATTTATATTATATATGTATGTATGTATATATTATATATATATATATATATATATATATATATATATATATATATAATATATATATATATTTATATATATAATGTGTGTATATAATCTCTCTCTCTCTCTCTCTCTCTCTCTCTCTCTCTCTCTCTCTCTCTCTCTCTCTCTCTCTCTCTCTCTATATATATATATATATATATAATATATAATCTGTGTGTGTGTGTGTGTGTGTGTGTGTGTTTAGATGTATGCCTCTGTGTCGTTATGGTGTCTGGACAGTTATTGTTCACTGTACAGCAAGCTAATAAAGAAGACCATATTGTGTGAAGTCCGTAGACACTATATTAGTTAATATTTGCAATAAATATATAGATTTCCCTGACAAGTATATAGCAGTGATTATGATACTATCTATATTATACGTGTGTGCGCATATGGAAATTTGTTACCGTTTTCTGGATGCATGTTGGCAATAGCAGCAAAGGATCGAGACAGCTCCAGAAACTTGCCCTCCATGCATTCTTCGTTTCCTACGGAAGCCCTGTTCATGGCTTCAAAGGCCAATCCGATATGTGCAGAAGCCTCTACACTGCTACTCCGCTTTGTACTAGAGTCTCTACCAGCTATATTTTGTAGTAACATGGTGTTAACATTAAATAACTCAATATTATAATTGTATATAAACTTAATAGATAATGTATATATATGGTGCGCACCTTCAGAAAAACTAGATGACGTTGAACCTCTCTTTCTAAAACCTTCCCTTAAGCGTATTACTGTGGGTTGTAATGCAGCCCTCCTTTGCTGCTGAAGGGCTCACTACTGATAAATGACGACATACTGCAGCTCCTAAAAGTACACATGCAACTACTGCATAGCTAACGCAGTGGCCTAGATACCTGTTGTCAAGACAAATATAAGCTTATACACGCGCGAGGCACATACACACACACACAGAGTTTGCAACACGGCAGTGTACGTTTACTTGAAGTATTTATTCACATGTATATAATATAAACATACTAAACTACGGACTTACCATAGATGAACACCAAAGCATATAAGGAAAACTCTGTAAACACCAGCCACAAGAGAGCCACTACACGGCTCTTAAGCAGCTGAAAACCAAACAGGCAGGCACCCACATTTGCATCTGAAAGAACATAATAAGAATCACAGTTCCTTCTCTCTCTCTCTCTCTCTCTCTCACCAAGAATGATGACTGCAGCAGAAGTCACTCCCCCAAGCCACTTCACTTTCTGCGCCGTGAGCGCATATAAAAACGGAGTAAGCCACTAAAACAATAACCGAACCAAGATAGAGAAGAACAAGATGGAATGTTCTGCACAAAACTCAATATTAAAACATCGACCTAAATTGTATACAAATAACGAGTCAAATTGTATACAACAATAAATGAATAAAAAATATCTTAGCTCCCCGCTTACTTTTGAGGCTTTTGTAGAGCTGCATCCTTTGGATCAGGAGGTTCAGGAATGCACGCTACAGGACAACCTCTATACCATCAGCATATGCAAACTTGTATGATCTTCTCACATATTCATCCACATCCAGACCAGTACCTGCAAGAGATGTCAATATCTACACACGCACGCACACACACAGGTACTTACCATGAAAGACCATTTTGCAAATAAATAGCATATTGATGGCCAGTGCTATAGCTGAGACTCCAAAGAAGAACCCAGAGGCTGAGTAATGCCTGGAAGCACTTCGACCAGCAGTTACGTACACAGCAGAGAACTCGTAGGCGCATAGAAAGGAGACCGCTAGCAACAAGAGCACAGCCACAGCACCTGTAGGCATTTCCCAACATGAGGCAAAATTCACACACACACACACACATGATCATATTATACTCACGTGAACTTTGCCACTGTGTTCTCCACCAGAGCATGATAGCGTAGAATGCTAAGAGTAGAGCAGTTCCAGGTAGAATAACTGCCAGGCCGATTGTACGTTGGTCCAGTAGCATGATCAGTTTCACACCCCATGTTACGAGAACTGCTATTGGTGAGAGAACAATTGTCCATGCCAGAATAGCCAAGAGTGCTGCGACAATCGTCAGATGCGAACCTTGACAGCATAAGGGCCATTTTCTTGCAAACACCCAGCTGCAAATACAAAGAAGTACGTATATATGCATAAGATTTGTATATATACATCATAATGTTAATATCCAACCTGTAAATCCGCCATGGTCTCCAGTTTACAGCAAACAGGATGCCGACCGACAATGCACTGAGCACAGTGAAGACTGTGGCGCAGACGGCACACAGCTCGACCAAGGTATGCCGATCGAACCCCATTGTGGCAACAGAACTTCTTCAACCTGCTTCATTCACCCTAAACCCCCTATACCTTTGAACCATCTGTTGTACTACTGCACTTGAGAGCAGATCAAACCCGTAAATCTGCTGTAAAACCTGGATTTTTACATCGCCACAGCAATGTACTTGCTTCCTGTCCCCGATTTCCTTCGGAATCCCTGAAATCTACTATTCTTTGTTCTTCTACACAATCTGGCTTAATCTTCTGCTTAAGATTTTCAGATAAAGAATGCAACACAGACCTGTTCACCCGGAATGCGCCTCTTGAAGAAGCCGCATTTTAGTTGCTTCATAGCTAGGGCAAATCATTCGCCATTGCTTTTCCCCTCTGAGGACGCCATTAAAGAAATGTGGCAGCTCACGCTCACGCTCACGCACGCACTGCGGACACACACACACACCAGGTTTTTATTTTCCCTAAGTAAAAACAGAGGAAAGCCGGCCCTAGATTCGGTAAGCTTAAACGGTAAAATAAAAACCGAATATTCTAGAATAACCCTGATTATGCTTCATCAGACGGTTACGATTGACTTGAATTAGAAATGGGGAGGATCAGGGCCATGCAACGGACGGATCTGATGCGCCTGCCACGGGCAGCATTTAATGCAATGGCGCCTTTGTTAAATAAAATTTTTGCTTTTTTATTAATTCAAAATTCGCTTTTTGTTCTATAAGAGGATATTATATAATTATAAAAAAGCAAGAAAAAAGATTTGAAAATTTGCCTGGGAAAGGAGTCAGTGGGGCCCAGTGAGTCACATGTGTGCATGTCACATGCATGCATGATGATGTGGATGGATGCCCATGCTATGATGATGTCTGGTCTCGCGTGTTCGAATCCTTTCGTACCATAGAATATCCCCGTTGACTAGTTTTTTGACTTATATGGAGTACTTTTTAGAATATGCTAGAATATGCCATGGATATGCTAGAATATATACATTGTACACAAATAATGCACAAACACACATGCGATACATCATGCCAGAAGCTTATTTGTCTTTTGCTCCGATCGTCCTAACCCTAAATCCTAAACCCTAATTCTTAAACATTAAATAATTGAATGTACTTCTCCCATGTATGATGGTACATTAGTAGCACCACGAACTCTACACTATATACATATATACACATACACACGCACACATATACATAATAATGAATCTCTCTCTAGGCACACCAAGTTGTCATATAACATACCCATAAACCAGCTGAAGACCAAACCCCAATTAGAATGTGGAGTGATGATAAGGACTTCAATCTTAATGTATCAAATTTTAAATTATTTCTAAAACAATGTACATAATTTATAAGATATATAAATAATGTTGCATTATACCAAGCATCAATTCACATTCTCCTCCATATCTCTCTAACAGTTCAAAAGTCAATAAAATTCCATACTGTATAGGTGGTCCCTTTTACTTGAAGATATACATGGTGTATATACGGAAAGTGTCTGTCCCTATCTCATTATGCATGTATGTGCACGAATGTAACATCATATACATAAACACCCACAAGGTTTAAACAACATAAATGAAGAATTATTATTACAAGAATGCGGCTTCAGGTGAATCAGAACTACACTATAAAGGGCTAGTTTAGGGTTAGGGTTTAGGGTTTATTTAACCTTTTCTGGCTATGGCGGAAGATGGCCACATATGTAAAACCTGTGGAGTGGAATATCCAGAATCTCCTCCAGCTGTTTGTCAAATCTGTTCTGATGATCGACAATTTGTTCCAAGGTAGTAATTTATTATATTTGTGTGTATATATGATGGATTTGTATTCAGAGAAGGCCAAGTATGGACAAGCATGAGCAAGATGAAGCTGCAATGTAGAAATGCTTTTAAAAAACATCAACCACAGGTTTTTTTTTTAATTAGAACTTCATTGACCTTGGTTTAAGCAGGTTTATGAGATAATCACATTCCCAAGGTTTGCTATTGGCAGAGGGCATTCCTTATTCAGACCCCAGGTAAATATCCATGTGTGTGTGTGTGTGTGTCTCTCTCTCGCTATATATACTGTTTATTTGGTAAAGAGGGAATATATTGTGGGATTGCATAACATTTTTGATGAAGCAACAATTGAGATTGTTAAAGCTCTGGGTGGAATACGAGCAATAGCAATATCTCATCCCCATTACTACAGTACAAATTCAAAATGGAGTGAAGCTTTTGGGCACATCCCTGTTTACATACATGAGTGGTAATCCATCTCTCTCTCTCTCATATATATATAATATTATATATATCTGTGTGTGTAGAAATGTGTAGAAATACTCACATCTATATATTTTAAGGTATATACAATCTGTGTGTTCTAGGGACAAGAAATGGGTTGTTTTCCCACATGAAAATGTTAAACTGTGGATGGAGAGCGTTTAAAACTCTGGGGAGGACTTTCACTTATTCATTTAGGTGGCCATTTCGCCGGTGCTCAAGTTTTGCACTATGCTAATGGAGTAGATGGGAAAGGCATTCTTTTCACTGGGGATATATTACAGGTGTGGTGTGTGCGTGTGTGCGTGTGGGTGGGTGTGTAATGTGCGTCATATGATAGGTGGGAATGGACAACGCTACAGTGAGTATAATGAGGTCATATCCAAACTACATACCTCTTTCGGCAAGCCACGCAAAAAGAATTGCGAATAGGATACAACCTTTAGAGTTTGAGCGTGTTTATGGAGCATTTCAAGACCGGGAGATTGTTAAGGATGCCAAGTCCTGTGTTATGTTTTCTTTAGAGAGGTATCTTAAGTGGCTGTCCATGGATGATGTTTTAGCTTAATTATGACTATGTATGTATGACACGTAAATTGTCATGGCTATATGCCTTTCCATGTATATAGGAAGTAAAATATCATGCAAACAGGATTTATGTATACTAAGAGCGAGTTAAACTTACTTTGAATTGGGAACAACTGGTAGTCTAGCCAACAGCCTCTCAGTTTCATCATTAAGCTCCAGAAACTGGTCCCTCATTCTCTTCCTGAAATCCCTAGGAATCCTGATAGCTGCAACATACACCTTGAGAAGCTCGTTGTACAAGTTTGTGTCCCCATGATATGGTATATAATGGAACGTCATCAAGTGCTCAGCTGCCTCCACGTCTCTCCTGCTCGCAAACACTTTCAGTAGACTCACTACTGTCTTGTAACGCAACTTGTCACCCTTATCCACAAGTAAGACTTAAAGTTAATGTCTCATTTAGATTATAAGGATATATTATTCACATGTGCATGTGCGATCGCATTATTATCTATAACACGTTTCATGTCATCAAAATCGTATACTTCTTCATATACATAGAATGCATCTACATCTCTCTCCACACACACACAGGCTATATACTAACTCTATTAGTAATACATTGTACCTTTTTCAGCATTGTACCCAGAGCTTCGTTATACTTCTGAAGTGCACTATCTGGCTCGTTTCGTGCAATATATCCCGTTATGAGACACTCGTACGCCCATAGCTCAGGCTCTGTCAAGCAGTATACGAGTTAACTTTCATAAATTCTTGGCGTAATTATTACCTTCTTTTAAATTGTTCCTTAGCACATTTTCTGCTTTCTCCATGTTCCCATTCCTTGTGTATACTTCAACAAGGACTGAATATACTTCTTTTGACGGTTTGCCAACAATCCCATGCAAAACTTCTTCCACCTTTAATAAATCCCCAAGAATCCCAAAAGCTCTCACCGCAGAAACATATGACTCTTCATCAAGAGAAGAAGATCTTTCCTTCATAATACCCCAAACATTCTCCACTTTCCCCACTTTTCCTAGGTATCCGTATGCCTCCACAACACATTGAAGGGTGCTTAACTCAGCATTTTCTAGTTCGATTCCTTCCAAATCCGTTCCGACGTCTTTCGTAATTTCTTCATATCCACCGACCCTGTCTCTAGACTGTAGTAGAATCCGATAAGAGTATGGATTAAGTTCAGTACCCGCCTCCTTCATTCTTTTGTAAGTTGTAAACACTTTGTCATGCCTGTCCCTGTTAAAGTACATGACCAAAACCGCATTCCAGATCTCCACATCTGGATACAAAATATATATTAAACACATACAAACATGCGTATGGTGTGTGTGTGTGTGTGAGAGAGAGAGAGAGAGTCCATATCATACAGTCTATACTATTACACTGAAAACTCTGGACCTCCGCATGTAAAGGATACGCACTGTGTATGGATGCATATCTATACAAGCAGCATATCAAGAGAGAGAGAGTCCATATCATACACTGAAAACCCCTGGACCTCCGTATGTAAAAGATATGTATTGTGTATGTATGCATATCTATACATGCAGCGTGCTAGAGAGAGAGACCTTGTTTGTCAATTTCAGTTTGCTGCATCCATCTCTCCACTCTTGAGATAGCGTGGTGCTTTGTAAAGCTGAGAAGGAGATTCTTAGTGACTTCTTCAGTTTTCATTTCCTCGGGGAGTCTGTAGTACAGTGATTCTCCTTTAGCACATCCGTGTTGGAGACATGTTAGATCTATCTCCATTATACAGTGCTTTTGTGTAACTTCTGCAAGACTCTCCTCCCTGACTCCTGCCAGTATCTATTCAACATTTGTTAGTTTGCGAGCGCAAGAATTTTGAAATTACAAACGTGAGTTTCTTTTCTAGAAAAAATGTAGTCTATTACACACGTATGCGTACATACAAAGTAGCCGTATTTTGACGGAGCTAGATAAAAGTATGGCGAGATGAATGTATATTCATACAATACTAAGCAGGAGTGTATATATATATATATTCAATAAAGCAATACATATACTCATATTTTAAAGTAAGTAGACCAACAAATAGATAAACAGACATTCATACACAACCACTTTTGGATCCAAAAGGCAATACTATACATATGTACTCATTATAAGCTGTGAACACACACACTCGATGTAGTGGAGGTAGTAAGTATCTACATGGTGGGTGTTAAACTAGCTATTATATACATTATATATGTACTTATGTATCGTCACATACAATACATATACACACACAATATTATAATGTGAGCAAACCTTGAGAGCTTGAACATACATCTTCTTGTCGATAAGCCGCTCATAGATTATGGACAAAGTCGCATCTGACAACGCATTACCTTGATCAATCCAATCTTTGACCACCTGCAAACTATCCGGCCGCATTTGCAGACCCCGACACAAATCCAATATCCTGTCCTCGTCACGGGCAGCGCCATAGTCTGCAACCTGCGCCTGATGAGAAATCCATCTCTTTCGTGCATTTCCTCCATATATCAATGGAAATGCTTCATTTCTTGCATTCCGTGCTGCATTAGATATGAAAAATCGGCCAATGTACCATCTGTATGAAGAAGCACGTGATCATTGCATGCATCTCTCTCGCACGCAACACACAGACCTTCTTGCTGCCGCCCTGCACACAGACATTTGCTCCCCCAAAACCCTATAAGAACCCTAGCCCCATAACCCTAAAACAGAGCTAAATCCTCCTTTCTTCTGCTGCATTCTTTTAGATCGAACAACTGAATGAATTGTTTCTCGACCACGCTCCTACATATACATCGATACCCACGAGCGTGTGTATATAAAAACACATGGTTTGCTTAGATTGCCTCGTACTATTAAACCCTAAATTCTCTTATTAAAACATATACACACGTAGAAAGAGCATGTGTAATAAACACACCATTGTGTAAACTGGCCTAATGTTGTGCTCTTTTTATTGTGATGTGTGCTATGTGTGTTTAGTAAACACACGTGTATGGTTGTGTTTCGTAGAACTGTTAAAAGCAGCTTTATTATAAAAAATCAAATTAAATACAAATCACACCTTGAGCTACTCTACATTATTTGAATAGACAGACAATCGTTCACTTCTTGGACGGTGGCAGCTGTTTAACAGAATATTCTTCCTTGGGTGATGGTAGCTCTTCTTTTGGAGGTGTTACTGCTGGAAACAGTCCCTTTGGCATGGGTGGCAGTACGTAGTTTGGCACTGGTATTTCTACCATGGGGGGTCAGCTCCTCTTTTGGCGTGGAAGTTGCTCCTTTGGTTGGGGAAGTTCCTCCATTGGTGGTGGCAGCTCCTCTTTTGGCGGTGGAAGTTGCTCCTTTGGTTGGGGAAGTTCCTCCATTGGTGGTGGCAGCTCCTCTTTTGGTGGTGGCACAATTTCTACCTTCGGTGGTGGAAGTTCCTGGTACGGCGGCGGTATTTCTACCTTCGGTGGTAACTTGGGACTTCCTCTGTGGGATCTGGCTTAATCCAAGGAATACTTCCTGTAATCAATAGAATAAAACTCTAAGCTGCATTATACAGGTTCAGAGTGTGTTTTACTAAATGAATGTTGATTTACCTGGTACAGGGAACCTGAAGGCAAACGTGGGTTGTTCTTTGTCTCCGCCAGCGAACAAACTACCAGGATCCAATTCCGGGAAGCCGAATTCCCCACGAGGGAGAGCACAAGATGAAACAGCAGACAGCAAGATGACCAACAAAGAGCGCGCAATAGCCATTGTTGCTTGCCCACCCCAGAGACGAAAGATGGTGATTTATATAGCTGCATTTACCATTAATGGACTTGAGCTTGGTAGATACACCTACAACCAGATTATCCAAACATAGACAATGTTTGACTCAAAAAACACACTCTTTTGACTCAAATTTTTAAATATAACTGTAAAGAAAAGCTTGAAATTCATGTAAACAATCCGATTGAACAAGGGATTTAGCTAAGCAAGTTGTTCACTGTATACACAGAATTTTTACCCGTGTTTCAGAGAATGATGGTTAATTGTAAACCCTAAATCCCGCGTTGACACGCGTACATGTTTTTTTTTGTGCTCGTGGACGTGGTTTTGCTTTAAATGCGTTTCACCCTAGTCCTAAAACCTAAATTGTTCTCATTAGGAAAAGATGTCTTCAGATGGCGCTTCTTCATCATCCATGCAGCACGTAATTTACCTTCTCTCTCTTCCCTATCTCTAACACTGTCTCTATTTCTATTTATTAACTTTTATTTTAACTATTTTTACAGAACTATAGGGAGTCTGAGGTCTTCAACCCTAACAAGGTATGTTTATGTAGATTATTCTTTATACGAGTGTGTTTCTATTTTGCAGAACTATTCCAAACTACCCAACAACAACAGGGGGGGCTTCACGACATTCAACAGCACCAAGGTAAAACACACATACAGTACAGTGTTTTCACCGTACATCATATGCAGTTGAGAGAGTACGAAGAGGTGATGAACGTATACACGAAGATGCTGGAGGAGTGCTCTGGGGATCTTGATAAGCAAGACGGTGACATCGCCCACCTAATGAAAAAGATGAAGACTTCACACGCGAGAACTAAAAGTTTTCTCAAGGAATGTGAGGCTTTGCACGAGCAGATCAAGGCCAAGCAGAGGGAATGGGAAGCGCGTTTCCCTTCGATGTCAGATGTGTCGAATAGGACATCCTCTGCAGAGACAGATCAGAGATTGAAGAGGTATCCTCTCTCGTCTCTCTCCCTCCCTCTCATGTGGATTTTTACAGCTTGAAGCCTTTATCTGGAGAGCTGGGACTGGGGAGGTCAAGTGGCGATCCTCTAGGAGGTGGAATGGACTATCTGGTGCGTGCGTGTACGCGTGTGTATGTGTGCATATATGTAACAAAGTACTTGTTTCTGTGCAGACCTGGGATCAGAATATTCCGAAGCGCCCCTAATGAGGAAGAGGACACCCTTCTTCCTTTGCGACTGAACTTTAGAGGTCGTTTTAAATGAAAAATATTGTGTCCTATTTCAATAAAATATTAGGCCCAATCACAAATCGATCACTCCCCAACATTACCTCCTGGTGCCACGTGGTTGCGCGATCTACCGCGCCCACCAAGGATCTGCCACGTCATCCTTATCGTTCACAGATTTCGGTTAAATTTTGAATTATTTTTCGTTAATGTGACGGTAACAGAGCCGAACCTACAAGTCATCTTAACGGGGAATACTCCGGTTTTCTTCGTCGGCTTCTTCACGGAAGTGCACTGGAGACAGTCCGCTCTGGGAAGCCGCATTTGCATCGCATTCTGTAGACGGGATTATTGCCTCGGCGAGGTCGTCACACATTTTCCGAGGTACAAGCCCTATTTCTCTGCATGCAGCGCTGTTCCGAGCTGATTCGGTCGAGCAATCGTGATTCTGAGCTCAATTTGCGAAAATCCTGTGAAAGATCGAAGATCGAAGGTACTCTATCCGTTCTCGGCTGATTGTCTGGATGCGGTTGAATGTGGGCGGTTTTTATCTGAGTACCGCTGCGGTCGTGATTCTGAGCAAAATCCCTGTGAAAGATCGAGGATTCCAGGGACTGAGCTGCATTCGATGTGAAAATCCTGTACAAAATGGCCGTTTCAGCATTCAGATCGACATCGAGACGGGAATTTCAAACAGGCGCCCGAAGGCCAGGGTGTTTCTGGCCACCGTAAAGCAGGAAGCTATTCCGATTCTTCGACAAGGTACTTGTCTGACGCGGCATCCGCAGCTGATCACAACAGCTACCAGGATGCATCGTCTCAGAGGGATTCGGATCAAGATAGCTTCCATCCGGACGAACTTGGCGGCTCCAATCGACCATCTAACAAGTGATTCCGAGGTAATTACTCATTGTTATCATGTTTGTTAAACATATTGAATGCAAGGTATGCGTTTGCATTCTAAGTAAATTCACTTCTAAAGATTATATGAAGGCATTTCATGTTACAGTCTGCATTTTACAGAGTGAAGCGTCCAGTATTATCGACCGGTTTCGTCAACAGACAACTGGAGGCAATCGGAGGGAGTACAAGTACTCAACAACACATTCCACGGTTTCAGCAAAGCACCGTAAGTGCCAGAGGCAGGCAAAGAAGCATTGAGCCACAACAGCGAAGAAGCGAATCAAGGGAGCAGACTATCGGAAAAGAAGCGAGTCGCAAGGACCCGGCTTTGGACGGCAAGGCAGAAGTGAGTCCAAGGACTGAGTGTTCGCGGTGAGTCACGAGAGCCTAGACGGGTAGGAAGAAGCGAGTCCAAGGAGCCTGTTTGGAAAAAGAGGAGCGATTCACAAGAGCCCGGCTGGAGAAGAGATCTGGTTTGAACTTGCAACGGGCACCTAGTTTGGACAACGATAGACTCGGACGATCTTCTCATAGATTGACGCTGGAGAATGACTTCGGGCAGCTGGACAGAGCTTCTAGAACGACCAGCGAATTCGCATTACTTTCTCTTGTATGCCAACTTCGGACAGCACAGAGTTTTCACGGTATGCAACGAGTTGGAGAAGCCAACATCGGTTTACAATGGGGGCATTCAGAGAGGAGAGGTCGTTTTCACCTCAAACAGAATAGGGGAGTCTCGGAACCAGTGAGCAGGAGAGGGAGTCACGAGAGCCGGTAAGCAGGAGAGGGGAGTCACGAGAGCCGGTAAGCAGGAGAGGGGAGTCCCGGGAACCCGTCACTAGAAGAGGAGAGTCTCGGGAACCTGTGAGCAGGAGAGGGGAGTCCCGGGAGCCTGTGAGCAAGAGAGGGCCTGTGAGCAGGCGAGGAGAGTCTCGGGAACCTGTGAGCAGGAAAGGGGAGTCCCGAGAACCTGTGAGCAGGCGAGGAGAGTCTCGGGAAAATGTGAGCAGGAGAGGGAGTCGCGGGAACCTGTGAGCAGGCGAGGGGAGTCTCGGGAAACTGTGAGCAGGAGAGGGGAGTCTCGGGAACCTGTGAGCAAAAGATGGGAGTCTAGGGAACCTGTGAGTAGGAGAGGAGAGTCTCCAGAACCTGTTGGGGAGTCTCGCGAAAATGTGGGTATTCGGCAGAGGAGTGAATCCCAAGAGCCCGTGAGGGGTAGGAGCCACTCTGAAGACCCTGTACAAGTAAAGAGGAGGAGCGAGTCACAAGGGCCTCAACGGTTTGGAACTCTTATGAACCTTGGTACTTCGGAATACCCGGGAAGTGATGTGGATGACGAGGAGAGGACCATCAGAGCTGTCCATTCAGAGATGAAGGTATATGAATGGTTGTGTGTATATGTCTGTGAGACTCTGTGGGTTTGCGTGTTGTATGCTTATCTGTATATATTTGCATATAGATGTACACACGCATATATACATGCCTACATAATCTTCCTTGTCAGGAAGCTGAACCTCCAGCAGGAGATGTTGACCTTTATGGAGCAATGCGTGCAGAAGTTCGCAGAGCAGTAGCAGATTTGAAGTCTGAAATTGAGCAGGTTTGAACTTATAATACTAGGAGTGTATGTATCTCTCTCTCTCTCTCTCTCTCTCTCTCTCTCTCTCTCTCCCCCTCCTCCCTCCCTCTCCCTCGCCCTCGCCCTCGTGCCCTTGCCCCCCCCTCTCTCTCTTTCACACACACACACACAAGTTCAGGCTGTGTGTCTGTGTGTGTGTTATTAATAAATTGAACTCCAAACCAGCTGTTCCTCTAATTTTGCATGATTTTATTTCGTTACTGACATTTGAGTGTACTATATATGTCTGTATATGCGTATCATTTGTCTATATATCTGATTTTGAAGTCATATTAATGGCTTATTTTCTGGGCCTTGCAGTCCTTGGAGAGGGATATGCTGACTTTAACAAAGTCCAACGGAGAAGTTCCGGAACCAGAGCTTCGAAAACACTGCGTAGAGAAGCTGGAACAGGTATTACCGAGTCTTTATTACACGTGCATGGTTCGTGTGTGTAACGTTGATTTTGCTGGTTATAGTCGGAGAATAGGACCCAAGAGCTTCTCTCGCAGCTTGCCAAAGAAGAAGAGACAAGGCTCGAACTTTCGAAGCTTGTAGGGAGTTTAAACAAGCCTACAAATCTGAACAAGCCAGCTGAACCGAAACTCAGAAACAGACGTGTAAGTTTGTGTGTGTGTGTGTGCGCGTGCGCCCCCCCTGCTATATCTGACATAATGGTAAATGTATGGATACAGGACATGAAGGATACAGAGAGCATCTCAAAGGCACTTGATGAAGAAGCTCAAAGATACTTTGAGGAATTTGCGTCAATCTCCACGTCCGAAACCGAAGAGTTCATAGACAAGAGACGCAAATCTCCAAGAGCATCGAAAAAAACAGGTACTTCTAGGAAATCCCCATCGAAATCCAGGGATAGTTTCAAGGATTTTCTGAAGTGGAAAACAGGATTACTGCCGGTTAATATAGATGGTGTAGTTACCCCGTGGTTGGATTGGGAGACAGATTCAGCTGACGTACGTTCGTATTTGGTACTTGATGATGTACTGATGCACCTTTCGGCGTTCCAGGAAACTACATTCACGTCAGATATTAACTGGGACTCGCTAGCTACCTCTACTACGAGTGTTATGGATTACGAGAAGTACATACGGTTTAGTGAAGAGGTACACTTACAGAGATTGAGGTATAGCGACAGTGTCGAATCCGGTAGGATACATATCTGCAGGTGTGAGTTCTGAAGTTTAGTAAATGAGTTAGCTGGGGTTAATATTAGTGGCTTAAAAATAGACGGAGGAAAAGATGGAAAGAAGTCACTTCATGTGGCTGTTAATTCTCGCAGTGGGTTTAACAAGCTCCATAAGAGGTAACCCGGCGAATTACCCAACAAATGTGAAGGCTGGGGACGTATTCTACTTTGGGGGGAACTATATACCTGGTGATGTCTATAGCAAGAACCTGGACATTGTATCTGAATACGTATCTGAGATGACACCCACGAATGGTATAGAGCTGTATGTGAACTATGGAGAGGTGAGCAATGAGGTTTGGGCTTTGAGCCAGTGCTACAGTCAGTCACGTGAAGAGTGCAAAGATTGCCTCATTGCTGCACGGGTTAAGATTGATGACTTCAATGTGAATTCTCCTCTGAGGGGTGGTGGATTGTGGACTGTTGGATCACGGTACACTTGCTTCCTGCTTTACAACGACCAGCCGTTACAAATCAATGACACTGGTAAGCTGATTTTTCAATTATAAACGACACCGAAACTAGTTAATAACTTTCTCTCTCCCTCCCTCTTAACTCTAACCTAACATTTTGCTATGAAAGGACTAAGTGAATAAGTAGTTAAATTTGCATTTCAGTATTAATGAAAGCTCATATTTACTTAGGGAAGCTTATAACCAGGACAATCTCACCATCTGCTGTTGCATCCCCTTCGACGCCATCTTCAGCCGTAGTAACCAAGACAAAACGTTAGTGCTTCATATACATACAGATATGTATATATATTCCACTTTTGATAGTTGGTTTAAAAATCAGTTGGATGGTATGTATACATGGGAGCTGTAATAATAGTAGTGGGTTTGGCTGCAATATTCGTGCTTGCATGTATGCTGAAGAAAATACCGCAACATAAAAGCCATCTGGAGAAAATTGAAGGCGAGTTTATTTATTTTATCCATCTATTATTCGAACTTACATCTATGGTCAGCAGGAAGTGTGGAAACTGTCACCCGGTTCAAATATAACGAGCTTAAGAATGCAACTAGAGGCTTTTCCCAGGATAATAAACTTGGTCAAGGCGGTTTTGGAGTAGTTTACAAGGTAAGCTATATAACTTGTTCTTGGAGTACATAATATATCATGTGTGTATATACCTGACGTAAATCCTGCAAAAAAAACTTCTTAATATTATGTTAGTACCTGATAATATAAACCTGCAGGGTGTTTTAAAGGGTGGAATGGAGGTTGCGGTGAAACAGTTAGCAATGCAGTCGAAGCAAGGGAACAATGAATTCATCAACGAGATAAGCATTATAACCGGGGTCCAGCATAAGAATTTAGTAAGGCTTAAGGGATATTGCATAGAAGGCGATCAACGGCTTCTGGTGTACGAATTTCTTCATAACCGAAGCTTGGACCTTGCTCTTTTCGGTAAATAATAACAATACTACCAGCAGAGATTAGTTATTGTAATGACTAGAACGCATACTACTAAATAGTCAGATGCATATACCTCATTTAGTTTGTTACACACACGCATACTCACGTCTATAGCTCAATCACATAATTCTTTATGACTATATATTAAACATAAGTATGTGAGTATATATGTGATAGTAAGATATACAGATCCAAAAGTTGGGGTGTTCTTGGACTGGCGAACACGGTATAACATTGTTCTTGGAATATCCAGGGGTCTAGCGTATCTTCATCAAGATTCTCAGGTACAAATAATCCATAGGGATGTCAAAGCGAGCAATATTCTTCTGGACAAGAATCTTAATCCTAAGATCTCTGACTTTGGAATCTCCAAGCTGTTTGCTGAGGACATGGATTTCACCACTACATCAGTCGTGGGTACCTGGTATGTCGTGTGTGCAAGCAATGCTAATGTTATTTATATTTATGTGTGTACAGGCATGTTGATATTGTTTAAATAATAACTTCATTTACACTGGAGGGGTGTTTTAGCTGAACTAAATTTGTTTAGAGACATGTTAAGGCTAGTTCAAAGGGAATCCTGTTATTGTTCCCTGTCTCTGTCTCTGTCTCTCTCTCTCTCTCTCTCTCTCTCTCTATATATATATATATATATGACGTACGTATATTATCTTATGTGTGTGTATATATAGGTGAAATATGCCCACATATTTGTATGTGTCTTTGTGCATTTGTATGTATGTATGTGAATCTCTTATATGTGCTGTGCAGTGGTTATTTAGCTCCTGAGGTGATCAGAGACAGGCTATTGACAGTGAAAGCCGATGTGTTTGGCTTCGGCGTGCTTGCGTTGGAGATTGTAAGAGGTCGAAAGTGCAGTGATCTAACTATGCCGGCTGAAAGGCAATATCTTCTATCTTGGGTATGTAATTCATTTAGTAATGCATGAGGGCATCCACTAAACATCATAAGTCTAGAATATTGCATGTCCTTGTCCTTACCTATTATGTTTATACCTACATACCTACATGTCCTTGTACATGTCTATATCGACATGGTATTATTATACCACTGGATGAAAAGTATACAATAAGAAGTCTTTTGCGTTTTCTTCTCTGTCTCTGTCTGTCTCTATCTATCTATCGATCTTTCTATCTGCGTGTCTGCCTATGTGTATGTCTCCTTTAGAGCGTAAATACATGCCATATATATATATATATATATGTAGTGTGTAATGTTTGACATGGTACGTGTTTGTGTGTGTGTGTAATGTATTTTATATTCGCACTTAAGACACGATTGCACGAATTTTACTCGTTATCTCCCGTAAATAATACTGAGATGATTGAGCTCATCTATTTTATACAAAACAGTACGGTAGTAGGCAGATAGACATATGTATACCCATATATTAATAAACCTACTGTTATTGTGATCTACATATACGAACAATGTATGTGTTACCTTAGATTAAACTCGTTTCGTATACTTATAAAGTATATAACACAGATTGCTAATATATGGTTTGTGTAAAGGCATGGGATGCATACGACAAGGGAAGTTGCTAGATTTAGTGGATACCAGGCTAGACTCATTATACTCTGTAGACGAGGTTCTCAAGGTGATCAACTTGGCTCTTTTATGCACTCTAGAAAATCCCCATCACCGTCCCATGATGAGTAATGTGGTCGCGATGCTGCTTGGTTACGTTGATCTTGATCCGCTTCCACTTCAAAGGCCTTCCTATCCTGGTATTGGTAAGTATATCCACATTATCATTATTATCATTTCATGAGTTAATACTACAAGCTGAACACTATACATAACATACGCACAATATACACCATAGACGTGTTTTACAGTTTATGCTAACACAGATTACTTTTGTTGATTAGTATATGGTTAATAGACAATCTTTAATCTTATTATTATGTGAATTATAACAATAAGATATTGGTAGCTTTAAAGATAATTAACGGACATTCCTATGCATATACACTTACATACACATACACGTCTGCATACATAGTTAAGTATATATATATATATATATATATATATATATATATATATCACATATTTACACGTCACGTATACGCATTTATAAATGCATTCATTAGAGAAAAAACTGAACCTCCTAAGTATTTTTAATTAACATTTTATTTGATTATTAATGTTGAGTTAATCTGCAGGTTTACCTAGTTCTGCATTCTCAGGCACGCATGATTCAGATGGAATATTCCCTTCTAACTTGGTAAGTTTTCATGAATTTAACACTTTTATTGTAATTAACATGCTAAATGCAACTTCAAATTCTGAGGATAGGATTATCAGTTTCATTTTAAGCTTTTAATAATGTGAACTTTATTCAAAGAAACTTGATATTTATCCTTGTTAAGTTTAATAATTTTTATAATGCTATATCCCTTCCATTCCATCAAGTAAAATATGAAATATGTATAGAAATTATATGTGTATCCAATCATTTATTATGTTTTTTTATATTTACATATACACACATACCATTTAAAAAATAAAGTGTATACTTACTGTCTACTATCAATTAACTTAAACATATTTAACCTTGAAATCTAATTAATTAATTTAAATTATATTTAATTCTGCCTTAATATTTGTACCTCTCTTTTAAATCTCTTCCTAAATCTCTCCCGTATATTTAGTGTATACTTGTTACTTATATGTATATACACACAATTAAACACTTAGTTACGATATAGGTATATTTTAAGAATCTTTCTGAGAAAATGTATATCAAAAATATTTTGGTCATGTGACAATATAAAAAACATCCGTAACTGGGGACTGTTACAAAGTATTCTAAATGTAGAATTATATATATTTACATATATATATATATATATATATCAGATGTATATGTATGTATATATGCATATACATTGAATATGTGTGTACTAAATAGATGTAATTGTGTTTGAACTGTGTTAAATAAAAAATAAAAATTAGATAAATAAAACCATCTATTCACAGAAAATAAAAAATACCTTAACAAATAAATACTGGGCAATGTTTTATAAGTATTTAAGTAGAACATAAGTTTTGGTCTTTTTATTTTATTTATTTTAACTTTGCGGATAAAACATAATTACATAAGAACAAAATCTTGCTATATGTTGGAGTGTTATTTACTCAGTCTCTTTTGTTATAATGAATCACTGGACAAATTATATTGTTAAAATATATATAATTAAATTAACTTCAACGCGCGCGCGCGTGTGTATGTGTGCGTGCGTGTGTTTGAAACAGCATAAAAAGGGTTTAACATTGTCCTCAAATATGGAGCGAAGTCCCCAATGTAATGGCGACAAAGCAAGTATTCCCTCTCTTGAGGAGCTTTCCACAATTGTGTGCTAAGTTCATGGCACCTCTCTTCTTATTTGTTGTCTTTCTCCAATTGTTATACATTGGAGCACAGGAGACAGGTAAGTAAATATATTTATATTTGTTTTTATATTTACATATATAGCGTTGGAAGTTTTATATACAGTTTTAAATTTATCAAACTAACTTCATTATATTTTGATTTTTTAAATTATAAAAGCTAATTAAACATATTAAACAATAGTTATATGCTTTTTAAATATCATATTTCCTTTAAGTTCAAGCACTGCATAGACGTTGGAATTTGTTAATATTTACATATATACCCTGGAAGTTTTAAATTTATCAAACTGACTTCATTTTTAAAAATGTTAATAATTAATTAAACATTAGTGTTCTCCACTTAAGAAACTTCATTCCATCAAATTTGCTATACATTAAATATAATGTAAAACTATATATATTGCAATATATATGTTTAATTGATGAATTATAAATTTAGATCGTGGTATACATATTATCAAATTTATTAACATCTTAAAACATATTTAAATTTTTTAGTTTTAAACTTTAAATTGAAGTGTGTGTGTGTAAATTTAAAACTTATATATGTAAATAAGTTTTAAATTTACATATACAGAGTCAAACTAACTCCACTGTATTTTGATTTTTCTTTTTAAGTTATAATAGTTAATTAATCATATATCTGAAGTTTATTATGTAGAGAACAGTAAATTATCATAAATAATATATATATATTGCAATACATATTTTAGATTTTTAAAAGTATAATAATTATGCTACTAATTATAAAAATTCTATTAATAATTTTAAAACATAATTAAATTTTAAATTGATATTTCAAGGATATATATGAAAGTTTCCCGATAAATTAATTAATATAACATGTATATGTGTGGTGTGGTTTGTTTCTAAACTTTTCTCTCTCACACACACACGTACACGCACACACGCACACACGTATTGTTAATGCAGTATGCCCATTGGACTTCAGTTTAGTCCCATACCAAAGACATGAAAGTTGTGATCTAGCTCTGGAGAGTGGATTGGAGCATTCCCAGTGTTGCAAACACGCGCTTGCATATTACATACACGTGCTTGCCATACACACAAACACAACGCCAGGCCAGCCACTGTTTCTTGACTCAGCAACTGAGAGACAGTGCTGGGAAGAACATAACCCTCGGTATCAACTACGACTACTGTGTTATTGGTCCCCCGACTCTGGCTGTAAACTCCACGCCCTGTAACCTGGGGCGTGTGTACGAGCTCGAGTACGAGCTCTTACATGGTGCTGCACAAATCGGATTTGGTAACGTCGTTAGCGACTGCAACGGCAGCGATGACGCGCGGTGTATGCGTGCGTTGGCGATGTCTGCCACCAGTTTGTCACGGGACCTTAATGACACCGTTGAGAACTGTGGGAGGGCGGTTTTGATCTCCGTGGTTAGTACGGATGTTGTAAACTCTGCGTGGGTGAACAGGATCATCTCCTTAAGCTTGCAAGGTACACACACGCACACACGCGCACACACACACACACACACACAAGGAGCTAAGTTTTATTTATTCCTTTTCAGAGTGCCAAAGCACGAGACCATCGCATAAGAAAGGTAACACTAGATTAATATAATTATCAAATTAGCCCTATGTTTTGATATAATTATCAAACTGACCCTCTAGTTTATTAAATTGACTTTAGTTTTATATAATTATTAAACTGATTTTTTAGTTTTATATAATCTCTAGTTTTATATAATTATGAAAGTGACCCTCTAGTTTTATATAATTATCAAACTGATTCTTTGAATTACTCTTTAGTTTATATAATTATTAAGTTGAATTTTTAATTTTTATGACTTTTTAATTTTATATAATTATCAAACTAACCCTTTAATTTTATAATTATCAAACTGATCCTTTAGTTTTACATAAATATCAAATTGGCCTTAAGTTAAATTAATCTGACCGCCCACACACACATGCAATATATTGTTTAAAACTTAAATATATAATATAAACGCATTGCATGTGTGTGCAGGTATATGGGTGTGTATTATTAGGCTCACTAATGATTCAAAGTCAATTTGAGAATTATATAAAACTAAAGGGTCAGTTTAATAATTAAATAAAACTAAAGTACATTAGAGAATATTCGGTTTTAAATTTAAATTTTTTATGTTGATGCAGAGTATGCATTTGAGACATCATTGATATTCATATGCAGCTGTATTGCGGCTGGAATATTCATTACCTTCTTCTCAAGGTTATGTGGAAGGGCAATATCAAAGAGAGACTCCGACAAAGTTGGCTCTAGCTCTGATCCTTCTGGTAGTGCGTGCGTGCGTGCGTGTGCGTGTGTGTGTGTAATTGTTTAATTGAAGCAGATATGGATGGGAATGACATAATACAGAATGAAGGACTATATAAGTTTTCAAAGAAGGAACTAGTGAAAGCTACAAAGAGTTTCAGTAGCGAGAACTATATAGGTTCGGGAAGTGCTGGATTAGTTCACAAGGGTGCATTACCGAGCGGTCAACTTGTTGCTGTTAAACACATTGACAAGGAGAAGAAAGCTGATAGTTTCTTTAAAGAGGTTGAGAGTTTATCAAAGGTTAGGCATCCTAATCTGGTTAGCTTACTTGGTTACTGCCAATCTGGTGATGATTACTACCTTGTTTATGAGTATTGTGCCAATGGCAACCTCTGGCAATGGCTACACGGTATTCGTGTGTGTATGGTGCCTATGTGTGTGTATCTCTGCTTTTGCATATACCCATGGTGTGTATGTGTGTGTGTAATGTTTTTATGTCTAATATACTTGTGTTTTAATAGGTGATAGACGAGCGTTAAGTTGGGAAGAAAGGCTTAACATAGCACTTGGGAGTGCTCGAGGCTTGTTTTTCCTTCATCATAATCCCGGAGGGACCATTGTTCATCGAGACATAAAGGTTGTGTGTGTGTAGAGAGAGAGAGAGTTGTTTATAGTTGTGTGTGTGTGTGTGTGTGTGTGTGTGTGTGTGAGAGAGAGAGAGAGAGAGAGAGAGAGAGAGAGCTGTTTACAGTTGTGTGTGTGTGTGTGACAGAGAGAGAGAGAGACATGCCTTATTTCCGGTGTGTATTTGTGTTATGCAGCCGACCAACATTTTGTTGAACGATAACATGGATGCGAAGCTTTCTGATTTCGGTGTATCCAAGTTTATAGCAATGGAAGAGTCCACATGTATATACAGAGTGAAGGGCACATCAGGTAATAAGAGATAATTACCACACACACACGCACGCACGCACGCACACGTAGTGACGAACGTGTGTATTCAGGGTATCTGGATCCGGAATACATGACAAGAGGCCAGCTTACACTTGCGAGTGATATATACAGTTTCGGGATCGTTCTTCTTCAGCTTGTCTCTGGGAGAAGGGCAATGGACTTCAATCTACAGCATCGGTACTCCCTTGTAACTTCTGTAAGTATTTGTTCACACACACACACACACACACACGTTTATGTGTGTATGTGTGTGTATAGGCCCAGAGAGTGGTGGAGAGCAATACAGTGTCAAGGCTGCACAAGTTTGTGGATCCACGTCTTGAAGGTAGATTTTCATCAATAGCAGTAAGACGTATAGTGGAGATAGCTGTACTTTGCACTTCACAAAGCAGTTGTAACCGGCCTGTTATCAAGGAGATCAGGGATACCGTGGAGAAAGCATTCGCACTAAGTAAAACTGTATGTGTGTGTGTGTGTGTGTGTGTGTGTGTGTCTATATATAATATTATATATATATATATATATATATACACATACATTAAATGGTGTGTGTGTGTGTGTCCATAGAAACAACTTGAGAGAGAGATAGAGAGACGTAGTTTCCACAGGCTTTCTATTTTTTTCAACTTTCACACACGCACAGACACACATGCACACGCACACGCACATGTATCAAATGTGTTTTTCATCAGGAATTACAACATCAAGATGGGAGCAATACATCGGGGTGTCTGCTCCCACTTTCCGGTCACCAAGATGAGAGAGAAATTGATTTTTTAAGAATTATTACAATATAAACGACTACAATCAATCAATCTATCTATCTATCTATCTCTCTCTATCTATCTCTCTCTCTATCTATCTTCTCTCTCTCTATCTATCTCTCTCTCTCTATCTATCTATCTATCTATCTCTCTCTCTCTCTCTCTAGGGAATTACCGAAGAATATGCTTAGGGCAAACCTTAGGGTTTGGCGCAATGGAAGGGGAGGGCTCGGCAGCATTGTCTACGCTGGCGTCCGTATCGGCGACTGCGCTTGCCGAGGCCAATGCGCATGAGCTCCCGTACTTCCGCAAGCCGTCAGGTACCAGTGCCGCTCGCAACTACCGCAAGCACTCCCGATCCAGGTCGCAATCCCCAGATGATTCAGGTATTTCTCCAAATCGCACGATTTTGTGTTGAAATTGGTCTAGTATGCAGAATAGATACAAATACATAACATCACTGTTTGTAGTTATATGAAGGAATATGCAGTGTATCTGTATCTATTCTGAGATATTTATAGACTATTCTGTATCTATTATGCAATATCTATACAGCATAAATTGATATGTGTGTACAGACACATTCAGTGTTGTTTATACAGTCCGAAACATTCCTTCATTGTCTTTCGTCCATATGTATGCTGTATTTGCTACATTTATACTGACCGAAACTTTGGTTCATGTGACAAACACATGGCAGACGTAGCATTAATTGTGTTATTTTGTGTTTAGGTGGTTAATGAGCGTCCAAAGAGTCTAATGAAGGTGGATGAGTCTAGCAAGAAAGACATCAAAGAGAAGAACACTCAGGAGACTACTGGCAGTGCACAAAAATGGAAGAGGATGAACCGAGGAAAAAGCAGCAGGAGAGGATGGCAGCAGAAACGGTAATGTGTTTTCCATCTACCTAGTGTGTGTGCAAAGTAATAAACTACATAAACATCATAGTCCGTCTGGATTTGTAAAACTTGGCGCACACACACACAAATATAACAGAAACTTGCAGATGACCGAAGAATAAAGTTTGACAAAGAGAAGTCCTCGGCAGGACGAGAAAGGGACGATAGAGAAAGACATGTTAGAGACAGGGGAAGAGAGCGAGATTGGGACAGAGACAGGGAACGGGATAGGGAAAGAGAGCGAGATCGGGACAGGGAAAGACATAGAGAAGGGGGTCGGGACAGGGACAAGGACAGGGAAAGAGATAGAGATCGGGAAAGGGGGAGTAGGAGACGCGATGATTACAGGGATAGAGATTATGCAAGGGGTAAGGATGACAGGAACAGGGACTACAAGCGAAAAGACAGAGAATACGAACGCAAAGAATATCCGAGCGGACGTAACGGCCGTGAGGAGGAACCTCGAAGCGCTGGAGATTCTGATGTTGCTAAGCCCGCACCAATGAATACAGGTGTGTGCGTGTGCGTGCTGTGTCTGGTAGTTGTACTAACTGATCATGTATGTATACAAGATATCATGTTTTTAATCACTGAATGCAGTGCATCTACGAAGTTGCACTCTTGTTTCATTTTTTACTAAATCATACTATAGAGATATTGTGTTCATTTACATTCTTTGGTATACATGGTGCTAATATTGAGAATGTTAAAGTGAATCAAAATTCGGGAGGAACGGGCTTCATGACAGCCGATGCAAAAAAGAAGCTCCTATGGGCCGGGAAGCGTGAGCAGCAGGTGCTGCTGCTCTCTCTCTCTCTCTCTCTCACACACACACACACACACAGATTAGGTATAGACATTCGTTTGTTTTTTAAGGCGTCTCCTGATGCTGCTGGGAAGGGCCACTGGGACAGTGTACAGTTTGCGGACAGGGAAAGGCAGGAGAAGTTCAACAAGCTCATGGTAAGCAACTTCAAGCTTTTTTTGATGTGATTAAATGCTCACGTGCTCCCATAGAGCTTGAATCTGCATTTGACCTCTGCAGGGATTAAAAACAAAGCAAGAAGACACTTCCAAGATAAGTGGAGAACGGGATCCACCACAGGACAAAATGCAAGCCGATCTGGAGAAGCAGTATGCGGCTGGATTGCGAAGACGGGATGGTCGGACTGTCGGACTCGGTTTATAGCTCATTTAATTGAGGTATCACGGTGTTTATATAGATATTTGTGCTTGCTTTATTTTCAATATGTTATGGAGTGTATATACAGAATAGTGGTTGTTTTAGGATGTGTGTGTGTGCTTAGTGCTAAAGTAGAAATATTAGCACATGCATATGTTGAGAATATCCTTCAACCCGACTTAGTAACTTTCCTTGTTTTTATATCTTGAAGAGCCTTGCATTGAAATCCTGTAGAAAAGAGCAACTTGTGTGTGTGTGAGAGAGAGAGAGAGATTTAAGACCTTCATTGCATTCTTTATTGCAGTAAACTGGTCCTCAGATGCAGGAAGAACCTGCAAATGAAAATGACCTTATAATATATATACATGTAACACGTACACACACACACCTCTGTCATAATACTCCAAATAACACCCTGTGTGCAAGGTGGAGTAGTTAACGAGCCCCAGTAACGATAAAACTTAGTTCCAGTCTGAAGGTTGTTTGTGTTTAGCTGTGTGTAAGGTTTCCAGTTGATAATCTACAAAATATAAAACATAAACTTCGGTGTGTGTGTGTGCGTGTGTATGTGTGTGCGTGCGTGTGAATTTTTTTCAAACTTACTTCGGCAAGAAATGAGTTTGTACGTCCGACATCGAAGAAGACGGCAATGATGGCTGTGGCTTGACCATTATCAGATGTGAAAATTAAATGCATCTCCATCCGATACCTGTTATCACGTGTGTGCGTGCGCGTGTGTGCGTGTGTGTGTGTGTGTGTGTGTGTGTGTTATATGTTATGATGTGATGTGTAAACCTTGTAGTGTCGATCATGTGCTCACTGGGCATATGAAACTGGATCTTATATAGCCTGTACTTAATGCCACTGATAGCCAGATTACCTCCTGGAACTGGAAACTCCAGCTGTAAACAATCAAATATTAAATGTATAGCATTTTATAAACATAATTTCTCAAATAACCTTTGAATCTACAATTAACCCTTGGGTCAAACTTATTGGGATTTATTATTTTAAAATAATAATATCTTTTTTAAATATATTCCTATTTATATTTAAACAGGATATTGAATATTCATTTAGATTCATTAAAGTAATGATTTCCATTTAAATGGTTTACTTAAATATTTATTTTTAAATAAATTTATTAGTTATTTAAGTTTTTTAATTTATGAGATATTATGATTTATATTTTAAAATAATTTATATTTAAACAGGATATTGGATGAATCAGTTTAATTTCCAAATGGTTTATCCATCTATTGTTTAAATAAAAATTTTAAATTAAATTCAGTAGTTATTTAACTTTTTATTTTAATTTTATGAGATATTATGATTTATTATTTTAAAATAATATATTCTATTTATATTTAAACAAGATTCATTAATTTAGTTTAAAGTAATAATTTTATTTAAATGGTTTATCCATTTATTATCTAAATAATGTTTTAAACTGAAATTAATTTAATTTATGAGATATTTTCGTTAGTTTAATAATTTTATTGAAAACATTTCTATATTCCATTTATCACAGTAACCGGGGTTAATTCTAGAATTTTTTAAATATAGGGTCAATGTGAAATATATAAAATTCGAAGGTCTTAATATAAATCAAAACCATTATATAAGAAAAGAAACAGAAGTCTGCCGGTATTGTACACATGAGCATCCATATACATGCACACACACACACACACACATATTGCGCGCACACACACAAGCTGGTGTTAAAGGGCTCACCATGTATAAGTATTGTCC
Source organism: Selaginella tamariscina (assembly GCA_003024785.1). Lineage (NCBI taxonomy): Eukaryota > Viridiplantae > Streptophyta > Lycopodiopsida > Selaginellales > Selaginellaceae > Selaginella > Selaginella tamariscina. Next base: position 104,350 of record PUQB01000197.1, read on the forward strand.
TGACTTCAAAGATCCCATGGGATATCCAAGTGCTTTATCAAGAGTCAACGACTTATCCACTGCTGCACTACTCGGAATTGTTATTGGACTCTGCTGATCCCCTGATCCACATAGAAACCACCCACTCGACAACCTTCCCCAGTTTGCTGGTCCCTTCGATCCACCGTGTAGTCATAGTCTACACACACACAGACATACGTATACATAGTGTGTGTGTGTGTGTGTGTGTGAGAGAGAGAGAGAGGAACGTACCAGGTGCAGCCACTGTGAACGAGCCAACCAAGCTATTATCGTATGGTGCAACCTTGGGGTTGGCAGTGGCACTTGGTTTAGCTTTAGCTTTGGGCTTCAAACATAGTATTATAAGAACCAAAAATAATATCAAGAAACCAATACTGCAATAAAGAATAAAACTATTAGTATTATAATTGTAGAGTGTTTTAAATATTATAATACACTTAAGAGCTCTCTCTCTCTCTCCCACACACACACGCATACGTACACACACACAAAAATTAAAAAATTAGCATTATAATTGCAGAGTGTTTGTTAAATATTATATACACTTAAGACCTCTCTCTCTCTCTCACACACACACGCATACACGCATATACACAATATGCAATAAAGAATCAAAATATTACTATTATAATTGCAGAGTGTTCGTTAAATATTATATCCACTTAAGAGCTTCTCTCTCTCTCTCTTACACACACATACACGCACGCACACATACACACACAGAGTCCGTACAAGCAACAGAAGAATACGGCAGCATTTTTATCTTTCATCTTGTTGATAAAAGCAGCAACTTGTGGAGGAAGCTTTGCGGTAACATTCTCCACTGCAGTATCCATTTTCTTTCTCGTGTGCTCAAGAGCCTCTGTCATCTGTAAGTTTATTTTACATATACATTCTCTCTCCTCTCTCTCTCTCTCTCTCTCTCTCTATATATATATATATATATGTGTGTGTGTGTGTGTGTGTGTGTGTGTGTGTGTGTGTGTGTGTGTGTGAAAGAGAGGGAGAGAGAGAGAGAGAGATGTAGGTATCTCTACTGCAGCTGGTTTAAAACAATACTGAAAAATGTCATACATCTACAAACACAGATTATTTACAGACACACACACACCTGTGGATGTTATTGATATATATATATATATATATGCACGTATGTATGTACCTGTGGAGGGATTCTGGATTTAATATTCGCATAAGCATCCTCCATAGCATGTAGAGTCTTGTCATAAGCATCATGAGCCATTCCGTAAGCCTTAGTAGCCTTAACAGCACCCACGGCGTCCTCAATAGCATGTTTAGTCTTGTCATATGCCTGATGAGCGTGTTCATATGCCTTGGTAGCCTTGACAACGTCCACGGCGTCTCCGAATGCGTGTTTTGTCTTGTCATATGCGTGGTGTGCGTGCTCGTATGCCTTGTCGTATGCGTGGTGAGCGTGCTCGTATGCCTTGTCGTATGCCTGGTGAGCATGCTCGTAAGCCTTTGAGCCCTTAACTATGTCGATTCCATGCTGAACTGCGGCTTTTGTTTGATCATATGCCCTTTCACCTTTCTCTGAACCAAAACTGATACACAATGTTAATGTGTTGTGTGAAAGAGAGAGAGAGAGTTGACATGATATTCAGGATACACACGCATGCGTATATATGCATATTACCAACGTGTTTACACCGCTATATGCATACAACACACAAACATATAAAAAGCTAACCTGTGTATATAGCACCACAGAAATATATAACACACGATACATCTGGGTGTACACATGCAAGCGTATATATGCATAGTACCGGCGTATTTACACGGCTAAACACACATAGCACACACACAAACATATAGAAAAGCAAACCTCAAACACACACACCACACACACATTAGAGATATGTACATGCACCCTTGCACACACGGTGTTTACACGGCTCAACATACATAGCACACACACAAACATATAGAAAAGCTAACCTGTGTATATAGCACACACACACACACAGAGAAATATATATAGATATGTATCTGCACCCTTGATACATCTGGATGTACACAAGCATGCGTATATATGCATATTACCTGTGTATCTAGACGGTTAAACATACATAGCACACACACAAACATATAGAAAAGCTAACCTGTGTACATAGCACAGAGACACACACACAAATATGTATAGCACCCGTGCACACATAGATCATACCTGCCTCTCTCTCTCCTCTCTCACACACACACACATTACCCAAAAATGAATGATAAGCTTGGTCGAATGTGTGCGGCTGCTCAGGAGCAAGCTGAACCACATGATCCATCTGTGCATGAGCATTTGGATCATAATGCTCAGTAGCATGGTATGCATATGCATTCGGATCATCAGAATGCTCTGCTTGGGCATGTTCTGACGGATCATACTGGACTTGTTCATGCGCATGCTCGGTGTATTCGTATGCATGTTCCTGTGGAGTGTGTTCCTCTGTGTGTTCGTATGCATGATCCGTATGTTCATCCTGCTGAATGTGTTCCTGGGCATGTTCTGCTTGTGGGTCGTGTTCTTGGGGATGCTCTGCGTGTTCATATGCATATGGATCGTGTTCTTGGGGATGTTCTGCTTGTTCATATGCATATGGGTTGTGTTGAACATGTTCTTGGGGATGTTCTGTGTGTTCATATGCGTGTTCTTGGGTGTGTTCATACACATTTGGATCATACACCTGTGCTTGCTGCGCTTGTGTGTGTTCCTCATGATGAATATAAGCATTTGGATCGTGCTGTGCATTCTGACCAGTGTAATTTTCTTCATGGTATGCATTTGCATCTACCCCCTGTTCCACGTTATGATCCTCCATAGCCAATTCCACCTGTCAAGAACCCTAAACAACAACATTCTGTTTTCTATAAACGTTTTAATTTTGTTTATAATGTTTAATCTTACTATATAGCTAATGTTCATATGTTAAAAACAATGTTTTTAATATTAAAAAATTCATTTTTATTTATTATAAACTATTTAATAAAGTGCTTTATTTCTTGATTAGTTGCAATGTGAATATTATGTACACATATATAAAAACTATAACACCTAAATATATGTATTAATAATATTTACATATTCTTTTCTACACACACACACACACACATGTTTTTGTTTTTAATTAACTATTAAGCTTTCTTAAGGTAATTATATTGGCAAAAAAGACTTTAAAATAAACTAATTGAAACTAAACCAATGAAATATTAATTAAATTTGGCAAGCTAATAAAAAACACATAAATTTATATGCACATTCACATGTATAGAAAGAACATATAAACAGTATTATTTAATAATATATAGTATTTATATATAAAGAGTATGTGTTTATAATAAATAAAAGCACTCAATAATTATGAGTTGTTTTCATACTAAAATGTAAAATGCTAAGAACGTCCACAAATAAACTTATTATAAAGTGTATTATAATTAATTTTAATTTTACATTAATTGATAAATAATTAATATATTATGAAGTTAGAGTAAAATATAAACTCAAATATGGACATGGTCCATCCACAATTATAGGTTTATTTATAGATGGATGTTGTGTCTCAATGGTTCAAATTTGCTACACATCAATAGTTTATGAAGACAAAAACACTTTAGAATATAAAGATTCTCCTTAATATATAATATTTGATTTTAAACTTTATAGACAATTATTTTAATTGAAAACTCAACTTAAAGAATATATAAGAATAAGGGGCTAAGTATATACTATATAGACAATGATCACGATGTGATTAAGGGATTTATGATTAACTAAGGTGGTGTCTAAGTAGAAATCATGTTAAGGGTTAATCTAACTAGATGTGGGATTAACTACACTCACGGTTAGTCTAATAATAATAAAAGATTTGATTATTCACTATGGATAAAATTAATTAAACTATTATAAGAAAAAATTTATGTTTCATAATAATGAAAAAAAAAACCCTCTCCTACATAGAAAGAAACTCGTAATTAATAATAATTCAAATATTAAGTTATGTTGATGTATTTGTTTTTGTTATAATCTCATATCATTCTTTAAAGGAAAATTTTCAAACAAGTTTAACTACTTATATTAATCAAAACTTATTATGGTGCCTACACTTTATTTTTGTAAACTCATGACGAGTAAGTTTACTTCATTTCAAGACAGATTTTAATGAATCATGTTTTTATTATGCTAATGTGGATGCCATGTAAAAGCTGATGCCACATATATATTCAATAAAGAGAAATTTAATAACATTTACAATCAAGCAAAGTTATAATGAAAGCCCTTAATTTTTGCTTTCTTTTTGAGCCAATTAGAATTTGAAAGAATTATTAAACCATATTCAAGTGCCTTTAGTGTAATATTACTTTTGTACCGGTTGAGCCAAGGCAAGAATTTATAATCCTATGTCAATTGCCTCTCTTGCCCAATTCTTCACTAGCCTCTAACTGACAACCCTCACACTATTTAGCTTTAAAACTTTAACACACCTGCTCTTTTTGTTTACTATATCTTGTCAGTCCACAAGGACAAGTGGGAATGCTCTTGTTGACATACACACACACACACATACATAAATAAACATGCATACACGCACAAGTACACCATGCCAAAACTTCATTGTATGATTTTTCATGAGCATGACCAACGATGATTCTTTGTTGGTGTCTTCATGATTTGTGTATAAAGAAATTATGATTACATTATGTTCATTAGTTCTTTGGTTACGATTGTTTGAGACAGTAGTTGATTGGTGATCCAATATTTTATAAATATATTCAAATAATAACTAAGAATATTAAAGATTGAAAAAAGAAGAACTTACATTATCATTGTATTTTCTTAAATCATTACATATGTACTTAAGGATCTACTTGTTCATCCATGTTATCTTGTTAAAGAAAATGACACTATGCTCCAATGAAAATGAAATCACTTCTCTCTCATATTTTATTATGTAATACATCAATATACAAATAACACCACAAATGTAATTACATAGTATTATATAACACATAAGTATATATATATATATAATATATATATATATATGTGTGTGTGTGTGTGTGTGTGTGTGTGTGTTTATATTTGAAAATAATTTTGATGATGATAAGGCAATAAGCTTTTGATTATGTACCACAGCATCACGATCCACTTGTAGAACTTCATCATAACCAATAACATGCATGTCACCCATGATAGTGTATAACATAAAACTTTGTCATTTAATTGGAAATATCATCCTCCTCCTGTAAAACATGAAGTATAGTGTCAATATTGAATATTTAAAAAATAAATCGACACTTATATGTGTATTATTAACAATCTCTTTTTCATCAGGCTTGAGTAGTTGACAAAGCTTCTTCATCATCAACCTCTATGTCATGTAAAACACCTTTTTATTGTTAATCTTTGTCGATTGTAAAACAAATCGCAATTAAATTACATAGTGAAACATAAGGGTATCTATGTGCATGTGTGTGTGAGAGAGAGAAAAAGAGTGTTTCTTACCTTGTTATTATTATTGATACATTATAAAGTAACATTATTTATATTTATCATGAACCACTAAAATATACCATATTAATGTTAATGTTGATATATGCCAACACTAAAAATATTTCTTTAGAATATTTAAGTTGATGCTAATGTCAATACTAAAATATTCTTTTTAAAATATTTTAAGATAAGGAACTAATATATCAAGAACAAGAGGTCCATATTCAAATTTATATTGATGGTCCAAAAACATTAGGTCTTAGTATATAAAGAAGGCTAGGGTTAAGATTTTAATATTCCGATTCAACACTAGTTGTTAACCGATTTCTTTTAATACTAAGTAATTAACTTTTAATTTTTTTTTCTTTACTAAAATGATTCTACTCATATTTTGTTATTGGATTCCAATGTGACAGTTTGAATTAAAATCTTTTCATATTAATTGCGTCATAGTCACACTAAGGTAATGATAGAAATCACGCAACAAGATTACACATGCATGTTTTTCAAAGTTACAACAAGAGAATCAACAATTAATAAGCAAAAATCAATGGTTGGTGGTTGAACTCACACAATGGTCTAACTATTATAAGGCAAGTCTTTAAGTTTGGATTTCTCTACAACACTATGGGAACCTGGTTAGTCTACCAGAAAGGTTTGATGGCACAAGATCCCAATTTTATGGATTCATGAATCAAGTTCACCTGGTCATCCAAATGAACTCTAGTTGTTACACAAATGATCGTTCAAAGGTGAACTAGTACTCATTGGTATCACTCGAGCCTAGTTTGCACATTTATTAAAGAAATATTTACCGCTACTAAATAACTTTGAATAGCGACACCGACAATGTTCGAACGGCAATTAACAAGATTTTGCCAACTTCAACAAGGTAATCGTCCAACCTCAATATATGCATTAGAGTTCCACCTTTTGACATGCAACGTGTCATGGGACGAGGAAGCCCTAATTGACCAATTTCGCCAAGGGCGTCAAGGACCTCCTCCTGACATTTCATGAGGACTCGGTAAGTCTCTTTGAGGTTATTAGTTGTGTCGTATGATGCAATAATAAGTTATTTAAATGGTGTTCAAAATGGTTTTAATCGTCATAGTCAAGGGAATATACTTATGCTGTAGCAATGGCTTAACCCCTAGTAGCACAAATGAAAAACCATGGCCATTCTCCAACCTCAACTCAAGGATCAATCCCTATAAAGTGCAAAGTCACCCAAGCTTGACGCCAAGGTCCCTTGACCCCAGTTGAGAAGTACTGTCATAAGGTCCATAGTTTGTGTCTTTATTGTGGTGGTCTTGGTCATATTGCAGTCAACTACCTAAACAAGTTGAGGTACACAATCAATCATGTTCACCCCGTGAATCCTCAACTCATCATGATTAATCATGTTCACTCTGAGAGTCTTAAGTCTTTAAACCGAAGCAAGTTAGATGAGGAGTTAAGTTCAACCAAATAAGAGCCATTTAATTGAACAATCCCAAGCATAAACAAGCCCTGCAAACAACTTGCTTCATTCCATCATTTCAAATGGGAATGTCATTTGAAACACAAGTTGAGCTTTGCATGCCCAGAGGTCACAAGGTCGTAGCTTTTGACTAGGTTCATCCGACACTCAAAGTCTTTAGCTGGTGCACCAATCTTCTTTGTCAAAAAAAAAAAAGATGACTCATTGCGTTTAATAGTGGATTATCATCATGTAACGGTGCAAAATTGATATCTTCTACCATTAATATCGAGCTTGTTAGAGTGTCTTGTCGAGGCTAAGTACTTCACCAAGATTGGCCTCTAAGGTGCATATAACTTAAGGTCCATAGTAGTCAGGGGATGAGTGGAAGATTGCATTTTGAACATTTCAAGTATATAATAATGCCGTTTGGTCTTACCAATGCACAATAACATTTTCCGTGAGTTTTTCAACACCTGACCAACAACATCTTCTACAAGTTTTTGTATATGCTTGGTCTTACCAATGCGCAATAACATTTTTCGTGAGTTTTTCAACACCTGACCAACAACATCTTCTACAAGTTTTTGTACATGCTTATGATATTGTACCTTGATAGCATTCTCAAAACATTGAAGAAGCATATGGAGCATGTTCGACATGTATTGCAGAAATTGTATGACCATGGCCTTTTGCCAAATTTGAAAAGTGCAATTTTGAGCAAGATTGTGTGGAGTTCTTAGGGTACGTCATTTCACCAAAAGAAGTTTTAATGGATCCTACCATGGTGAAAATTGTGTTGGATTGGTAGGTCTCATAGTTCGTACAAGATGTTCTGTGTTTCTTCAGCTTTATCAACTTCTAATGCAATTTTAGGACTACTCCAAAATCGTGCTACCATTCACTAAACTTACATAGAAGCATAAGTCATTTGTGTAAACACCAAAGGTGGAATATGTCTTCAATGCCTTGAGCCAGGCCTTCACCTCTACCCTGATATTAGCTCATTTGGATCTTGAAACCTTTTGTCATCAAGATTTATGTATCAGACATTGCATTTGGTAGTATCTTGTCCCAGGTCAATGAAGATGATTAACTCCACTCAGTAGCATTTCACTCTTGCAACTTTCTTGTACCAAAGATCAATTACGAAGTACATGATAAGGAGCTTTTGGCTATTGTATATTCATTTGAAGAATGGAGGTATTACATATCGATCAGGTTTACAATAGGGTAAAGTAGATACTTTGTCCGAATGTTCTATTTGGCCCTTGTCTAGGTGACCTAGCATTTGACTAACAACAATAGGTTTTTCTAGGATCAGATCAATTGAAGTTGATGGTTACTAAGGTATTGCAAGTTCAAGTGGATTTTAACATTTTTGACATGGTTTGTGCAGCATTACCAATAGATTCAATTGCTCAGGATGTTATGAACTATCTTACTCCTAACAAAACCTTGAGTTTTGTTCCCAATACAACCTTGATAATTATAATATATTCAAGTTCCAAGATGGATTGCTACTTTAAACATCTTGTTTATTTCAAATGGCCCATGTCATATTCGAGTGTTGCAGGATTGTCATAATAATTTTGTTGTTAAACATTTTAGCACCCACAAGACATTTGAGTTGGTTATTTAAGATTATTGGTAGCCCAACTTCAAAGGTATGTCACAAACTTCATTCACACTTGTAATGTTTATGTTGGTTTCAAGGCTCCTCATCATCCTCCATTCGGGTTGCTTCAATCATTGTTAATTCCAACTAATCCTTAAAAGTTAATTTTCATAGATTTCATCACTAACTTCCTCGATGAAAGAGATTTAATACGGCTTCGATTGTGGTGGACTGATTTCCAAGATGACTCATTTTTTTCTCATGCATAAAGTCCATTACAAGTGATAGATAGCAATACTAGTGCTTCAGAAGATTTTTGACTGTATAGTCTACTCGATGATATCGTCACCAATTGTGGCCTCAATGTGCTACTAAGTGTTGGAAGATATTACTCTAACTTTTAAACATTAAGTGTAAGTTGTTCTCGTGATATCACTTACAAACCAATAGTTAATCTAAATGTACCATCCAAACCTTTAAAATAGTACCATGTTAAAGTCATTTTCACCGTATCGCCATAAATTAACTTCATTACTAAACCATAGAGGACTCATGTTGTGGGTAATCTAACTTATAAATTAAAAGATGGGTGCAAAGAGAAGTAACCCACTCACCACACTTGGGGCTTATCGAGCACATTATCGTTAACTACTAACCTACTCCAGCTTGTGGTTAAACATGGACATTGTGTGGATCCTATTCTATGCTTTGTGATTAATTCATGTATACATGTGCAAAATAATATATAAATTATTTACTAAGTTCGTTCTTGACATGCTAAACCTTGTTTAAAACATATTGACTAAACTTGCTCAGCGTCGTGGGAGGAAGAAACACAGTTACTTCAATACCACCAGTGGGAGACGGATCGTAGAAACAAAATCCGTCCCACAGCTTACGTGCATGTCTAACTGCAGTAGGCTTTCCCATCCAAAATCAAGCTCATACATAGGGAACCTTGGAGAGCTTCCTCCCCACGTGTCCACACCGTCAGTAACACCCCTAGTGAAAGGGTTTCTACCACCGGTGTCACCATTGTACGTCATCATCAGCATCCTGGACCGAATCTCATCCTGCAATACGTATACATGTGTGTTACGTGTGTGTGCGCGTGCGTGTGTGTTTACCCTTCTAAAATTTACAATAGCTTCATGTATAACTGAAGCAGTGTACGAGAGTCCATTTGTGATGAGTTCTCCCACTGTTGACTCAGCTAATGTACACAGTACACAGTTCCCAAAGTAATTGGGTGGCAGAGGTGTGTCCAATCTGCTTCTGCAGTTTATTGGTATTTGGTGACTCGTTTTTGTGAATCTGGGAGACCGCGGGCCTTACAAAGTGATATCCACACCTATTACATAAACATATTTAAAGTTGACACACACACGCGCGCACGCGCACGCACACATATACCTGGGATGCTACAACTTCAAAAGACGAGAAACGAGCGTTTGTCTGGGATTTAAAGAGTCCAATTCTCTCTGTATCGAACGTAAATATTTTCGACTCCATTCCAATAGAAACGTCTTGAAACGAGTAAGAAAATTTGGTTGTGGGTACTATATCAGCGAACTGTTTGTGTTCTTGCTCGAAGTTACGGTCATGGTTAGGAACCGAGGAGAGTTCGAGACCTATTATATATTTATTTATAATAAATGGTGGATAACTTTATCCGTAATAAATAATTAAATCCTTGATATTTACATACCTCGACAGATTTCTGACCACGACTTCATGAAGTACCATTGTGAGCTCCCATCCATTACAAGGTGATCATATGACCAAGCCAGGCATATGCTTCCACATTTGAATTTAGTCACCTAAGGTATAAATCCTTCTATATTATATCACAGATATTTAAACTAAATTATTAACGAGTATAGAATATTAAGCTTATGATTACTGATACCAATGATTACAATCTTAGTAAATCTAATAAGTATATAACATGACTATGTCACTATGTTACCTGGATGGTTAAGAAGGGAGTGTCGGGGACAACTCTCGGTACTCTAGCCGTCCCCTCTGTATCATCTTCTCAAACCAAGGCTGGGGCTGAGAGAATTCAAGCTGGTCGAGACAGCGTCTGCGGAAGCAATAGAGAATTCCACACCGGCACTGTTGCAGTCCAGTTCAGGTCTTGCTCCCTCAGATCTCATGTATAATCTTCCTGTAGCAAATACAAATAAATATGCACAACGTGTATTTTTCTAGATGTGCACTAACACAAGTAATGTTCACCTGCAAGTGGATAGAAATGAGTGAGGGCTGGGCTTAAGCTCTCTTTCATTCTGTTGATTAGAGACATATTCTCAGTATCCTTGTTACTTGATGGGAAGAAGCATACTCTCTGGAGATAAGGCATGCTGCTTCTCTTCTGTATTATGTCAAATGTAGTGAGAGGGAGTCTACAATGGGATTCATGGGGATCTCTGGGAGTGACAACATGAAACTCTAGCTCCTTTACTACAAAGTTCTCCATTGATGCTAAGTACTTCTCACTAGTAGTTTTAACGCATTTGTTTTACCTTAAGTAATTATTTAGTTATCTTGATCTGCCATACTGTCTTCTCACATGCTAGATATACATACAATATGCCAAGAGATGTACATATATGCTTTAGTATTTAAACTTGACCATAGTAGAGTACCATTGACAGGTAGGTTCCATGTTCATAACAGCTAGGACATATGCAGTGTCTTTTCACTAAATATGTGGACATTTTTGAGAGCCTTAGGTTTGTATTCGCTGTAATACTACGAGTATATACTTTAATGTCCTTCTCTTACATACTAACTCCTACCTACACCGTTAGTGGGCTTAATTATTTAATTATTTAACGTATTTATTATTTTTAATCTAATGAATTTACCTTTAAATTAAATATTTAATCTGGTTATAAATTATTATATAACTTCTTTCTTAACTCTTTAAAGTTATTTTGTATGTAATAACTGTAACTTAACTCTCTTCCCATCTCTTTAATACTTTAATATATTTAAAAGTTCTATATATTTAAGTTATTGTGTATGTGATAACACATGAAATCTCTTTCATTTAATTATTTATTATGTAAATAAGATAACGTAACTTTTTCTTTTTCTTTCAAATTAACATGTGTATATGATAACACATGGAATTTCTTTTAAGTTCCGATGTTTATACAATAATTTAATTCTTTCTTAAATTATTATGTATTTAATAATATATAAAATCTTTAAACTTTATCATAGCATGAAGTTACTGTGTGTGTATGTAATAACTCTATCAAATTATTATGTGTATAATAATTTAACTCTCTCCACTCTTAATTAATTATGATTAAGGGAGGTGGGTTGACCCACTTATTTCTTGAATAGTTACAATTAATAAAATCACACGTACGTAAAGAACAACTAATTTGCACGGTTGGTGATACGTGTGCTGTGTTTTACAAAATATACTCATAATCTTTTTACATAAATTCTTGGCACAGAGGAATTTCTCTACTGGTCCACATGAGTCAACGTATGCAGGGTAGAATTATAAATACGGCCCATAGTTAATTTAGAAGTTACAAAATGAAGAGTCTTTCCATAATTATTATAAAGAGTATGGTGTATGTTCATATAATATTAATATATTATATGTGGAATAAAATTCACAGATACTGGACACAATTATCCCCTAATAATTGCTCTAAGAAAATATATTAATTTCATACTTTAGAAGTGTTGACAATCAAGATACCAACAAATCATGTTTATCCTTGACACCAGGGTTTTGTTAATTAATATTAAGGAATGTCTATGTTATCCTCAACACCAAAGTATATTTAAAAATATACTTAAATGTTAAGAAATGTTTAATGTTATCCTTATATGAGGGTGGCACTAAAGCTTCCTTAGCAGTGATGGTGACAATTTACATTCTTGAGCACCAAGGTTTAAAACACATTACAACTTCGATATTAAGATTGTGTAATATTTTAATTGTAATGTATAATAATAATTATGCTAAGTTAATTTATATTTTTTTGCTCATGATGGTGCGAAAGGGAAATCACGAGTTTATTTCAACCCCATGAACTAATGCAATTATTAAAACATATCAAGTATTAAAAATATAAAAAATATTAATAATGCAAGTGTGAAACAATATTGCTTCCCTTCTTTTACTTGACACTTTGTTTAGGCACTGAGGTCTAAAGAATCTACTGCACTAGCAACAATGTTATTCCTTAATCTTATTAAATAATTATGTTTTCAACTTATTCATGAAAATTGAGAAAGTGCTACCTATTAATGCATCAGTGGATAAACACTTTGAGAATAGACATGCGATGTGGTACTTTATTCACATGTGAGAAATATAATTTTAATAACATATTTAAGCCATTGTATTTCATGAAACATGTAGAGTCTAAACAAGAGCTTAGTATAATATTAATTAGTAGTGACAAAACAAAAGATGAATAGGAAGATAATGATATAGAAAAAAAATCAAAGCGACATAAAGATGAATTACCACTTTTTAAAAAATAAGTTTCAAATAGGAAACCCACGATGTAAAGAGCAAGGGTTTATAAATTAATGAACTTCATTTTAACAAAAATCTTTGTCAAATAAAAAGAAGAAACAAAGGTAATAAAATCACATGAGGTTATTAAAAATTAAAATAAAAAAAATTCATAAAAAGTTGAAAAAGAAATTCCACAAAGAAAGAGAAATAACACCTCTTGACACATAAAAACTAAAGAACATATTTAAAAGACTCATTTAATAAACTAAAACATGAAAGAAGTTCCACAAAGAAAGAGAAAGAACACCTCTTGAGAGATCAAAACTAAAGAACATATTTGAAAAACTCATTTAATAAACTAAAACATGAAAGTTATTAAGACACAAAGATGAAAAAAAATATAATAATAATTAGCAAATGAATAATATTAACTAAAACTACTTTTAGATAAGAGTATACTTTTGTAAAAAATATTTTGTAACAAACCAAATGAAGCAATATTAACTAAATTACTTTTTAAACTTTTAAACAAGAATACTTTTCTATAACAAATGTTTGAAATGAATGTACACATCAAATTTAAGCACATCCTGGTACATAGTGCACATAAAAACCAACACATGAAATAGTTTACTCCACATACATAGAAAAAAATATAACACTTATATTCTTTATATGTATTAGTAATACTATATATATTTGTTTTAGTTAACTTCTTAAGGTAATTAGGTAAAAAAAAATTAGGGAAAAACAATTTAGTAGACAAATGGCTAAGAATAATTACTTTATTTCAAATAAATTAATTAAAATTAAATAATTTACTAAAGCAATGAATTATTAATGAAATATGGTACCATGTATTAGTTAATTTTTAAAAAAAGAATATATAAACATTATTATTTAAAAGACATAGTATGATATATAAAGAGTATGTGTTTATAAATGCATCCCCACCACGTTCAGACTTAATAATTTTAAGGTGAATTTTAATCTTAAGTTACATATTAATAAATTATAAACACAGATAGATATAATAATAACAATAATGAAGAATTTTATTATCTACTACAGATAAAATTATTCATCAGATTACGCATCTGTATAAAAGTATAAAATATAAATATAAATTATTTATTAAACTCATTCTTAACATGCTAAACCTTGTTTAAAACATACTGACTAAACTCGATCATCGTCGTGGGAGGAAGAAACACAGTGACTTCAATGCCGCCGCCACCAGTGGGAGAGGGATCGTAGAAACAAAATCCATCCCACAACTTACGTGCATGTCTAACTGCAGTAGGCTTTCCCCATCCAAAATCAAGCTCATACATAGGGAACCTTGGAGAGCTCCCTCCCCACGTGTCCACACCGTCAGTGACACCCTTAGTGAAAGGGTTGCTACCCGGTATCACCATTGTACGTCAGCAGCATGGACCGACCTCATCCTGCAATAATATATATGTGTTACGTGTGTGCGCGCGTCCGTGCGTGTGTTACCCTTTGAAAGTTCACCACAGCTTCATGTATAACTGAAGCAGTGTATGAGAGTCCATTTGTGAGGAGTTCCCCAACTGTTGACTCAGCTAATGTACACAGTACACAGTTGCCAAAGTAATTGGGTGGCAGAGGTGTGTCCAATCTGCTTCTGCAGTTTATTGGTACTTGGTGACTTGTCTTTTGTGAATCTGGGAGACGACGGGCCTTACAAAGTGATATCCACACCTATTACAAAAACATATTTAAAGTTGACACACACACACGCACGCGCACGCACACATATACCTGGGATGCTACAACTTCAAAAGACGAGAAACGAGCGTTTGTCTGGGATTTAAGGAGTCCAATTCTCTCCGTATCGAACGTAAATATTTTCGACTCCATTCCAATAGAAACGTCTTGAAACGAGTAAGAAAATTTTGGTTGTGGGTACTATATCAGCGAACTGTTTGTGTTCTTGCTCGAAGTTACGGTCATGGTTAGGAACCGAGGAGAGTTCGAGACCTATTATATATTTATTTATAATAAGTACGTAATAAATGATTAAATCCTATATTTACATACCTCGACAGATTTCTGACCACGACTTCATGAAGTACCACTGTGAGCTCCCATCCATTATAAGGTGATCATATGACCAAGCCAAGCATATGCTTCCACATTTGAATGTAGTCACCTGAGGTCATATATTTATCCATTAAATTAATAATAACAGAGATTAGATACTAGTTAGTAAATAGTAATAATGGTTTACCGACGATGTTACCTGGATGGTTAGGAAGGGAGTGCTCGGGGACAACTCTCGGTACTCTAGCCGTCCCCTCTGTATCATCTTCTCAAACCAAGGCTGGGGCTGAGAGAATTCAAGCTGGTCGAGACAAGCGTCTGCGGAAGCAACAGAGAATTCCACACCGGCACTGTTGCAGTCAAGTTCAGGTCTCGCTCCCTCAGATTTCATGTACAATCTTCCTGCAATTTATTGATAAACTAGTAAATACAATACATAAGATCTAGATGTGATGTGTAATATGCAGTCACAAGTAATC
>PUQB01000197.1:125000-320000 GCA_003024785.1 Selaginella tamariscina
CTGTCCGTCTTGTTGGTGAGCATGGTAATGGAGCCGCTCCATACACCGTTGAGATCGTATGAATGAGAGGGCTGGAGAGCGAGAGGAAGGTGTCTCCAGTGGATCAAATCGGTGGAGACTGCATGGCCCCAGCTGATGTTCTGGTCCCAGACTGCAGCTCGAGGATTGAACTGATAGAAGAGGTGATAATAGCCATGGTAGAAGACAGGACCGTTGGGATCGTTCATCCAGTTCCGAGGAGGTTGGAAATGAAATCCTGTCTGATCACGGGGAACAGGAGATTTTATGCTGTTCTGTTCGACATGACTGTGGCCAAGAAATGAGAGGATGAGGATGAATCCTGTAGCCACAGAAATGCTGATCGCTTTTCTGCTAGATCTGCCTGTTGTCGGATCTGTTAGTGAATGTGCAACGAGCGGGTGCTGCTCGTGGTGCCCAGCAGGCGATTCTTCATCCATGCCTTCGGATGAAAATGTGAGAGATGCCCTAAAGAGAATACAAATTATTTTCATATATAAAACTTGATTGAAAATTTATATTATTATTTATTTAGAGATATATAATTAATAATAAAAGAAGACATAACTTAAATAAATAGTGTGTAATTAAGTAAACTAATTAACTAAATAGATGAGAAATCTAAAATGAATACTTTTATTTATCAAAAGATTGTATATAATTGCATATGTTATAACGATTAATACCGCATTATAAATTTACTCTAATTAGGCATTTTAACATATAAAAAAAAATATTGAATTTTGCTAGTTTAAATTCAAATTCAATTAATTAATCTATATATATCATATGTCACAGTCAATATAGAGAACAAAAACTGTGCCGCATATGATAGATTTAGATTTTAACTTGAATTAATTAGCTATATTGTATTATTTTAATACATATTTAAATTAATAAAAAGTTAATTACTTCCTCTTCATCAAATAATTTCTATATTCAAAGAATTTGTTATATAATTAGGAGGTAACCATTAAATATATATTATATTATCGATTCCACTAAAGAGTAACTTTCTCGTTTACATGTGAAATATTGAAGCTCCTAAAGAGCTTAGTTTCACATTAAAATTTATGTTTATAAATAGGGCTGCCAATGGTGGTCTGGGCAGAGTTTTCTGACTCATGAGTGGGTTGGACTTGTTGTTTTGACCCATTTAAGAAATGGGCTGGGTAGGAGGCCACACTTGTGTTACCTAGCCCAACCTAGTGACTTGTTTACTTAAGATTGAAATATATGGTGTCTTAAATAAAGTGGCATAATGTGGCACCACATTCAGTCTCACCTACTAGTTAAACAGAGGAGGAGACGTTTCCCCCAGTAAATCTACATCATCTATCTAGGAGCACTACACACATGAGCAAATAGGTATTTACCAAGTGTGCCAAATTAACCCTAATAGTTGGTGAATTGTAATATTTTTACACTAGATGGAAAGCCAAGGGCATAATGCAAATATTGCAAACATGTGTTTTCCAATGAGCCGACTGCTGGAACAACACACCTTCACCTTCATGTTAATGAGAGGTGTTCCTCACGGGGTTGGCAACTAGAGAAGGGGCAAAAAATACTAACGATTGGCAAAGGAAGAGCAGCTAAAAATACTCTCATATTGTGTGCTTTTGACCAAGAGACAAGCCGACATGATCTTGCTGAGATGCTCATCATCCACAAGCTGCCATTCAAAATGGCAGAGTATCCAACATTTTGCAAGTTTGTTCTGGGGCTCAACCCACAATTCAAGATGCCTAGCCGCACGGTAGTGCAAGCTAACTACATCAAACTATACACCAAGACAAAGGTTGACATCAAGGCGAAGATGAAATTATTGCCTAGCAGGGTATCATTCACATTTGACCTTTGGACATCAAACCAGACAATTAGGTATGTGAGTTGTATTGCATTATTACCTTGGTGCTTGCATGTAATGTCATAGTCCAGTGGACTACACATGCACTTTATGATTTTAATTTATGATTTTGCATTTCAGTTACATGGCATTCACAAGGCATTACATCACAAAGGATTAGAAGCTGCAGAAGTAGGTCCTCAACTTATGTAATCTTCCCTCACCACACATCAGTATCAACATCATAGACAAGGTGGAGAATTATCTATTGGAATAGAATTTGACTCCACATTAGGTGATTGCCAAAATGATTCCTTTTGATATTGGTTTTTGTTGTGATTCTAGACTAAAGTATAATATTGTGAATTTAATGTATGGCTATTACACTTGACAATGTTGCTGCCAATGATGTAATTACATGCACACTGGTCACAAGCATGCATCAAACTCAGAGGGACCACTTGCCGCTCAATGGAAAACATTTTCATGTCTGTTGTTTTGCCCATGTCCTCAACCTAATCGTGCAAGATAGAATCAAAAATGTTGTTGCAATTGTGGGGAAGGAAAGTCTTTGTTTAAGATGCTTGCAGGATGGATGTGGCATAACATTGAATTTGTGTCTGCAGATCCAAGAGAGCGTCAAGTTTGTTACTGGATCTTCTGCTTGCAAGCATGCCTTTCATGATATCAGTGAGCATTACATATCACTATTAAGAAGCAGCCAACGTTGGATGTGCCAACACGCTGGAATTTAACTTTCTCATGCTACAATCCACGATTCCATACCGTCAAGTGTTCAGTCACCTAAAAGACCGGATGTCCACTACAAGTCATGCCTTGACAGTGATGAATGGTCACAAGTTGAGACCTTGTGCAAGTTTCTCAAACCATTTTACAATGGTATGCATAATTCCAGTCTTTTTGTTTGCTAGTTAGTTGTGTAAACGTACATCTCACACAACTTGTTCAGCTACCAATCTTTTTTCTGGCAACCAATACCCAATCGCCAACTTGTTCCTTGCCGAGGCCTGGAAGGTCTACATCAAGCGTCTTGTTGTCGAGCGGGAGATTGACACCTTCATTTGCAACACGGTGGATCCAATGAGGACCAAGTTTGAAAAGTATCACTGGAAATGTTTTTGATGAGTTTTATACAAGATTTTGACGTAAACCACTTTCTAAAAGCACATATGTGTAAATGTAAAATGTTGGATACAATCGCATATGCGTTTTAAGCCAATGTTTGGAAGCATTATTTTGGGCAAGGTTATCTTTTGTGTTTACAGAGAGGTTTAAGTAAATGTTTTTGACATGGTTTATGTACTTGTTTTTATAGGGACTTTCTATTGTGTTTATGTGATTGTTTATGTGCCGGTATTGACATGATTTATTATCTATGTTTTTAAAGGAGTTAATGTTGCACAGTAAGATTTAAGTCACCTCAAATAGTATATTAAACATAATTATTTATAATTAGATTTCATGGATAGATTATAGCTACAAGTTTATTTAAAACTGTCGTCCATCCCACTTTTTAGTTTTCCAGGCAGCCTCGTTGATTTCCACAGTTCCAGTCTCAACACAGGCACTTGCAAACTCCTTTAGAACTTGAAGACTATTGTTTTTCGTCTTTTTGTAAATATTTAGCTCCCACCCCTTTTCCTGTGCAAAGTTAACACAATCATTGACCTTCACTGCCCGAGGACCATCCTTGCTTAGAAGTTTATACACAAGAAGCTTATGTTCAAAAGCAGATCTGCCAGCAATATTTGCTCTCCAATCATCAGGAAGAATAGGAACCTAATATAAAATTGAAGAACATATTAGCTCAACTACTAAACTTGAACGGGAATTACCTTGTTCTTGTTCTGGATAGTAAGATTCGTGGTCGATGTTTGTACAATAGGACTTTTAGTCTTTGTTTGCTGTAAGACAATTGTGAGCCGAGTATAGAAAAGACAAATTAACATACCTGCACATCTCTAGATTTGGAACTGGTTTTAGGTTCTATATGGCTGCCATCTTCATCAAGGATGTCGGACTTTGATAGTCGCTCTTTCGGATACTTAATAAACCATCCACCTGATCCACACAAGTCGTCGAAGTTTTGAACGTCAGGTTCAGGTGGGAATGGAAGCGTTGTCTTCAACATATGCTGGTGGATATCCTTTCTGTAAATCTTCAGTTTTACACAATCAGGACCCAACGCTACACAGTGGACTGTTGCGTTAGGGTTCACTTCCTCAACCACAGCGCATCCAATATGAGCTCCTATTTCTGACTTTAAATAAACTCTGTCGCCTTTCTTACACTCTACGAAAGCCTGAGAATTACTTGTGGCCTGAAACACCAATTAAATTCATAAATAATGTGAATGAAGCTCTTACCTGCTTCTGAATGTCAGAGTTGTTTGTAACCTGGTCCAGGTTGTTGACTACTTGATCCTGTATGAATGAATTAGCACGAATTAAAAATTATATGCATACGTACCTCTTGTACTACATCTGCTCGATTTGGAGAAGGTTCATGCTCCTGGAAGTACATGTAATCAAAGAATGAAAAACATAAATTGAAATATACCTCAAGTGCGTCCCTTAGTGAAAAAGTATATTGTTGTGCTCTAGATGAAGTTATTACTTGTTCTTGTTCTCGTGGGGTACTCTGAGTCTGACCATCCTCACCGCCATTGGAAGCAACTTTATCTCCATTGTACCTCTGACTTGAAGATAGTAAGCGGCCTTTTTCTCTCTGCATTTACAAGTTAATATAAGACCTATCTTCTAGAGTTATGTTTAGCCCACCTTACGACTATGATTTGATTTCTTCTTCCTAGTAGTTGCCTCTAATTTAGTGCTCTAATTCAAAGCAGTCAGCAAACAAAAAAAAAATAGTTTAAAAGCATATTGGACATGAACTTACCTGCTCGTCCTCGTCAATATGGTGACCTTCAGATTCTTTGTGATGTGCCTATGTGAAGTAAAGCATTCATATTTTAAAATAGAAAACAAACTCCGCTTCAGGTGTAAAAAATTACCTCCGCTTCAGGTCGTCTCAGCTTGCCATTTGTAGCAGCCTACTTAATGTGTTAGAGTATACATAATAATAGAGTTTAAAATCATGCCTGCTCGTCAACGTCAATATGGTTGGCTTCAAATTCGTCATGCATCACCTGAAAAATTCAAGTCTTAATACAGAATACTAGCAATATAAAAGGTGCAGAAATTACCCGCAATCCATGTTGTCTCAGCGGTATGCCATTTGTAGCAGCCTAGCCAATGTGTTAGAGTATACAATACATACATAACCTATAATAACATATATACTAAATGCATACTTGTGCTACAAGTTTCTGGGTCCTTGGAATTTGAGAATGAGGAGCCTCAATATCGTCATGTTCCTCCTCTTCGTCCTATGTACATGTGAAATAAAGCATTGTGGTTAAAACAAAATAAATTACGAAGCCGTTACACAATCTTACCCCCGACTCAAAACTCATCTGTCGTTTAAATCTTTGTTGCTTCCCATTCTTAACAACCTGCTCAATGTGTTAATAGCTAAGTGTACATGATAAACACCCACCTCTACTACATGTTTGTGGCTTCTTTGATTTTGAAGAGGAATAGTTGTGTCGTCCTCCTCTTCATACACCCTCTGTACTCAATGTAAGAATGCATCTGACTATTATAACACTTACCTTATTAATGGGATGTTTCTGGTGTCTACTTGCATTGTTCTCATCCGACTTCTCAACCTCTGTAGAGTTATCCCCGTCCAAGTTGTCCTCGATATCATCATCATCTCCATACTCGTTCTTGTCTTCTAACTCAGCATCCTTGAATTTTTGGTCCTGCACGCAAGTGGTCATGCACTCTGGCCACTTCACAAGTTCCTGCAACAATCACATAAACACAATTATCTAAAAATGAAGAAGAGAACTTGCATGAGTACCTCAAGTTGTATGTCATCAATCTTTTTAATTGATCTAGGAACAAACAGTCCTGCAGCTCGGCCACCCATAGTCTTCACGCGGAGTCTAAAAAAGGTGATACCACCTTCCTCGCAAATGCTTTCCACAACAGCAGACCCGGCAGTTACACAATCTCGTTTATAGAACTTCGGATGGCTCATTCGAGCTCTTTGCAGTCGCTGAAAAAATGAGCAAAGCTCCCTGTCAACCGGAAACTTTGCAGCTATAAGCCTGACCATAGTTTCCCCAAATGTATACTGTCTTCGAGGATAATTCATCTTTTCATGCTTGTACAACCGCCGTCGTTGGTTACTAAGAACATCCACAATAATGGTGCTGATGAAGTCTTCAGGACATGTATATCGGGTGCCATCTGGAAATTCTATACATGGCATCTCTTTATCGTCAGCTAGTTCTTGAACAAGGTCTTCTTTCTTCTCTATCCAGAATGAATCCTTTTTTTTATCCTTGAATGATGCCTTGAGGAAATTCGGAAATACTGTATAGACATGTTCGCGGATCCGCCTGGAGCACTGAACACGAGTCATCCACTGCTTAGCCCAGCCTGCTCTCTTCAGCGCCCACTTCCCACTACAGACCTTGTTTTTGAAACTTCCATGAACTCGCCAACAATCACTGGGGGATGGTGTCTCCCCTGCTTCCATGTTGCAAATCGCAGCTCGCCGGTCATTCATTTTCATTTTCTTTGGTGGAGTTTTTGGTATGGAACCATCTGAAGATTGTCGACGCTTATGCCAAGACTCCGTACGATCGCTTTCCTGGCGCACACTGTCACCATCAATCTCTGAGACCTTGAAGTTGTCTTCTGATTTCCCAGAGGAGAAAATGCTTGCAAAGCCTGCTTTTGCCTTCATTAGTTGAACGCTGTTCACTATTCCCTCGGCAACACCAAATGGAAAACCAAGATGTTGAAGCTTGGAGGCCGTGAGATTGACAATCGAATTTCCATGCAGCGCATGCTCATAGCATAGTTGTGTGATGTGTTCTTCATATGTTGGGAATTTAGCACAAATAAAATCAATAACCTCGTCGACACCCCAATCCATCAAATCCATGAGAGACACTTTTGATAACGTTTGAGCATCTTCTTCCTTGCTCCTGCAATGATAAAACAATGAGAACCCCGCGACCTTAAACTATAGAGTTTGCTTACTAAAAACGTTTTGTCCCTTAGGAAGTCGGTGGAGTGGACTAGAGGCCCTCTCTACACCAGTCTCAATACTCGCAGAAACCCCTTGACGTTGAGAAGCTGTTGGAGAGAATGAAGATACCCCAACTCGGCCGTGAGATGTTCTAGAGACCCCAGCTTCATGCCGAGGTCGGCCGTAGGAAGCTGTCGATAATCCAACTTGGCGCCGAGGGCTGGGTCTTACCCCATGTCGATGTTGAGGACTACACACCTCTGTAGGACCTATTTCGATTGGGGATGCTCGACATCGAGTACCTTGTCTCATCTGATGTCGATCCTGAGGAGTACATGTCATTGTAGCAAATCGGGGAGGCTCGGCTCGGATCGGAGATCCTGCAAACCGGGATGGATACCCATCTTCAAATCCTAAAAAGCTATCCTCTGGCTGCATATAGAAATGCAGATCCTCAGCGCTACCCAAAAACCCTTGCCTATGAATGTCTGGTTTAAAAACCCTTCCTCTACAAAGCACCTCGCATTTATGCCTGTCAATCCATTTTTGAAAACATGGCTGCGGCGGGAGTTCCCACTTATTCCAAACACACTTTGTCTGCTCCACTCCATTATCTAGAATAGTGGAATGCGAAAACATGCCCTTTGTATATAAACCACCAGGGTCCCGCAACCAATGGTCAGGATCAAATAGCCGATGGACAACCCAGATCTACGAAATCCCTCAAGCATTCTACCGTGTAGTTGCTGTTAATGGTGCTCTTTATGTACATGTTCATCTTGTTGTTTCAAGGATTTGATGTATGTGTCATGAAAGTGCTTTGTAGATTGATTGTTTCCATTCTTTTGGACAAGGTTCATTTTCTAGCTCTATTTAATATAATTTATCACAGCGATTGTAGGAAACAAGACAATATAAGGGGGTACACACCAAACCTGAGCAGATGCTATATAGTGAGAAAATATCTTGGTAGGTGTATATGCATTACGGATGCTTCCTTGCTTGTGAGCAAAAATAATATGCAATTATGTTATTCAAATCTCCACAATTGCGAAAAGTGCTTCTGATGCAAAGAATATTATCCAATCCGTGGTTCAATTTTTGACTACAAACCTGTTATAACATCAACAGAGAAGGTATGCCTCTCAAGTTTCACAAACCATTAACATTGCTAGTCTACTTTGCAGATGTTTCATCAGTTGCTTGGAAGAGAGAAGTGGTTTCCTGGCTACTTCTGAGATCTTATATGTCGGTGTAGCTAGACATACTAGACATTGTTATCTGAACATATCTCTCACACTACTCTGGCTCTATCAACTTCACTCTACCTCAGCTCAAACCTGATATATGCAGCTAGCTCCATGATGATCAGGCTCCCACCGTGCACTACTTGGATTCACCAGTTAGCATTTGTGAACATACTTGTACCAAAGCTGGTGTAGGCGTTTTACCACTTCAGGCATTTCTACCACTGCTCCTTCTAGTTAAAGCATGCTAAGGCCACTACAACAACAACACAAATGGCCCATACACACCAAAAATAGCAACTTGAAACTTGAAACTTGAAAAATCTTCCAAGGCGTTTGTAGCACGAATCTGTAGGAGATTGCACAGCATCATACGACTCTAGCATGGCCATGAAATCAGCACAAAAATCACATTCATCATATACATCCATTAGATTGAATATATAGAGGCAAAACTACAACTAGCATTTAGGGTTCATTTTGTTTGATACTGTGAGTAGGAGGGACAATGTGATGGCCCCGCCGAATAGGGCAGACGTTCAATGCTTCTGCAAAAGGTGTGGCACAAGAGGGTTGTGGATTTCTCCCCAGCTAGCTCGTGTTCACAGAAATGCCAAGCGACTATCAATCAAGCAAGCTCAATCTCAGCATCAGGAAAACAAGAATGTCGACGTCTTTCAATGTAAGTGCCCCAAGTGTTTGAATGACCAAGGTGAAGGGATTTGGCGGCAAAGGTCTGGGCACAGCAAACACATTGAAGCCGTCCTTCGAGCGTCACAACGTTCATTTGAAGGACAGGGTACATATCTTTATTGCCTTGACGTTTATAATTTATTTTGTTCATTCTGTGCAGATGATATAGAGGCTGAGCTCTTTGCACAGACTGGAATGGATGTTGAGGCACCCTCTGATCATGAGGAAGCTTTTGAGGACGTAGATGATGCCTTGATGCAGCAGATTTAGATGCCCAACAAGATTTGCGGCCAATTCTCCAAGTGTCGAAACCCATACATCGTGATGACCAAATTTTCATGAAAGTTTTGGAGCTTTTGTCAATTTGCCATCAACACATGTGCTCTGAATCTTTCATCGACAAACTTTTGAAGATAATTTTTGGGAAGAGAGGTCCTGAAGGGGAGTGTCTGGCTGCATTATTGAGCACCCGAGGAAATTGGAATGGCCGCCTTCGAAACATAAAGGTCCCACATAGTTGGGACACTTTGAAGAGTATGTATAGGCTTCTTGGGATTCCAGAGCTTGAGAGGCATGCAGTATGCTTTCATACAGGAGGCCAACCTTATGAATTCCCCATGTACATTGACCAGAAGATGACAGTAGCTAAAAAGAGTGAACAATGCCCAATCTGCAAAAAGTATCGACAACAAGCTGTGGAATATATTTATATCCCCTTAGCACCTCGGTTACAAGTAAGATGCAAGTCCAGCACTGTGAACTACAATGACTTGACCCCCTTTCGAGACTTCACCAACAAGAAAAATCGGAAGGAGATCTGGCACTGTGCAAAATGGGAACGCTACTCTGCTTTTTGGGATCCAAGATTGGAGTGGGAATTACCAGCACACTGTAAATGTTCCAGATACATTCAAGCTTGGCCTTCAAAGCATGAAGCATTGTTACAAGCAGAGAAGACAGCTACACGAGATGGTGTGTATGAAGTTCAATGCCCTACATGCAAATCGAAATTCAACCACAGGCCAATATATGTCAAAGGCAACCCACGGAATTTGGCCCTTATGATTCACGCAGATGGATTCAAGGCAAATACTACGAGAGTGAAGAATGTATATGCCTTCAATGTCGTGGTTATGAACGGTGGAAGCCGTGGTCTTAAAGAGGTTGAGGAGCTTGTGTTGCCGAGCTTATATGTCAACAAGGAACCACTGCAACATGGTCCAATTGCTTGGATATTTTTTTCAACCGCTTAGTGACTGAGCTCGAGCAACTATTCTATGAAGGCGTTCCAGTTCAGTATGCAATGGAGATCAATGGACAACCACGTCAATTTCAGCAACGTGCCATGGTTTTTGCACTAACTGCTGATTTGGTGGCAACCTGTGAGCTCGTGAAGATGTCATTTAGTAAGTTTTTTTTGTTTTTGAAGAAATAGATATTTCATATCAATGTTTGGTTCTAATTTTGGTTTTTAGTGGGAAGCGTACCATGTAGACGTTGCTTGGTGACTACTAATAACAGGAAGTACACTGAGGTACTGAAGAAGACACGCTTCCCAGATGAGAGCCGACATATGAAGCATGTTGAGGCTGGGGTTAAACATCTTGAAGAAGGTTCCCAATCAGAGGCTTGGGATCTTGGAGTGAGAGGTAAATCTGTGCTTATGAGGCTTTGGGAACAACAAGGATTTGATATTCTGCATGATACTGTCTGGGATGCACTACACACAATTGCACTAAAATTGTGTAAAGTGACAAATGAGGTGATGTGGGAAACTTTGAAGAAGGAGAAAAAGGTGAAAGTTGCAGAAGCACGACTAAGAACCATGCTTGCAGCTAGGACCTCACAAATGAGAAGAGGACGACCACCTGACAAGCCGTCTGAGCGGATTAGTTTCTGGAAAGCGGACGAGCACCAACATTTTTCACAGTGGTATGCCAACTATGTTTTTGCAAACTTATTTTCTGATCCTAGGGATGAGGAGCTTTGTAAGCTCACGACAGAGATCACCCGACTTTTTTATGATTATGCAAGGGACAATGGCTGGTCTGATGACACACTACACATAGCACAGAAACTTTGTCAAGCGTGGCGTGTGAAGTGGGTGGAAAGGCATGGAGAGGATGCGATGATATTGCTACATGCAGTAGGTGCTGGACATCTTTTTGATGACATCCGCCGAATTGGGCCGTGTGACTGTACTTGGTGTTATACTTTTGAGCGTTTATTTTCAGAGCTCAACAGGGTGAAGACAAACTCTAAGCAGATGGAGATAACATTTAGTAGGCATCATAACAGGCTTTTTTTCTCAAGGATCCAAAGGTTACTTTCGAGTGAACAAGAAGGATTGAACCCAGAGGAGAGGTGGGAACATGTTTTATTAACATGCATTGTTGGAGCAGAACATGGGAAACCAAATTCAGGTAAGAAAAAGTATTTATTTCTTTGTTTGTAGCTAATTTGGCTTTTTTTTACCAAGGTTACATAAATGCTGGAAGTCAAGACATTGCAAAGCAGATATGGGAAAGAGCTACAGACTCTGATTGGGAGGATTTAATAGCTGAGAAAGGAGTAGTCATTGGAGCTAGAAAGGTCAGACAAATTGATGAAGTTGAGGTTGGTGCATTGGCAGCTATGTACAACAAGGATCCGCTTGTGTTGGAGGGCATAGAGGTCATTGTATTCCAACAACTTCTAATGGCTGGCAGTATTTTTGGACGGAAAAACTCGAATTTGGTCATCAAGAACAACAACATTATGGATCTTCCTATAATTGCAAGATTCAGATATGCTTTTGTTGTATACCTCGATGGCCAGTACAAGGTAAATATACAATAGTTTATATGTGGGTGTAACTAACATCCCTGACTTATAGGTATTATTTGCAGCGGATCAGTATCGTTATGAGTATGTACAGAGGAAGGTGGCTATTGATCAATTTAGCGGAATGCACTTACTCGCAAAACAGGAGAAGAAGTTTTCATCTGAATGCATTTTGCCAGTAAGTTTCATTCAACGTGAGATTTGTATTTTGCCAATTAGGGATGGAAAGCACCCAGGTATAAAGCTCGCATGGGAGATCAAGACCCTCACAGCCAGTCGCTTCTTTCAAAATGTGGACACAGATATAACGCCAGCAATCTACCCAGTGTCTGGTGATATTATACAACTTCGAGCTCCAAAGTATGCCAAAGAACCGTGGTTTGGTTTGGTGACAGAGGTAGAGTATAATTTGAAGAAAGTGAAGGTCACTTGGCTTAAAAAAATTGATGATGATGACTCTGATTACTTGAAATTTTTGTTGGATCTCCCCAACCTGACTTGGCTTGCATGGGATTCAATCGTCAAGTCTTTTGAAGTACACAAGAAAGTAGTATATGATCATAAAGTTGTATTTTTTGTTAAATAGATTTAAATATTATCATATATTTTTCTGTGTTACTTTTTGAAACATGTACACAAAAAAGGAAGATAACAAAATGAACTACTACACAAACTAATCAAACCGGAATGCCTATGTGTTCTTAAGATGTAAAAAAAAAATCGTCAAAAACACACTCAACATATGAGTTCTTACATATGTTTCTAAGTTTTCAACGTAAAACATCGATACACATGTGTTTCTTTACCTTTGTGTATGTGTTTTATTATGGAGTTTTTTGGAACTTTTCCAGTGTATTGGGTTGACATGAACATCATGTTTGCCATCCCAACAATCTTGGATCCTCAGTTCAAGTTTCAAGTCATTGAGTTCACCTTCAATTGAATCTATGGTGCTAGGAGCAAGGAGGCTGAGGAGCACATCCGCAAGATAAACTTAAGGTTCTTTTGCTAACTTGTATGAAATGTATTACTTGAGTGGTTTCTTAATAACCTATTTGGTTTCTTTGACATGGAGTATGACCTCAACACACACCTGCTTTACAATTTGAACAACCTAGTTCAAATTCTGCTGCCTCACTTGTCTTCATTATCAACAAGGAGGATGACCTTGATGACTTCAATAATTACTTGGCCTCTACCACCTTTGCTTCTGCTATCCGCAAGACAGACTTGAACGATACCTGGATGACCCACTCTATCCCAATGATGATAGGTCAAGACTTTGACATCCTTTGGTGGTGGCAACTTAATGAGGAAAAGTACCTTGTTGTGGCCAAAATGGCCCGAGACTTCCTAGCTGTGCCTGCAAGCACTGTTGCAAGCAAATCAATAGGCTTGCTACTCTTTCTCTTATTTTGCATACATCTATTTAGCTCTACATTTGAATTTTTAGGCTTTTAGCACTGGTGGATGCGTGTTGGATGAATTCCATAGTTCGCTAAAACTCAAGACTTCTGAGGCACTGATATGTGCTGCAGATTGGATGCATGCAACAGTTTAACACTAAACAAAGTATGTGTGACACCTTGATTTTTCCCCGATCTAAAGTGCAATCTACTTTTTAAATCTCTTTTATATTAAAGAATACATCAAAATAGAGTCAGAAAAATTGTAAATTGGAAATGGTTGAAAAAACCATAAATGCTTAATGGGTCGGATTAGGCTAGGGTCGAGACTTGCAAGCAATGGGCCAAGTCGGGTCTGGGCCAGGATTTGCAAGTACTAGTCTGGGTCGGGTCGGGTCAAGGCCAGCAAAAAGAGGTATGAGTCGGGTCATGGGCAAGCCCTGACCCAGCTCGACCCACCCCATTGCCAGCCCTATTTATAAATGTTTATTATAGTTTAAAATATTTTCAAATAGAGTACTTGGATGTGCATAAATTCCATACCCAAAAGTTAGACTTAGGTTAATCGTGTTGCAATAAATAGTTTTTTTGCCAAAGATTATCATAGTAACAATGTTATAATTATCATATGTAACCATTTCTTCTTAGTTTAATTTATAATTTTAACATCTGGTCTTTCCTTTATATCATGTAACCTAAGTATTTGTACTTCTTCACCTCAAGAACTTCTAGTCTTACATACTGGCATTTGCCATCTATTGGTGTTCCTAACACTACAATGTCCATCTTTGTGAGGTTTACTATTATCTTAGCCATCTCACAAAACTTTGCTAGTGCTAGTTGTGAAGTTTACGATTATCCTAGTCATCTCACAAAACTTTGCTAGTGCTAGTTATCATTATCCTAGTTGCTTCACAAAACTTTGTTAGTGCTAGTAACTATTTTTGTAGCATCATTTTGTTCATTGCAACCAACAAAAGATCATTGGCATATCAAAGAAAGTATATGTAGAGTCTTGCCCTTCTCACACATTAGCCCCTCCATTGCCTCGATATACATGCCAAAAAATGTGCTAGACAATAGACAACTTTGCATCATCACTATATCGGATTCAAATATGATTTCTTGAAATAAAGGGTCCGAATAGAATTGATGATCTCCATTGGTATCCCGAGTGTCTCAAGCCTCTCAAAGAGCTTATGTCAAGGAATTGTGTCAAAGGCCTTTTTGAAGTCGATAAAGTAGTGATGTACATGTCTCCATGGCTTGGATGTTCTCATCCTCTCCACAATGACTCTAAATGTCACCAACTAGTTTATGCGTGTGTGATTTTGTTTAAAGCCTGCCTGTCTGGCTTCATGCTATCACTCCATCTTCCTCAACCCAATCTGTTAACTTTTTTTCAACCATCTTTGCAAACAACTTTGAAAATATTGAAGACATCATTATGGTATGATAGTTTGACAGTATCATTGTGTCTCTACCTGCACCACTATTCATCATCCACAACTTAAGAAAACTGACCATATTATATTATTAAATATGGGTAAGAGCAGCCTCGCTACAAAACCTAGTTGTTGTGCTCTTTAAAGAATGAGTAAAATGTGAATGCGTCATATGAGACACATGATATCTAGAGATTGTCATCACCCCATTCTTGAATGTAAAGCCATATGCATCTACTATTTTTTCCCCATGGTAATTGATTTATGGTATTTATTATTTGGTCCATAGTGTATTGAATTTCTTTTATCTAAATTATCTTTGGAAGTTGGTTTGGCTCCTGTTTATGTAAGTCTGTGAGGTTCTCTTTTCATACTTCTTCATCTTGTAGAAGCAATGAGCCTTACATATGTGAAAGACCTTATATGCCCTTTTGGAGTTGTCTCATAAGACATCGACTTGTATCTTGTTGAACCAACACATATATCTACGTTGTTTTGCACCTTTTAAAACACCTTTTATACTCTTTATAGTCTTATTTAGAAGCCCTATGTATTACAATTTTTTACCTAGTAAAGTCACTTGACTCAAGTAAATCATAGTCACTTAATTAACTAGCATGTAAACCCTCAATTCAATTGGCTCTTAGTCTTTATTGTTAAGGAGAGACAGATAATGTTATGTGTGTTAGCACATTCATATTCCCACCACAATTTGCATAGTAAATTCAACATTCTCCATGCTCTCTTGCAATTGCAAGTCTTTTTAACTTCATTCATCATCATTTATACCAAAGTATTTCCTCTTTCTTTTTTTAATGTTGTGGAGGTCAGTACATCTTGGTCCAAGAGGTCATTAACTTGCACATGAATCCCTTCATTTCTCATCTCAAAGTTGATTTTCATGGTATTAACATTAGAATATGAGTCGAAAGTGATTGGATGGATATAAGTAATGTTTTAGTTGAACATTCTTAAACCCTAAATTCTAATTTTAAGAAAGAATGTAAGAGAATGAGTCTTTTAATTGAATATTAATAAAGTCTAAGATTATCATTCGAGTAGTTGTGTTCACACTATCTAGAGTCACCAAATAATAATCATTTGTTGTTCTCCTTTTGCTTGATCATCTCTACTGGCCCCACCTTTACAACACATCACCTTCCTTGTGTCAAGTAGTCAAATTTCCCTCTCATGCATGTAAACACACTGTGGAGTTTGAGTGGCTAGGGGCACAAAGACAAACATAGAGAGCACATGGGTTGATGGTTTAACAAGGACTTTCATTTATAACATCTAGTTATTTCTCATCTCTATTTTGGTGTCTATTAGTTCTTATGTCATTTTTAATTGCTTTTGCTTTTATGGATTATATGTGTTTCTCTATAATACATTTATTACTTCATTCATATTTTGTGTGTTTCCCCGGTTCTATTTCCATATTTAGGGTTTTTCATTAAGGATATCTTCTTGATGATAATTATTTGACTCAAGTTTGCTTGTTCACTTTGTCCATCATCCCTTACTTAGTGGTTCCTGCCTTGGTTGCCATCCACACACTAGCATGTGTGTTTAAGTTGGTGGTGGTGGTGTGTGTATTCAAATATGCACATGGATATAGGCAATGCATACCTTGCCTAATATCCATGTTCATGCATTTGTTATGTAAGCTGTGTTCCCATCTCTTGTAGGATGTTGGTGAATATCATGTTTGCTTCTCACCACCTAGCCCACCTTGAGCAACATGTGGCCTTGAAGTCCATATCACACGCTTATTCAAGTCATTGTTAATAGTGTTATGTGCTCTATATGTTCCATTTCCATATCAAGATGAAGTTGTTGTTAATCTCATTCTTGGTACTCCAAGCCTTAGATTATTTGTGATCGTGTTTGCATTTATTGTGATGTCTATCATTGTGATGGCATGGAGCATGCTATTACCGCTTGTTGCATTCCCTTCTCCCATCTTTCTAATTTCAGGCATATCTTTGTCTTTCAACCCGTTAGTTGATGTCTAATCTTGAGACACTTGGCTATGTTATGAGGGTTTCTAAAAGCTTTCCATTGCATGCTCCTCATCTGGTACCTTTATGTTTATTGGGCACCGGTGTTTCATCATCTTTTGTACCATGTTCATGGCCTAACTCAAAAGTGGAGTGTATCTATAGAGGCTTCTTAGATTGCCCTTAATTGGCGTGATTTTTATCTTAGAATTATCAAAAACCACATGCTTGCTTTACTTGTTTCTCTCTGTAACTTTTGTGAAGAGGTCGCATAGGTTTCCTTGCTCTCTTGGTTTTTCACTTGGTCTATTGTCTTCCTTCATGGATATTCTAACTACTTTACTCATCATTGCTAGTATACCCTTATCAACCTTCTTGACTTGCCAAAAAATTTAGTCCCTTGAGAACTTCGGTGAGATCTATGTTTGGTTGGGAATGTTGTGATATTTGAGTTTAAGGTAGTGTGATAGATGCTCATCCATTGGAACCTGACAATGATAATCCCCCTTGTTAAGTCAATGCTACCAATTCATCCCTTGAGAGGCTTCAAGATGTTGTATATAGCCTTTTTTGACCAATTGTCAAAGTCAATGTCTTTAAAGGCTAATTGCATAAGAAAGCCCTTCTATTTATAATTCACGTGCTCTTTTATCACACTTTAAACAATTGCTAGCTTGTATTCTCCCTTGATCTCAAAGTGGAAAGTCCAAGCTTTGCATATTTTTTTTATTTGCTTTATATCTTGGAAGTATATTTCATAAACATTAGGTGTATGTTGAACATTGACACTCCAAAGTCATTGTAACTTTGCCTCAAACTAGTTCGACACCTACTTCATGTGATGATTGGGTCATCAATGAAAAGGAGTAACATGTAGCACTTTTATGTTGCATGCTCATCAAATGGATGTATTGGTTCTTCCCTTCTTCCTTAGGTGTGTGTCTATGTGAATCCTTGTCCTATCTTCCTTCTCCCAAATGGCTCTTAGTTTCTCCCTTGGAAGGGATGGTCCTCTCTCTTCTCCTTGTGGAGTCACCAACTGTGTGATGTCCTTATGACCTCTCATGTTGTTCCCATCTTCTCTTGTTGATGACTTGGTCCTTGTCAGTCTGGTCCAATATGTAGGATTTAAGAATGTCCCTTCATGCTTGCCCTCTTTCTCTATCATAATTTTCACAGTTACCATTTTCATTTGGTTGCTTGAGGTCTAGCATTTACAACAATGAATAATATGGCTAAGCATATGATATTGGCCCATAAGGACCATATGGCCATGGATGATTGAATGGGAGGAAAGAAGATTGGTAGTTCTGCCCATTGCTTGGTGTATACACCCCTGCTGCCACAATTGTTTGTTACTTAAGGTATGTCTTGGGTTGCCACATTTGTCCATTTCTTGGTGTGCACCCCCAAGCATACTTGTACATCTGATTCATGTGGTGATAATCAAATTGAATTGATTCTAATTTTCTGCAACTCCCTAGTTCTAGTTATTTGACTACTATTCTTAAATTGTATCAATTGTACTCATATTGTATGTCCATTGTGTTATATCTAACAACCAACTTTTAACTGAAGAAGTGTATCGAAATCTTGTACAATAAACATGCCATTTATTGTCATTGTTTTTAAGAAGGGTACCCGATTACATATTGAAGGCATCAAACTAGCCTCTAAAACCATCACAAAATATGATTATGTGCCATACATCAAATTTTAACAAGTAATTTGTTTATTAACTTTAGAAAGCCTTGTTTGAGTACACACTTTACTAGTATAATCATTAATGCCTTGCTTCCATGCCAACATAAGAACTGCATTGCTAACTAAGTCCTTCCTAGCTCATCAGCTCTTACTCAGGAAAACATGACCATGTACCCCTTATCGTCCTACAACCCTTGAGCAATCCATTCCCCCTCTGGCATCTCCCCAGGGCTCACAGGGATGTCTCGGCCTGAAAGGAGACTTTTGACTTCATGTGGTTCATGTTTATCATGATACGCCTACATTTATTCTTGAATGGTATCTACCACTTGTGGGTCTTATTTAGATTATCTCTATTGCAAAACACCTATAAGAGTTTAATTTTATGGATTTCCTTACTTATATATCGACATCTCATGAATTTAATTCAATTTTGGTGATGGTTAATCGTTTTTAAATATGACACATTTTATTTCATATAATAAAACTTGTTCTAGTTCTAATGTTACTGACTTGGTGTATCAAAAAGTTTTTGTTTTATGGTCTTCTTAATGACATTGTTAGTAATTGCAATCCTAAATTCACTTATAGGTTTTAGTAATGATTTGTAAAGTGTATCAAGGGGAAGTTAGTTGTGGTTCATCATTCACAATAGAAAAGACTATTCTGATGTTTTGTTTTACAAAGTATGATTAAATACATTTACTTTTAATTATTAAGTATGCTTAAATTAGTATTCTTCTACATAACACTTCATTCTTTGTCAACTCTGATTTTCATCTTCAATTATTATGTAACCTTTTAGTTGTGCTAGTTTTGAAAGTTATTATCAATAAATGTGTTAATCATTTTTATTCTGTTCAAAATAAACTTATTCATTATCTTGAACGAGTTCAAGCATAGCAACATGTAGTTGATAGATCTTGTTTTGCTACTTTATTTATTAACCTAAGAATAAGTTATAGTTGCTTCGTCAACATTAACCATCTATATATCTAATGTGGTAAGCTTGATTTTTCTTGTTTAGGTCCTTTTTTATTAGAGAAGCTTTATATCATCTTCAATTTCCTTCTTTAATTGGTTTATGTTAGAGTTTTAACATGAAAGGTCTGGTGAGCAACACTAAATATTTTAAAATAACCCCAAGAGTTTCACTCAAATGTCTAAATAGGCATGAGACTTAGGGTTCTACCCCCTGAACCTAAAGGATAACTCAAATAAATTTTAAGATTTTGTCTCAGAAGACCTAAACAATAAGTTTATGCCCTAACCCAATCAAGAAAAAAGTAAGGCATTGTACTTATCTCTTAAGAAACCACCTTCATCTGGAATTACAACCCCCTTTTAAGGTGACAAAGAGTACCTTGGACCATGGATTTAAGTGGCCAAGTCATACCTTAAACTTAGGGTTAGTACTAAGTGAGGACATGAATGTGTGTCATTTATGAACATAAGTTTTGTTAAGTAAACTCCTTAAGGTTATGCTTGAACAACCCCAACACGACCACACAAGTGCCATATGTAAAGGGACCTAGTTACAAGATCTAACCTCCCTTGAGTGGATGCCCAAGGTTTAACACCTTGATGCAAGCACAAACACGCATGATTAGAGTATCCAACTCCTTGATGTTAAACCCATGTCACAACTCCAAATTGAGCATTGTACCAAATGTCATCTAGCCTAGTGTCATATGTTTCATATGACACTGTGTCCCAAGATGTGGGCTATTTCACCATAGCCCTTAAACTCAAGAGCCACACCTAGTGCATGAACAAGGCTTGCATAACCAACCTTAAAACCCCTCTTTATGAACCCTCAGAAACCTAAATAAAAGTACCCGTTTGAATAGTGGAACATTTAGTTTGACAAGACCTCTCAAGTGTGCATCAAATTAAAGAAGTTAGCTAATTTCTCATGAAGGCAGCCTATTGTCATAGTTTTTATTATGACTCGACCCTTTGCTTTAGGGTTTGACTGTTGTTACTTATCGAATTGTGTGATGAATCCTAAATGTAGAAGAAACAGACCTGCATAGTGCACTTGGATATCTAGTGATGGTCCGGCCAAGTGTTGTTAGGTATTTGCAAGAAACTCTAATTTAGAAAACTCTCCCCTAATTTGACATTCCAAAATAGGTTTTTCGTTAAAGTATAGTTTATCAAAAAAGCTACCCCTACTATGGGTTAGGTTTAGGGTTAGGTTAGGCATCTCATTTCATTAAGGGCTGGCATTTTCGTGCCAGCTCACTTACTCATTTAGGAGGGGGGAAGGGGGGCACGCTCTGTCACATAAATAAGGTAGAGTATGTGTAATGAGGCTTCATGAGTTCGAAAGAAAGCTCGTTAACTTGTCCCGCCCTAACTTCCACACGGTAAGGGTACGTCCCACCTTTGGGTTAGACTATCCTTATTGTTGTTAGGATCTCGCCTTTGTGACTGGGTACGTCACTTCCAAGGAGTTAATTAAATTTCTTGGTTTAAAAATCTGTTCGCAAGTTTAAAGGCATTGCCCGAGTTCACATTCCACAAAATTAGTAATTGAGATTATCCTAATTCACAAGGTGAACCTCATTCGTGGACTTGGTCAGCTGGGGTTTAAGCTCGTAAGGGTTGGGTTCCTAATATGGGTTATTTTACTAGATTTCGTGGGGTTTTTAAAGAGGGGATTCCAGGGTTGGCATCTAGCAAGTTGCCTTTGTGGCACCAAGTAAAAACTCTTACACTTACCCAGGCACAATAGTGTAAATTTGCCAAAACTAAGGGTAAGTGTCACAACCTTTCCCTCTCCCCTTATGCCAACTAGGCAAAGGGCCAATTGGTGTTTATGAGAGGGCCCCTGGTCATGATGACCCAGGTCCACTTGAGTCTTTTTGCCCACATATCCCACATATCCCACAATCTTTACCCAGGTAGTCAACTCACCAAGTTAAAACTATGACAGTAAGTTACCCTTAAGGTATGATGTACCCCCACACGCTAGAAGTTAAGGCGACACTAGAAATATGCCTTAACGACATAAGCACGGCTCATGTTGGTAGGGAAGAAGGAACCAAACACCTCTTAATCTCTAGCATGCTTCCCCCCCCATCTTCTTATTCTCTCAAGTGGGCATGCACGAAATCTCATTCCCAATGGAATGATGTTTAATGAGTTTTAACCTAATGACCCACCATGTCAGAGTTTTTACCTGGTGCCACAAAGGCGGCTTGCCAGGTGCCAACCCTGGAATCCCCTCTCTGGAAACCCCACGGAATCTGGTAAAGTAACCCGTATTAGGAACCCAACCCTTAGGAACTAAAACCCTAACTGACCAAGTTCACGAACGAGACTCACCTTGTGAATCAGGATGCACGGACTGGCCGAGTTATAGGTGTTGTTCCTAGCTTGGCGTGGTTGAGGCGGCCGGAGCAAGGCCTCAACCACTAGTTCTGCGGAACGTGAACTCGGGCAATACCTTTGAGCTTGCGAGCAGGTTTTCGGACCAAGGAATCTGGCTAACTCCTTGGAAGTGACGTGCCCTTGTCTCAAAGGCAAGATCCTGCCAACGATAAGGATAGTCTAACCCTAGGGTGGTTGTACCCCTGTCGTGTGGAAGTTTGGGCGGCACAACAGAGGGTTGCACCTTGACGACACAAGCTTAGCTTGCACCGGTAGGAGGTTAACGAGCTCTCTTTTGAACCCAGGAAGCCTCACTACATACACTCTACCTTATTTATGTGACGGACCCCCCCCCCCCTGTTTACCTAAATGAGTAAGTGGGCTGGCACAAAAATGCCAGCCCTTAGAGAAAATGGTTGTCCTAACCTAACCCTAAACCTAACCCCTAGGGGGGGTATTAGGGCGTGGGGTTAGGGCAACCCTAGGGTTAGGTCAACCCTAGGGTGTCCCTAACCCTTTTTGACAAGCTATATTTAACGGAAAACCTACGTCAAACTGGGGAGAGTTTTCTAGAGGGTAAGTACTACCTTCGCCTAGAGTTTCTCGAGGTACCTAGTGACAGCCGGCCGGACTACCCCTAAACACCTAAGTGCACTAAGCGGGGCTGTTTCTCACTACAACTAGGGTTCGCCACACAACTCGGTAGGTAACAACAGTCAAACCCCAAAGTAAAGGGTCGAGTCATAGTAAAAACTATGACACACCATACTCAGTGCAAACCTAGGGTTAGGTAACCCTAGGGTTTTTACAGCCATAATTGACACACTGAACTCACCAAAACAACTAGGAATCTGATTAGGACATGAAAAAAGAGAGGAGAATTTTCTAAATGAAAGTGCTAGTTTCACACAGAATTTCATGTAAGTACCTAACAACACTCAACTAAAAAATCACTAAATACTCAAGTGCACTAAGTGGACTTGTTCCTTAATACCTAAGGCTCATCAATATAATTTTGTAAGTAACAACGAAAATAAAGAACAATTATAGTAAAAACTATAACAATTTGCATTTGGCATTGTTTTGTTAGAATTTTATCATGCTTCTTCAAACCTAATTTAAATTATACTTGCTTCTTTGCAATTTTCTTAAATTTGTCTTTATTATTTAGTGAATTGTTTTCATTACCCTTCAAGTGAACAAACTTAAAACTAATTTATCATTTTCAAAATGCTTTGAAACTTATTATTGAGTTTCGTCAATGCTATTTAACAAAGCTTAAACCTTAAATGCATAGAGCTTGTTATGAAATAAGGGAGGTGTTACTTTAAAAGAATTTAAAAAGTATATTTTTAGCCTAGCTTTTGGTATATAAAGAGGGTTATGTACTCTCATATTTTATTTTATTTTAATCTTTTTCCATTTCTGTTGTATTTCTTAAATAACATAATTTCACAATATACTTATTTATTTAGTTAGTTATTTATTCATTTTAAAGTGTTATAACATAATAAATATAAAATAATAAATATAAGTAAAACTAGATAGTTAAACATGCTCATGTTGTTCAAGAATGTCAACTATAGTAGCTTTGTAATACCCTAGATCATATTTTATAACTTTCCTTCCTTAACATTTTGCTTACACCAAGATATACAACCTAAACAAATGAGATATTAATTGAATTTTCTATAATTGTTTAATTAACTAATTTAATTAAATGCCCTAGCAAAATTAATAAATCAACAATAAAGTTTAGTATAAGATGATCAATTCTTGAATGTTTGAGACGTAATCCTACTTAATTTGGAAAAAAAAAAGTTGTTAATCATAATCATATTGCAATTGAATTAAATCCACAACTTTGTAATTGGTACCATCTTAAATAATTTAACTCAAAATGAAAATTAATACCTTACCAACCACATCATTTCAAATAACTTGTAATATTCAATTGCAAACCCATAAATTCAATAGTTTTTAAGTTTTTATATAGCATGCTAAACATATTTTTCTATAAAAATTTAAAATACCTTGCCATTTTGGCTCTAAAAAAGAAGAAATCCCTTTATTATATAAAATTTTAAAAGAGCTACTTTAGATTTATAGCGAACAAAATTTAAAACAAAAAACAAAAAACAAAAAACTTATATGTTTTTCTCAAGAGCTTCTTCTTTAATATTTAATTTGACTTTTAATATTTGTCTTATGTATATACACTTTATATTATGTAAACTCTATATAAAATTATAATTTATTTTGGAACAACAAGATATATATATTTTATATATACTCACAATGATTATTTATAGATTAATTTAATTTGGAACAACAAGACCTATTAATTTATTTTAAAAAATTATCATATTTTTAAATATCTTTTAAAGATATTTAAAAATAATAAGTTATTAGTTTTAGTGTTATAATACAATATATTGAATAGTATAGCTTTATCACATTTTTATACCTAATTTATTTAATAAAAAATATCACATTTTTATTTTAAATTTACATCATGTAAGTTAAACTTTAAATTAAAAAATGTATACTTTGTTCTCTTTCTCTCATTTAATTTTAATTTTTAGTTCTTTTTTCATTTTATTTTAATATATAACTTTTTCAGCATAGTTCGTGTGATTTTTCTTGATTAATGTAATTATTTTTTATTAATGAGTTAAGAATTAATTACTTTATTAATTAGTATATAATATGTTAAAGATAAATTATTTAATTTAATGAGTTTTCACATATACAGGCGCTTGACTTCAAACGGATGGTATATGGTCGCAAAATTAAATTAATATATTATATGTATATGAAGATTAATTTAATTATTGCACTTAAAAAATTATAAGGTAACTTTACATTTTATTCATATGTATATATTTAATGAAATAATATATTATATGTAATAGTTCATTATTTATATATATATATATATATATAGATATAAAATTTAAAGAACATTTCTTTTAATCTTTCCTTCCTTTTAAAAAAATAAAAATAATGAGAATTCTCCTAATATGTGAGAGGCATAAGAAGACTTTCGATTATATTTATATATTAAATTGATATTTCAAGTATAATATCTCAAACTAAATAACAATAGTGATAATTAGTACATTTAATAATAGCACATAAACTAGAAAATAAAATTAATGCACCTTTCAAGACTATATTAATTTCCTTTAATAAAAATTAGCATTACAAGATTACTCAATTACTATGGTCATATTAACTATAACACCAAATTTTAATTATTGTTTTGTTTATTGATATACAAAATTATTACAAGGACTTAATGTTTTTGGTTAATTTAACTTAGTTCAAATTTATTAAACATAAAAAATCAAATTCATACAGCTTTAATAAAGTACTTATGTTTTAATTTAAAAATCTAATTTATGTGCATTCTTAGATTTGTAAAAATACTCTTATACTAATTAAAACATTAAAAGTATTAAAAAATTCATAATGTTGTATTACCAAAAAAAAAAAATCATCACCAAATTATATAATAAATACACACACATACATAAGAGTTTTTTAATAAAAGAACTCAAATGGCCCTTTCTTTATAAATTTTAAATGCACTTGAATATGTAACACCGTCCTTTAAATATTTAAATTTATAATGGTTTACACTTATCAAGAATTGTTATAAAATAGTTTTCTAGGTACTATCTGTGTGTACTATCTGTGTGTGTATACTTGCGTGTGCTTGTGTGTATGTATTTGCGTGGCAACTACCATCTCGGTTAAAGAAAGGCGGCCCACGGCACTGACGTGGCAGAATAGGACAGCGAGTATCCCGCGTCTTTTGCTATTTGACGGGGAAGAAAATTCACATTTCTTTACGTTGTCCGCCGAAGAAATTAGGTATGGAGATATTCAAATACGCAAACAAGGTGCGGCTGAGGAGCTATGCACAGGGCAAGTACCTGGCGGCTGATGCAGATTCTACCGGGGTTTACCAGATCAGAAATCGGAATCACGAGAGTGCAATTTGGGAAGTTAGGCAGTTTCGCGATCACAAATCCGTGGTCAGGTTCAGGAGCAGCTATGGCGGCTACCTCACAGGCTCTGACAGCAGGTTCTTACTTGGATGGAAGGGCAAACAGGTAATTAGTCACTAAATTCTCTTGATTTGATTGTTAATCTTGTTTCTGCATGTTTGATTCTTAAGTATCTATTCTTTAAGATATCGGATTCTTATAGTTTTGCACACGCGCGCGCGTGATGTTCTACAGTAATCAACTTAATTTTATAAGTAGCTTGCAGTCTTTGTTCATCGTGTATATATGGTCCATGCAGTCTTTGTTGACATTTATAAATGTATACGTACATACCAAATACATTATAAATGTGTATACACACAGTGCGGTTGTAAGTTGTGGTAACAACTGTTACAAACAGATATACATGAACTCTTACACACACACTGTAACATGTTTGTTGGTTACAGGTAGTTCAGACGAATCCAACCAAAGCAGATGATCTATGTGAATGGCAACCAGTAGAAGATGGCGAACACGGTACCTTGATCAAGCTTAGAACACGGGACGGAACATATTTAAGGGCCAAGGGGAGCGCCACCGTGGCGGAACTCAGTCACACATAATGAGTCACAGGACGACGAGAATGTCCTGTGGGAAGTCGAACTCGTACAAGAAAAAGATTACTCCGAGGCATTATAGTAGGATTATACACTTAATCCGTGCGGTTTAGATGCTAATTAACTTAATTGTTTGTAACCTTAACCCGTAAATATATGATTATACATGCATGTGTCTCTGTGTGTATATATGATGTATATATATACACACTGAAAATAGTGTCGTCCAATAGGAAAGGATGCCACGTGTTGAAATCTGAGAAGTTCGTGACGAGGGGTAGAGTTCGAATCCGTTTGACGGCGACTCTGTGCTTCGTTCTTTCCAATTCGAAGTTGTGGTGCGCGTCTTGCAGCGATGAGGAGCAGGAGTTCTTGGAGGAGGAACCGTCTGGCGGGATGATCTTAGGGACGGTTCTTTCTTGGCGGCGCCCGATTAGGGCTTGAGAATCTGAGCTTATTCTTTTCCGGTTTCTTCTGGCAAACCGAAGACCATCCGCATTCAGGTATCCGAGGCAGCCAGGCGCTTGTCCGAGTTAAAAAATCTCTCTTTTTCTTCAATTCCGGACGGCGCTTATCAAAATGCCATCCGCATTTAAATCGCCGCTTCGGAACGAGATCAGCGCCTTACAGAAGAGAATGGAACAGCAATCGGCGAAAAGCAGGCAGCTTTTAGCTACGACGAGGATGTTTTTGCTCGATTGAAGGTAGCGCAGGACTCGCTGATCGAAGATTTGGAGTGCAAGATCGTAGTTTCCAGCGTTGTAGGGCAAGCCGTGCTCAGAGGCGTTGTTAAGGCGCTGTCCGAGGAGTCGCAGGAGCGGCACTCTGAAAAAGATGCGGAAATCGATCGCTTGCATACGCTGGTAAGTGAAAACGCTTCAAGATTGATCGTCTCCAGCGGGTGGTGGCGGAGAATGCCCGGCAGCTTTAACACTATCGCGTCCGAGTCCTTCGAGAGGTTGAAGCAGAGTGAGCTTTGTATGCTGGAGAGAAGGAAAGAGAGCTTGCTAAGATGGCCGAGAACTTGGTGGATTTGACGTTCCGGCTTCAGGCCGAGAGTCTGAACAATGTGGGTTTGAGAAAAAGATCAAGGAAGTCGAGGCTAAGATTCTGCAAAGCAGAAGCGGCTGTCCGACATACGGAGGAAATGAGAATATTCGGCGTGAGCAGAGCTCCGAGATCGAGATGCTCAAAAGGGAGATACGGCTCAAGGATGTTCGTCACAGGGAGCAGGTTGAAGACTTAGTGCAGAGAATGAAACCCAAGTAGCGGAACTCATTGAAGCACAAAGGGAGAGTATGCAGGCTATGAGACACTCCGGTTTGCTCTAGAGAAAAATGCTACATGAACAGGAGATAGACGTTCTGGTATCTGTCTATCGTGGGAAGATGGAGGAGCTTAAGGGCTTGCTCGTCCATCAAGTTGAGTATTCTGAGGACGTTGGTCATCATGTCAAGGATGTTGAGTTTGAGGATGGTTTTCCTAAAGATGAAGACTGCGTGGTATTGAAAACCAGAATGGTGGTGGTAAAGTTGGTGATGTTAATAATGTAATGTGGGAGCAGGAGATGGCGTATAAGACGGAAATCGACCTACTGTCGACTTACTACGACTGCTCGCTCGAGTCTCTTCAGCAAGTGTTACGTGAAGAGAAGATAAAATGCATCACGAACACAAGAAGTCCAGTAGTAGACGACATAGTGGGTTCGGAGTTGCTGGAGCTCGAAGTTGGAGTATTATTCGACTGTTTGGTTGGTTTCTTTGAGGACGTTAAGCAAGCACTGCACTGTCTCGATCTGGAAAGAGAACAGATGGTCCAATTCAGTAACTTGTTCTCGAAAGGCCCGTTGGAATTACGTAAGACAGCCAGCTATCGCTCAAGAGGGAAGCATTCTGCAGTGAGCGTTCAAGAGAGGCTGTTAGAGCAGCACCATCAGCACCAGGTAAGCGGTTTGAGTAGAAAACTCGTGCCATTTGTTAACTATGCGTGTATGTGTTGTGTGTTATGTTTTACTATTATGTAAAATCAGGTGGAGATGGATGTTTTGCTCGAGTTCTTTCTGGGGAAGCTTAACGAGCTCTACAATATCGTGATAGAAAGATCGGGTACAGGAACCCAACATGAAGATGTGAAGCTGGCTGAACTTGAGAGGGAGAATGCGAGTTTGAGAAGGGAATTAGAGCAGGTTTTAGTGGAGAAAACAGAGGAAATGTTCAGGTTGAAGCGGGATTACTTCAAGGAGCTCGATAAGCTTAAGCTCGAAGGCGGTCAGTATGAATTCGGGATTTTGAAGAGGCAGTTTGCGGATAGTAGGCAGAAGCTGGACAGGATTCTAAAGCACGGTGATGGGCAGCGAAGTGACTCGGACAGTTCTTCATCGAGCGAGCCGGATGCAAATCATTTGGGACGATTTACCGAGGACTTCCCGTCACTGGTTTCTGAGCTGCAGTATGACATAGAGCAGCTAATACTTGACACGGGGATGGCTAAACCGGAGGATAGTGGAAATAAGTCACGTTCCGATTTGCTGCAGGATTTTGAGGCTCTCAATACGGAGTACGAGTCTGCTTTGAAGTCTCTTGAGGATGAGAAACGGCAGAACCTGGCTCTCACTGTAGAACTACAGGTACTTCCAGTGTGTGTGTGTGTGTAAGCAGAATATTTCGGTGATTGTTTTAAGGTATTGATATATTGATTCATAATAATAAAATCGATCATAAGATAAAGTACTCCATATGCTAGGAGCTTGAGCACAACATAAACCTTTCGAATGGGGAGCTGGAGAGGCTACTTCGCTTATTGGAAATGGAGAAACAAGCAAGGCTGCAGAAAGAATGTGAATTACAGAACGTTAAGCAAGACGTGAATTTGATAAGAAGGCAGTTGGAAATCTTCCAGGGACAGTTGGAAGCAGAAAGGTGCTCCGTGTTCCTCTGTGTGTGTGTATGTAACATATATTATAGAGATATTAGTAATATACAAGTCGATATATTGTTAATGGTAATCCCTGTAACATAATCCTAAAATATTTATTTGT
This sequence comes from Selaginella tamariscina, assembly GCA_003024785.1. NCBI lineage: Eukaryota > Viridiplantae > Streptophyta > Lycopodiopsida > Selaginellales > Selaginellaceae > Selaginella > Selaginella tamariscina. Next base: position 154,346 of record PUQB01000197.1, read on the forward strand.
GATGTATAGGTTGCAGAAGAAACGAATGGAGGGTGACATGAAGAATCTGCAAAGTCAGGTGGAGCTCTCGAATCATCGAATAGAGGCTTTACAGAAGGAGCTGCACGACGTAATCCGGGTTTGCTCGCTATGCTTATGCCACACACACACACTATAAATGTATGCATTTATATCAATGATATATATTATATATACGTATAGGTGAAGAACGCTATCTCTGAAGATTATAAGAAGGCTGGATGTATTCTACGTCAAGTCATTGCTGATGTCGGCAAGGAAGTGAAGAAAGCTGTGGAGAAACAGTCTGCTGCCATGTCAGACGTTTCAATGCAAGTGAGACATTTACTAGATGAGAAGGATGCAAGGTATTATTATGGTTATTACTATCCCTAATTCATTATGTTTCACTCTCACACACATAATACATAGGCTTTGAATGCACTGCTTTAATACCTATATGTGTGTGTGTGTGTGTGTGTGTGTGTGTGTAAATATACTTATAGTAACTTAGTATTGTTATTGTGTTTTATACACCATGGGAATACAGTTATATTTTCTATATAGCGCTGATTTTTTATATGTTTGCAGAATGATTAAGATGAATAAACGCATGAAATGTCTTTGCACGTGTGCCAAACGGCAGCTGAGTACTTACCACACGAATCTAGCGATGGCTGAAGAAAGGTAAATAGTACTGTGTGTGTGTGTATCTGTGCGTGCGTGTGCACGTGCGCATATGTCACATTTATGTGTAGGTGGACATGCTTGGAGATGAAAATGATTATCTTGTTAACTTGCTGGAGAGGGTGTATCTAGCTCTGGCTCCTGTACTCCAAGATTACCCTGGGGTAAGATTTTGTTCTTATTATTATCAGTGAGAATCAATAAATGCAATTCATTTTTACCATGAAGATGAAAATACTAAATAATTTCATAACATGAGTTGATATTTCACAGATTGTAGTAGATATTTATTCTCAACAAATTGTATAATTTAATCTCTCTCTGTCTCTCTGTCTCCCTCTCTCTCTCTCTGTCTGTTTGGTAACTGTGATACTAGTTATAAGAGAACAGAACATACGAGAATACATGCGTAGGTATTTGCAATGCAAACCCAAGACACATCCACTGAGAGTCTCGTGTAATGATTATAGTTGCTGATGGTTTTTTATTTTTTTGCAGATAGCAGAACTAATGAAGCTTATAAGGGGGGAACTTGTTTCGCGAATAGAACAGCCAGTGTAGTGATTTGACGGAATATGCCTTTGTTAGTTGACAATCTGACGTGGAAAGTAAAGCCCCTTGGCGTCTCCGTGGAAAAAGGTACTCTTTGTCTGAATTTTTGCATTCGCACCCGGATTGATCCGAACATTGTCAGTTTGAAGAAAGAAAAATGGCGGCAGAAGATGAAGAAGAAACTCCAGAACCGGAGCCTGAAAAACACTCTGTTTATGATCCAGTAGAGGGTCCCAACCAGCAACATGTAAGATTGATAAGCTTATTTGTTTATTTACGTACACGCATATGTTCCGTTTAGAATGAGCTTATTATAGGCGTAGCTCACTACTTGTAGTTTCCCTTACCTATGAAGTAAGGAGATTTACTTTTTTGTTGCATGTCGATGTATGCTTTTAACTTCCTGTGTTTGTTGTGGATGGATGCAGCTCAAAGATGTACACAAAACATTCAGAGTGATAGAAAGGAGCAGGCAACAGTATCACAATGAAAGCGAGAACATTATGCGGAAGCAAGAGGCCATGCTTGCCAATCTTACAACTGAGAACCAGGGACTTCGTGAGAGAGTTGAAACTTACATGATTCCGGTAATGTGTCATCTATCTGCATGTTATGCACACATACATTTGTACAGTCATTAGGGTATACATAGACGAACAGATATGTTGTCGATGTACATGTTCGAGTATATGCATATGTATGCATGTAGTTAGTAAACAATCAGGATTACATCTCAAATTATTAGAAAATTTAGAAACTGTACACCTTAATGTACAATTACGTGTAGGTATCTAGTATATATATACTGTAGGCAGACATCAAGTTTTACGTAGTTGATAAAGGATTCGCTACGTACTATATGTTATTGTGTGTGACACTGCTATTTTTTGCAGGATGTTAATGAGCAGGCAAGTGTGTTGCAAGCCGAGGCAAACAAGTTTAGTGAGATGCTTCTTGCGGAAGCAAAAAGGCTTGAACGTCTAGAGGTATCTGTACGGGAAGCGTATTCCGGGTTGCAAGAAGCAAAGTTCAATATGGGGGGCATATTCGCTGCTAGAGAGAAGTACAAGCACGCTGTTATAAGATGCGCAATCACAGAAAACCGCTTACACAAGGTAATAATATTTTTATGTAAATTATCATATCAAATGCATATGTATGCAAGATATGTCTTCGACAATTTAATTTGTTTTTATCTGTGTGTCTGTGTATATATAGACACATTTTCGTTTTGTTTGTGTGCATATCGATACACGTACATATACATATACATATGTATATGTTGTCTGTACGAACACACCTTTTGAGTAATTTCAAATATACATTTATTATGCACACACACTTCGGAAGTATGCCTCTACTTGTATATTATGTTTATAAACAAAGAAATCCTGAAAGCAATAGGTAGGAACACGAGCACAACTGTACGTCCATGCTTGAAATGATTGACCGGGCGTAATTATTTAAAATTTGTGTTGATTGTTTATTACGTTTACAGGCTGTTGTTGACTTGAACACAGTGAAGAAGCAAAACAAAGTTATGCAAAAGAAGATGGAAGAGCTCGAAGAGGAGAGGAAGTTTTATGACGATGTGAAGAAGAACATGGAGAGCGAGGTCGTTGCTGTAGAGAAGGCCATTGAGGAGTGCATAAGGAGAGCAACAAATTTTACGAGGAGAGGAATGACTTTGAAGAGCGAATCACAGGTGTTTGTGTGTGTGTCCGTGCGTGCCTGTACACACAGATATCAATACTATTGAAGCTGTTAGGTTTCTATACGTAATATTGTTGTCTTTATACATCGTTCTATCCTGTTATGTATGTAGTAATATATCTGATTGAAAATATAGAACTATCAACGTAATAAATAGAAATTTCAGTGCTCTTCCATTTTTAGTATGTGCTAATGTACACCAGATATTCACGAGATTGCTACGGATATACGGGCTTATACTTTGTGGCGAGAGACCGAAGGATGGGCTATTATGGATCCTGAACCTCTGGCAAAAGTTTGAATCCGGCTGATAACTTCGTAAGTTGTGTGTGTGTGGGTGTGTGAGAGAGAGAGAGAGAGTCCACGAGTGTAATTCTGAAATATTTCCAATGGTAGGGCAGCTAACAGAAAAAAAGGGGAAAGCCACCAAAGGACTGTAGCCAGGAGCAACGGATATGGATTGAACTTAAAGCACTTGCACATATCATGGACATATTCGAAATTGACGATTGGAACGAGGTTGTAAATTGTGTCAGAAAGGCCCAGCAGCACAATAGTGCTTTGTTTGATCAAATCAACCAAATGTTTCAGGTCTGTACACGTGTGTGTATGTGTGTGTGCATGTATATGTATACGCTGAAACGTGCGTACCTACAGATAAGGTCGATATACGGACATAATTTGTCATACCTGTATGCTTTCATCTATATGTATATTCGTATACGTATGTAAACATATGCATGAGTACGTACATATATACACGATAGATGTTACTTGTCTGTGCTTGATGTATGAGTGTTATGTACTTGTCCCCTTTCTTGATGTGTTCTCTATTGAATGTGTAGACGATAAGCGAGGTGGATGGGAAGCTTGAGCAGCAAGTGAGGATTAATGTCAATCAGACATCTAAAACCGCTCTGATCAACAGGAAAGTTGAGATGGAGTCTACGCTAGAAAGCATCTTGAATTTGCTCAAGGAGCTCAACCTTGACGATGATGAGCTCCTGCCATTATCCGAGAGATGAGAAAGCAAGTTGGTGCCGTCTTCAAAGAAGCTGGTATGTTGTACTTTCTCATGTCATCTCCCTTTTCAGACACACACAAAGCTTTATGTAATCATATACTATTTGTGAAAAGGTGAATATTGTTATCTGTACCTTTAAGTACTTGTTTATATGTGAAACCACGCACGTACACATGTACATTTGTGTATATCATCGTTCATGAATACATTAATTCTATGTGTATACAGGCTTGTATAATCCGAGCTTGTTGAAGTTAGTATTTCATTTGTTGCATGTGCTTGTTTGTAAACGTGTGTGTGGTGTGTGTGTCTATATATATATATATAATATATATATATATATGGTTGGTAACCGTTGGATTAGAATCCCTGTAATGTGCAGAGCTTCTAGATAATATAAAAGCGATTATAAAAGCGAGACCAACTGATGTTATATATATATATATATATATATACGAGACACATTTAGACACAGGTGATATGCTATATACAACTAAGAAACACACGCGCGCATATATATATATATATAAACTGATTTTACATCTGCATATATATAGACACAGTAACGTATTTGACTATACAGGATGCAATGTGGGGGATGACGAGGTTGATTATAACCAGGAAAACGTAGCCGTCGTCCGATACACATCGGGGAAGTCTCAACCGTTACAAGTCGCTATTGTCGAGTTCTTCCAAACTATCGAGCATTTCATCGATCAGTTATCAGGAACCCTACGCTGAGCAGGGATATATATATATAATATATATATTATATATATATATATAATATATATAATATATATATGGAGAATATACTATCGGGTAAGTATTTTTCTAAATTGTATTTTTTTTTTTTAATTTGAAGCGTTCAGTGTAGTTCAATGTAGTCCCGTATAACTATACAGAAACGTTTATATTTTGATAAAGTTGATCAAGATGTGCATCTCATGTATGATACACACATATGATCATGTGTGTGTGTATGTATATGTCCAGCTGGATTGTATCACTGTTGGAGTAGACAACGTGTTCTAAGCTTGATCAAGGTACCGTGTTCGCCATCTTCTACTGGTTGCCACTCACATAGATCATCTGCTTTGGTTGGATTCGTCTGAACTACCTGTAACCACGTACAAAACATGTTACAGTGTGTGATGTGTGTGTGTGTGTAAGAGTTCATGTATTGAGTAATCTTGTAATGTTAATGTTTATTAAAGGAAATTAATATAGTCCTGAAAGGTGTGTTAATTTTATTTTCTAATTTGTGTGCTATTATTAAATGTACTAATTATAACTATTGTTATTTAGTTTGAGATATTATACTTGGCATATCAATTTAATATATAAATATAAGAAATTATATTATAAATACAATTGAAAGTCTTCTTACCAGGAAAATTCTCATTATTTTTTTTTAAAGGAAGGAAAAATTTATATATAATGAATTATTACATATAGAATATTATTTTTATTAAATATATACATATGAATTAAAATGTAAAGCTACCTTATAATTTTTTAAGTGCAATAATTAAATTAATCTTTATATATATAATATATTATAAATTTAATTTTGCAAATCAAGCGCTTGCACATGTGAAGACTCATTGAATAAAATAATTTATCTTTAACATATTATATATTAATATTAATAAAGTAATTAATTCTTAACTCAATTATTAGTATTTTAAAATTAATTCAGATTTATATATGACTAATTTTATATTTCTAATTTAATCAAGTATCTTAGAAATATCATTTAAAACATTGAAAAAAAAAACTAAAATATGTTAAATTAACAACAAAAATTTAGCAAATGACATTAAAAGTAAATTCTTGTGAAACTCTAATGTAATCTTTGTTTTAATTTAAAACAAGAGAAAATATATATTTATTACATTTTTTTGTAAATTCTTTCCATATATTTATGTTATTTCGATGTCACAATTTTTTAAAAACATTAAAAAAACTAAAAGTTTTCCAAATTAAAGAAAAAACAATTGAATTAGACAACATTTGTGTAGGAAATTTTAAATGTAATTAAGTTATCTTTATACATTAAAAAAAATGTAATTAATAAAGATTATAAATTCTCTTTTGTACATATTAAAAAATAATATTACCTTATTATATATGTAGAATTATTTCAAATATTTACTATTTAATTTTTATGAGTTGTGCATGATTATATATTTAAATAAATATTAATTTGATATTAAGAATATTCTTTATTAAAAACCTTTTAAAAGGTTTGTATTAACTTTTATTAACATGTGCTACTTACATTTATTCTTAATTAAGACTTTTAATCTTTGTCTTATGTATATAAACTCTATATTATGTAAACTCTATATAAATTATAATTTATTTGGAACAATAAGAAGAAACAAATTATATATATATATTCTATATATACTCACAATGATTATTTAGAGATTAATTTAATTTGGAACAACAAGACCTATTAATTTATTTTAAACAAATTATCACATTTATAATGTTTTTTTAAAGATTATAAATAATAAATATTAGTTTTAGTGTTATAATACAATATATTGAATAGTATAACTTTATCACATTTTTATATCTAATTTATTTAATAAAAATTATTACCATTTTTATTTTAAATTTACATCGTATAAGCTAAACTTCTAAATTAAAAAATATATATTTTGTTCTCTTTCTCTTTCATTTAATTTAAATTTTCAGTTCTTTTTTTTTATTTTTTTTAATATATAATTTTTTAGCATAGTTCTTGTGATTTTTCTGGATTAATGTAATTATTTTTTTTATTAATTAATTTTTTTTTTGATTAGTATGATTTTTCTCTATCAATGTGATTAATATTGTTATTATAAAATCACATTTTAATAACACTTAGGAATCACAAAATGTGCTTTAAATTTAAATGTATATTTAAAAATAATAAAACCTAACTTACAAAACTTATATATTTTTTGAAGTAGGATGAATGTGAATATTTATATTTTCCTTTTATATTTAAGAATTTGGTTATTAAAACGTTACAAATAATTTATTTTATTATATGATACATATTTGAGATTTATGTAATTTATTATTATAAATTTTATTATGACAGACACACACACACACATATATATATAGATCACTCGTGCACTTTACATTTATCTTTACTTTTGATACTATATATTTAATTCAAATGAAAAATTATTTTTAAAAATTTGTAAATGCTTAAAACTAGTGATGCAATGTTAAAATGTAACAAGACATTTATTTATTTATTTTATATATTTGAAAATGACTTGTCCATTATTTTCTCAATTTTTATATTAATATCATATTTGTTATATATATTTAATTCTTTAGGCAGCATTTCATTTATGTTTTTGCTATTATTATATTTGTCACGACTCGATACAGGGTATAGGATACGGAATATAAGATATGCCATTAGTTCTTGGAGTTGTGAGCATAAAAGTTCTGACTTAATTATTGTACAATTAATTACTATCAACACCAATCTTTTTATGATCATTCTTGTCTTGTTTTTGTTTTACTCCTTGTTTCTTGTTATTATTTTGTTCCTAGTTCATGTATTGTTTTTAGTCCTTATCCTGTTCCTAATTCTTAATTTTTGTCCTGATCTTGTCTTGTTCTTTATCCTGCTCCTGCTCTACTCCTGCTCCTGCTCCTACTCCTGCTCCTGAATCAAGCCTCTTTGCTTTTGAATCGTAACTTGATAATTTAATAATAATTGCTTTTATAACTCTCCAATTTCTAACTATTATTTTTTCTTGATTTATCTTTCTTGTTTTTCTCATTTTCCTTTATTTCACGGATCATATCAAATTTTGAACAATTTCATCGTGAGCATCAAATGTTGCTTCATGATCCGGCCACTTTGCACTAAATAGCCACAGATTTGCAAGGTTCTACCAAAGCGGCACATGCATCTGCTGATGCATATTCCAAGGTAAGATTGTGTATGTCTAGCTTTGATACCAATGTTAGGACCTATGCCCTAATTACACAAACCTCCTTTTAAGAGCAAGGACTCTTCTTAGAGACCACAACCAACCACCTGACCACCCCCAAGCTCACCTCTAGCTCCACACACTGCTCCACTAGCTTCACTAGCGTCATGAAGATCCTCAAAAGCTCCTTTGGTAAGTGGTTAGTCATGACAGTCGTGTCAATGCTGGTCAACTCAAGATCTTAACACAATACAGCGCAACATGAAAATCTGCAGCACTGGCTGTAGAGCTGGAACCTTGGAGGTGAGAGCTTTCTAGTTTGTTAGTCAAGGGAGCCCGTTCACATCTTGAGCCATCTCTTACAGAAGTTTGTAATCTGGAGCTGAATTCTGACACCAGTGAATTTGCACAGCAAATCTGAAATGTGACAGGCGATCAGATCTGTTAACCAAGTTGGGATCGGGGCTGGTAAGTTGACTGGCCACCAACATAGGAGAATTTCAAGGCCCGGGAAACAAGTTGAAGCCACTCTCTCCTAGTACCTCCACCATGTGTACCTGCTAAATGGTCTGTAAACCGCTCAAGCACTGGGGCTTGTCTTCACAATATCTTCAACGGAATCTTGACGAATAGCAGCTCTCAACACTCTGATATGTGTGGAATAAATGTATAGATTTCTGGATTTTAACGCGAGGAAATGGCATTTCATAGGCTACTGTAACGCTCCTAACATACGTGTATAGACACGCACACAAGATCTGCCAACTCAAACCTCCCAACCAAAGAACACGTGGTGTTCTCCCCCGAGCAATACGCAGACTTGCAATATCGTGTGCTTAACACACTAGTACAGTACTTTTCGCTAGTACCCAGCTCGTCCTAAGGACCGTGATCACCCTAAACACTCTTGTCCCTTTTTATATCATAGGCCTATAAGTGCAACACTCAGGGCATGACCAACGGGGTTGTGTCTCGAGCCTAAGGCTGAGGGGTTGGTGAACTTGACAAGCACATGTTCGTGTTCTAGGACTAGGGCCAAGCCTTAGGTACATGCCCAAGAGAGGTTATTTTGCTAAGTGTTAACATGGTTAAGGGTGTTCATTCTTAGGATGTGGGAGCATGTCTGAGGGTTTAACAACCTAAGCTCCTTAGCAAGGGTCTTCTTAGACATAGGCATGGTTCCCTCTGGGGAATAAGGGTTAGGGTTTTCCAACCTTAGCCTCTAAGGAATGCTTAGGGGATCACTCGTGCCCGCTGACTGCAGACACTCGTGTTTCTCTAGGTACTAACCCTAGAGCCAGGGTATGACTTGGCCACTTAGACCCTTAGGGGTTAGTTGTGGGTCAAGATACCCCTCATCGTCTTTTAGGGGTTGTACTTAATTGAGGGTGATCCTCAAGATGTAGGGTATGCTTTAACCCTATTGAGGGTATGTGTGGAACACACGTCTCCTTGATGGGGTTAAGGGCATGAGCATGTCTAGGTCTTCTAGTGCAGGACCCTAAGTCAACTAGGGTATCCCTCAAGGGTTTTGGGGTAGACACTCTAGGGAGACTTAGGCTAAACCCTAAGTCAACTAGGGTTATCCCTCAAGGGTTTGGGGGCAGACATTCTAGGGAGACTTAGGCTAAACCCTAAGTCTCTTGTCCACTTAGGCATTAGAGTCTAACCCTAGGGGTCGTTGGGGTTGTTCTGAAGACTTAGTGCTGCTCATATAGGTTATGACACCGGATGGCCGCCTAGTAACCACGTGTTGCCATGTGTTGGCCCTTCGGGTAAAAACTCTAACATTTGGTAGCAGAGCCAAGGTTCTGTGGTCGGTAAGGACTGCTTAAGGTTATTGAGTATTTGAAAATACTTTAATAACTTTCAATTGACTAGTCTGTATTCCGTGCAGAGCTTGATCTTGTGACGTTGTCTTTTCGAAGAACACTCACTTGATGAGTCAGCATGAGATTCTAGAGTCAAGTCCATGAGGCCTTATTGCTAGGCAATGGGTATGGACTCTAGTGTGAGGTAGCACTCGAAGGCAACTTTCGTGTCGCGTGCCAAAGTTACGTTACTTAACATTTCCGTAGGATGTGATGAGTTCGTTTGTTTTGGCTTACAAACTAAGTCCTGGGAAGTGGGTCATGTGATGATCCAAGTTTATACTCTTTTGAAATTTTTCTTTAATGTGTATGGACTTGGAATAACACATGATTTTGGAAAACGTGACAGTAATCATTGAGTTTTGGCTTAGGTCAAGATTCAATATCATTTTCGGCAATAATGTTCAAATGGGGAAAGACTTATGTTTCAATATGCATTTTAACTTTAAGTAAAATGTGTACTTGGACATGAGAATGAACACTAGCCTTTTAAACATGTGAAACGAGTTCTCATTATGGCACATGTCTTTATAGACAAGCTATAGTGTTGATCTTATGATTCGGTTGAGATTTGTGTTAACATATGTTAAATATGCTAATCAATTGGAGTTAGTAATGGTTTCAAAAAAAAAAAAAAAAAAAAAAACTGTCTGATGTTCGCAGTATTTCGATAACGCTAACTACAAGTAACATTAAGTTGATTAGTTTACTATGAAACCTTAGTTAGTTGTAAGCGCGCACTCAATGATTGCGATTGACCAACTTGACTAGGATAACTAAGGTTTCGGCATATGTAGAATGTGATTATAGTTCTAGATTTTTAAGTATAGAATGACTTGCATTATGAAGGCGTTCAGCGCAAATATATGCATTTATTACTAACTTTTAAACCTGAATTTTATATCAGTTTTTACATTTTCAAAATCAAGTTAGAGGGTTGATTGGTTTGAGCTCTTGATCAAGGGTGATTCCTTGGTCAACAAGAACATTAAGTTGATGGTTCATCTTAACTTATAAACTTAGCAAGGCAACTTACTAGTTTTATAAGTTAAGTTTAGGAATGTTCGTGATGGTTAGATGTTCAAGTATATGAGGTTTTAGTGCATGTACCTCCTTAAAGTGTTGGTATTCAGTGGGATTTTAAAGTCGGCATTAATCAAAATCGATTTCTTAACTTTGCATCATGGTCATGAATATAAATGGTCCAAAATATTAAAGTATGCATCTTCAGTTCCTTAAGATATCAGAAAGAGAATTTTTAACTCAAGGTTTGATGGTGTTCCTTGAGCTCGGTGGCGAATTAATCTCAAGGTTAGATGGTACCTTGAGTTGTTGGGATCAGTATTCCTTAAGTTTCAATGTCGAAAATCGAAAATAGAGTCAAGAAGTTAGTCTCCCTTCTTGACGATTGTGGTTCAAAAAGTTCCTAATGTATGGTTTGGTGGTCAGTGTAAGAACATGAGGTTTCCTATCGCCTCATTGATGAGATATTTATATCATAAGCTTTGAAAGTATTTATGACTATCTTTCTGAGATTAGTTATAAATGACTTTACAAAGTATGGTATAATATCTGCTAAATATTGGGACAGGAGCACTCAATATTGCAGCTTGATTATAATCACATGAAGTAGTCATAATTGTAAGGTAAGACTCAAAGTTTCGATTTGATACTTTGGTAAGCGATACCTTAGTGTTATAACTTGAAAGACGTTTTCAGGTTTGTGGGATTGCTAGATGTTCAGAATGAGTAACAATATATTTTAGTTCAACATACTGAACTAAGATATATTACTCATGTTTGCGGAATTTAATAATTTATAAGATATAACTTAAACATGACGTTAATATGACATTTTGGTATCATAAATGAAAGTTAGTATTTTACTAAATCAGTTAAATGAACCAAACACTGAGTCATGATTCCTCTTAGTCCCTGAACTGTTGCTTGATGCATTATAGCATTGTATTTCCGTCTTGAAACTGAAGTTTGGGTAATATCAAGAACTAAGTCCTCATTCCATAATAACTACCACATTTTGATATTTTGATAGTTCATATAGTTATGTTTGATAATGTAACTATATGCTTCACGAGAGCAAAGCACTTGAGTATGCGAAGTATTTAAAAACCATCACTTGTTAAATTCTGAACTTCAAGGTTAGTCATGATCACGAGAACAAAATATTATCAATATCAAGAATGCAAAGGTTATATGAAATAAGGTTGTTTGAAGGTATTTCACGAACACTAATTGAATCAGACAATAAAGCATTACTTTTGAGTTATTCGAAAGTAAGTTACTTTAATTGAATGATTTAAATTAGTGACACTGCTCTGTTTCAATATTAACTTATTGAAATCTTGTGTAATCAGTTTTACGAGTTGGAAAAGTACAATGTTATGATGATTTAGTATTCGAGTTTAGGGAGACTCTTATCATAAAGCTGGAGTTTCTTAACTTAATTTTGAGATTAAGTTCTGTGGGCTTAGCGAGATAAGGAGTTAGGAAGTATTGAATGACATCTAGTATGTTGTGCTCTTTGAGGAATGAGTACAATGTGAACATGTCACTTAGGACACATGATATCTAGAGAGCGCCAATTGAAGCACTAGATATGAGTTCATGTCAAGTTACCTAGCTTATGTTCGCTCCCTGGGATAATCGGTGTTGTAAAATGTTGCATGTGAGGGATGCTTACCCTTACACTTGGTATTGGTTTTGTTCTGATATAAGTCTCACACTTAGTCTGGCATAGCTATATACTAGCCTGAGAGTTGGGGGGGGACTTAGAACAAGTGCGGGTAGGTATAGTAGCAACCCTTAAAAAGGAGTGTTGAGAAGCACCGAGGGATGTGGAAACATAAAGTAGGAATACTTTGTCATGTGAGAATGTGGAAATATTGAGAAACGTGGAAGGTGTATGGTATAAAGGAATAAAGCAAGACTTTATTTTTATTAACCAAGGGGCCGGCAACAACATTAACTAGAGGCCTCCAATATAAATTCTAGTTAAGTAAAGAAATTAACAAGTGTTGTGTGCGTCGGTGACAAACTTTGCAGACGTGCAAAAGGTCTAAGTGACTTCATGTCGCAGGTGGTGCCTCTGCAGCTGGGTTTACGACTCATGACGATGGTTCTGAAGTACTTGGTTTCGTAATGCAAGGGGGGTAATAAAACTTATGTGAACTTTTGGCTGACTCCAATAGAGTGATATGTTAGTTTTAATTTTTTTCTAACATTATCTAGTCTTGGAGTTAGACGTCAACTAGGACGTTGACATTTTCAAAGCGGGGAGTGTGTCATAGTTTTTACTATGACTCAACCCTTTACTTTGAACGTTGACTGTTGTTACCTACCGAGTCTGTTGACAGACCCTAAGGGTGTAAGAAACAGGCCCGCTTAGTGCACTTGGGTATCTAGTGATGGTCCAGCCGGTGTCACTAGGTATTTGCAAGAAACTCTAGGCAAAGCTAGCACTTACCTTCTAAAAGCCCCCTCTCGGCGATTTGTGTCCCATTTGGATTTTTGGTTGGCTCTGGTGAGTTCAGAGTGTCGGATATGGTTAGAAACACCCTAGGGTTGACTCAACCCCACGCCCTAAACCCCTTGGGGTAGGGTTTAGGGGTTGATGGGGTCGATTGGGTAAACTCACCATCTCTTTTGCATTGGGGATAGATTTTCGTGCCAGCCCACTTATTAGAATGGCATTTTAGGAGGGGGGGGGGGGGGCAGCTCTGTCACAGAAATAAGGTAGAGTAGGTGTGGGGCAAGCAGGCCAGAGACTAAGAGGTCTCTGGTTCCTTCCTCCTGCCGCATGGGTTCATCTCATGTCGTCAAGGCATACTCGTTATGCCGCCGTGTCCCACTCGCCCACGGGTACGTCACACTTTAGGGGTAGCCTACCCTTATCGTTGGCAAATCTGCACTGCTGTGCCCGGGTATGCCGCATCTAGGAGTTACCAACTCCTTTCATCGGTAACCCGCTCGCACATCTAGGTAATTGTTAAGACTTTGTTTCAGTCTCCTCGTCCATGCCAAGCTGAGGGCAGCACTCACAGCTTAGCTAGTCACGCATCCTGACTCACAATGTGAGCATTGTCCGTGCACTTAGCTAACTGTGGGGATGAGCTCTCAGGCAGACAGGTTCCCAAAGGGGTATCCGTGTGGGCTCTAAGAGTTGGCATCTAGTGAGCCACGATCGTGGCATTGGGCTAACTCTTGTCTCTAAGGGGGCTATGAAGATAGCCTTGTCCTGTGAAACGGTGCCACACACACATGTGACACTAGGATGGTTTCATACAAGTGCAACACTCAGGGCATGACCCACGGGGTCGTGTCTTGAGCCTAAGCTGAGCGGTGGTGAAACTTGACAAGCAACATGTTCGTGTTCTAGGACTAGGGCCAAGCCTTAGCCACATGCCCAAGGGAGGTTAGGTCTCTTTGCCAAGTTGTGCTTACTGGCACAACACATGGTTAAGGGTGTTCATTCTCAGGATGTGGGAGCATGTCTGAGGGTTGAACAACCTAAGCTCCTTAGCAAGGGTCTTCTTAGACATAGGCATGGTTCCCTCTGGGGAATAAGGGTTAGGGTTTTCCAACCTTAGCCTCTAAGGAATGCTTAGGGGATCACTCGTGCCCGCTGACTGCGGACACTCGTGTGTTCTCTAGGTACTAACCCTAGAGCCAGGTATGACTTGGCCACTCAGACCCTTAGGGGTTAGTTGTGGGTCAAGATACCCCTCTCGTCTTTTAGGGGTTGTACTTAATTGAGGGTGATTCCTCAAGATGTAGGGTGATGCTTTAACCCTATTGAGGGTATGTGTGGAACACACGTCTCCTTGATGGGGTTAGGGCATGAGCATGTCTAGGTCTTCTAGTGCAGGACCCTAAGTCAACTAGGGTTATCCCTCAAGGGTTTTGGGGGCAGACACTCTAGGGAGACTTAGGCTAAACCCTAAGTCAACTAGGGTTATCCCTCAAGGGTTTGGGGGCAACATTCTAGGGAGACTTAGGCTAAACCCTAAGTCTCTTGTCCACTTAGGCATTAGAGTCTAACCCTAGGGGTCGTTGGATTGTTCTGGAAGACTTAGCACTGCTCATACAGGGTTATGACACCGGATGGCCGCTTAGCAGCCACGTGTTGCCATGTGTTGGCCCTTCGGGTAAAAACTCTGACAATGTTGATGATGTATACAAGGTTTTGGATTGACTGCGAAAAGTAGGTTTAAAGTTGAAATTGTCTAAGTGTGTATTTGGATCAAAGGAGACCACTTATCTGGGTTATCGCATTTCACGTGAAGGTTTGCAAGTCGATCCTGACAAACTAGTTGCAGTTTTGAAGTTCCCTACGCGAAGTGTGTGAATGATGTGCAACGCTTTCTTGGCAAGGTACAATATCTGGGTCGTTTTTGGATCATCTTTCAGAATCGTACTGCACCGTTGCGGCGCGTTGTTGAATCGTCAATGACTTCTTTTGTTTGGTCTAAGGATTGCAAGCAGGCATTTGCAGATCTCAAAGAGTTGTTGACGACTCCTCCAGTTTTGGCGTACCCGGATTACACTGTCCTTTCATCTTGCGTGTAGATGCTTCTGACATCGGCCTCGGGGCGTATTGATGCAGGAGAGTACGAGTGTTCCTGGCCAACGACATCCCATTGCATACATCAGCCGTACATTGCAGCCAGAGGTGAATTACTCCACGACAGAAAAGGAGTGTCTTAGCAAGTTTGGGGTTTTGAGAAGCTCCATGCCTACTTGCATGGTTCGCGGACGTTGTTGGAAGGTGATCATGCAGCAGTCACTTCGTTGTTGAAGCGGAAGAATTTGATTGGTCGTACTGCTCGGTGGGCCTTGAAACTTCAAATTTACGACTTTGAAGTTGTTCATCCCAGGAAGTTCCATGGCTGATGCTGATGCTCTTTCTCGGGCTCCTCTTCCACCTTCTCTCTCTTCTTTGCCCCAAGGAACCAGTTGTTCCAGCTTCAGTGGACTTTTTGGACGAAGATTCCGTACCATCAGCAGTTGCTGTGCTTGACGTTCAGTGTGCAGAATGCAGAGTTAGATTTGCCGTCTTTGGATGAGGTTCGGGAAGCTCAAAAGGTTGAGCCGTGGATTCGAAGGCTTCGTGATGGGTTTGAGAATCCTGCATCACTTGCTGATGACCTTTCAGGCATTTACATTCGAGTATCGCCTTCAGGATGACCTTCTTTATTTTGTGGGGACTGATCCAGATGATCCTTTGCGGTTGGTGGTGCCTTCATCTTCATTCCACGCTTCCTCCATGCTTACCATGACTCTATGATCTCATGGGACATCGTCGGGTGATGGAGAAGCTGCACAGATCTTTCTATTGGCCGGAGTTGCGAGGAGATGTGATTCGGTATGTGCGTATGTGTGTGGTGCCAAGCTCGCAATACTCCCCCATGTGCTTCGGAAGGACGGTTGGAGTCAATTGCAGTTTCTCGTCCGTTTAAGTTGGTGGCATTTGATTTGATGGGACCTTTTCCGCGGTCAACTGCTGGTAACGAGTACGTTATTATTGCTTCTGATTACCTAACTCGTTGGGTAGAAGTTGGTGCTCTTGCTAGTGTGCGACTGCTTCTGCTGTTGGTCAGTTTCTCCTTAATCGGGTCGTGTTTCAGCATTCTTGTCCGGAGCGAATTCTCTCGGATAATGGTCCTGCATTTATGGCTGTTTTGACATCTGACTAGGGATACGCCACACTTTCACAAGTGCTTATCATCCTCAGACAGATGGTTTAGTGGAACGGCTCGTCAGAACCTTCAAGGGATGATCGCGAAGTATGTGAACTTTCAACATTGGATTGGGATGGTTATCTGCCGTCTCTCGATATGCTTATGTCACTGGAGTTCAAAGTTCCATTGGTACTTCCCCATATAAGCTCTTGTATGGTCATGACCCGGTGTTGCCAACGGAGTTGGGTTTGCCTTCTCGGTTACCGCGAGCTGCTGATGCTAGGTCGTGGGATCGGTATTGACGAGCATTCTTCCATTGGTTCGTGTGGAGTCAGCAGAACACTTGGGCCGCGTACAAGTAGGACAACAACAACGCTACAACTCACATCATCGTCCTCCTGTGGAGTACAAGGTTGATGAACTGTGTTGGTTCGTTTCCCAAGCTTACGGTACGTGGTTTAGCTAAGAGTCTCCTTCCTCAGTGGAAAGGACCGTATCGAGTGTTACGGCAAGTAGGGCCACAGGTTTATGAGGTTCGGCACGACATTCAACCGATCCTCCGGAGATTGTACATGTGCAACGGTTGAAGCATTTTGTGCAACGGGAACAAGTTGTGCCGCCTACAGATCCACCAGTGCCTCCTCCTGATGTTCCTCCAGATCCGGGCCCGTCTACAAGAGAACCCTAACCAACTTACACCCTTCGAGAGGAGGGGATGATGTAAGATCCACGTGTACGGCTGCATGTGCACATACTATTATTAGCGTAGTGGATTTTGATAGCCGTCGGATTGGATTTAATCTGGACCACTCGCTCTGTATATAAGTTAGGGTTTTTGGGCTAATGATATACAAATTCATATTATATTTAGTGGTTAATAATTGCAGGTCATCGATTTGTTAATTTTAATTAATTTGTTAAAAATAGTTATTTTTATGCAATTAATTCAAGCCATTGTGGTTGAACGTTTGTTTAAGTACAATAACTAACTTAACCATTGATGTTAACTTTTAACAAAGTTAACCACTTGGGCATTTAGGTCGAATAGCTAAGTTAGTTAGTGCACTTTAACAACTATTGCACTGCATTGAGATTAGTTAACTGCATATAAATAATTATTGTTATAACGCATAATAAAAATGATTAAGATAGTTAAATTTAACAACAAGAGTCAGTCATGAATTTAATTACTCAAAAATATTTTATATTTCAAATTTATATAAAGAATTAGAAATTTAAAAATCATAGGGGCATGAGTATTACCCTATATGAACTGCTATATGGGACATGGATTGTTGTATACATGGCGATATGTATTTGAAATATATATGAATGGAAAATATAAACTAGTTTAAAATGTAATATATAAAGGGACATGGACTGTTACAAGGCTATATATATGTGAAATATATATGAATAACTATTTACACTATATTTTAATTTAAATAAGAAATATTTTATATATAAATTAAATTTATCTTAAAATGACTAATTAATCTGATATGATTATGGAGTTTTTGGGAAACTCCTTTTCTTTACTTCTCACAATAGCTTTCAGATCTACCATAATATATGAAGGATGAGAAAACATACACACATATATATGTATAGAGAGAGATATTAGGTGCCTACATCCGTACAACTATAGACATGTATGTGTTCTGTAAACAGTTATACTCTTATAAACGAGTAATTGATATACTTAAGTGAACCATAAGCAACATAAATACTTTATAATCCTTAAATTAGTTTGTGTTTGTCCATTTTATTAAACACAATTGAATTTTGTGCATTAAGTTTATCTGCTTAGCCTCTGTGTGTGCACTATGTACTTAAGGAAATGGAAAAATGGAGATTCTTACAGTAAGAAGATTGTCCAGAACAGCATTAGCATCTCTATATGATAGAGTGCCATTTGGCTCCGAGTCTCGGCAAAAAGGAGGCTCGGGCTCAGGAGGCTTCAAAATATAAGTATTGATAGTCACCTTTGCAGAGTCATTTCTTACCAAGACAACAAAAGCCTCCTTCCGTCCTCTAACTGTCACTTCAACATTTCTCACTCAACCTAAAAACGTCTTGGCCTTGTGGAAATTCTTTTGTTGTTCCTTGGACATTTTTGTTGGAGTTCGGACCATGCGTCCTTCGAAAGGGGAATTGTTGTAGATCCAACTCCACGTGGTAGCGATGGTGTTTTGTCCTTCTGACCCTTGTCTACTCTTCTTGCCGTCCTTTGTAAACCTTTCAAAACAAAGCCTGCATCCTGTAGTTCTCTAACCTCCTCACTTGTCAGCTTCATTTCCTTGAGCACAGGCCAAACCGTTGGTGGTGTTGGAATTCTTGACTGAAGAATTTTGCTGTTTGGCCGCGTGAAACACCTTGAATCTCTTGGGCAGAACCACATCATCTGTTGTACATACTCCTCATTCCCCAAGGCATCACTGTACATTCATTTTCCATAGAATCCTAGTGCTGGCACTCTACTTGCAATCTCTCTCTCCAAAACATCTTCGAACCTTAACCTCTTTCTCCTATTGTTTTGTACCACATGCTTTGTGTACTCTATATCATGTCTGTGTGAACGTCGAGCATCAAACTGTTCTGCTCCTATGACTATTCTCTTGATAGTTTGCACTCAAACGTTAGTGGTACTCGCGAACTCCGGGCTGGTCAAGTGTTCCTCGTCTTCCACTAGATTGATAATTGTTGATGGAGATACACTTTTCCCCTCAGAGAGTCTGCATTGTACTCGTTTCAACAGAGTTTCCTTCGAAGGACCTGACCCCCTTCTATTGCCGCTTTCACCTTTGCACTCTACAAAACTGCATCAGTGAGGTCTAACACTCTATAAAACTGCATTAGTGAGGTCTAACATTCGTAAATGACATTTCCATTGTATATCTCCGGTAGTTTAGAGACTCATTTAACTTTAGATGAACCAATGAGATCCTTCCCTATCCTACATTTGTCTGCTCTTAGAAGACACACCAGCATGGATTCTTCACGCTTCTTTGTCCACAACTTGAACAACGGGCCTTTTGCCAGGCACAATGTGTAAAAAACAAACTAGTTTGATGCATTGCCTTCTGGTAACAACTCCACATCTTCTCCAAAACTTGCAAAAAACTAACATCAATTGAACCACATGTATACTGAAGCAACAAGGAATGTTAAAAGCAAAGTGAAGATCATGTTCAAACACAAAAGCATTTCCATCTTCATCGACTGGGAAATCTTTGTCAATGCTTTTGGTAACTCTGGCCATGACACTGTAAGGAGAAAGCTCGGTGGTTTTAGGAAAGCAAAGCAAAAGATCAAACACACTCTCATTCATGAAAAAACATTTATAGTTGTTGATAATAAACGTGAACACACTTTTATAAATAATTAATTCTATGCAGCCCAGCTCATAGTGTTCTTAATGTTGTTCTTTCTAGTATCATCCATAGGTTTACTGTTTTTATTGCGGCTAGGGTTTTTTTCACTGTTTCCATTGCGGCTAGGGTTTTTCTATCTCAAATATGAAATTTGAAATTTCCTCCAAGGGGCCTGAGAGGAGCGGCACCATCCATTTTGAGTTGATTCGTGTAGCGCCCAAGTTAAAGAATCGACATTTATGTGCCGACTAAGATTGTCAGCACCATCCTGGCTTAGTCGGCAGCCACAAGGTTAGTCGACCTTCATTTTATAGCCAAGCCTATGCTCAAATGACCATATCTTTTTGTGCAGAGGCCAAGGTTCAGCATCATCTCATTTGTGTCATCTGAGAAGGTCAGCACCATCCTGCTTCAGTTGGCTAGTTAAATTTCTTTTTCTTTAATTTGTGGCTCAAGTATCCATATCACAGTGTGTGTTTTTGTAGTGCTAGAGTTAAAGGGTTTTCTTGTTTGTGCCATCTGAGAGGGTCAGCACCATCCTGCCTTAGTCGGCAGCCACAAAGTCAATTAAATTTCATTTCTTTAATTTGTGGCTCAAGTATTCATATAACAGTGTGTTTTTTGTAGTGCCAAAGTTAATGGGTCTTCTTGTTTGTGTCGTCTGAGAGGGTCGGCACCATCCTGCCTCAGTTGGTAGCCACAAGGTCAGTTAAATTTTGTTTTCTTTAATTCGAGGATCAAATCTCCATATCACTGTGTGTTTTTGTGTAGTGCCAGAGTTAAAGGGTCTTCTTGTCTGTGTCGTTTGAGAGGGTTGACACCATCCTGCCTTAGTCGGCAGCCACAAGGTTAGTCAACTTTCGTTTCATAACTAGGCCTATGCTCAAATGACCATATCTTTTTTTGCAAGGGCTATGGTCCATACATCATCTCATCTATGCCGTCTACAATCGGTAGCCATAAGGTTAGTCAAATTTAAATTCTTTTCATTCAAGGCTCAAGTCTTAATAACATTGTGTCCTTTTGTGTAGCACCTAGGTTTCGATCATCGACTTTTCTGTGTCGATTGAGAGGGTCGGCACCATCTAGCCTCAGTCGGCAGCTCGACTTTGGTATTTGTTTTTCCTTTTCTCTCCGAATCAATTAACTTATGTGTTTGTTTTCCAGAGTCTACAAAATGGTGAGAGCTTCTCCAAACATCTACAAGAGCTTGTGAGCTACGGAAAGAGAAGAAGAGAGGAAAGAGAGGAAAGGATGGTGTCAACCCTCTCAAACGGCACAGACAAGAAGACCCTTTAACTCTGGCACTACACAAAAACACATAGTGATATGGAGGAAAGAGAGGAGAACCATCTGATGTAGCAAAGGAGGATCCTCTAGTGACTCAGCCTCAAGTAGTACCAGCTGAGCAGGAGCAGCTTCCATCAACCATCACAGCTTTCCCGGAGAGCTCGTCGTAACTGCCTCCTTCTTCATTTGCTGAGGTTGTAGTCCTGAAAGAACAAGTGCAGATGACAGATGCAGTTGAAGTTCTTTCTTTTTTTTAGTGAGGACGACTTGGAGGAGGCATTCAACAAAAAGAGAGGACATGGGAAAGCAGATCCAAAATGCAAGAAGGCAAAGAGCGATAAGGAGCCGAAGGAGATATACAGCATATCGACTAGCCTACATTTGGAGAGCTTAGCAAACCTACTCGACAAAATTATTATAAAGGGACTTGGTGATCCTCCTAATGTGCCAATCTGTACAATGCATCAAACGAGGTGGTTCGACGAGTGAACCCAGGGGACTTGGACAAGCTGGTGTCATTGTTGAAGAAGGCTAGTTATCTACGCAACATGGCCTTGTTCATTCTGTCCATCGGAGATCCACTCACTGCTGAGGAGCTATCAGAGCTGTTGAAGGACATGGTTCAATACGAACAGCATCGGTCTTTTGAGCAAGCTCTTAGTCAACCGAAGTATAAACAGTGGGCTTCGAGGCTATCAAACCAGAAGTTCAACTATTGGGACGGGAACTATAGGCTATAGGCTTTGCAGAAGCTCTACCGGAAGGATGCATAGGACAACCAATAATGGGCTATTTGTGTTCGATCGAGTTTCATCTCCACAGAGAACCTCGACAATCTTCAACTGGTTTTGATGTTCTAATCGATAAACATGTGATTATTTTTGTTAAGATTCTAAACTTACAGTTTCAATGAACAGATCTTCAGCAACACCTGTGAAAACAACACTACCACATATTCTACTCGCTGTAAAGACGGTCTGCACTAGTACTGAAGGAACTAAGAAAATCCTCAAGTCGCTCACGGAGGTTGATCGTCTTGAGGTGCGAAAGTGGAAGGAGAGTGCAATGGGAAAGGCAGCTTGGCATCCTCTTCTGAACATGATCTGCACAAAGATTCTTTTCAAGGTAACCTTCGGTTTAATTGATAGGAAAGAAGTTTTTAACTGATTCTATGTGTAGAATAAGATTGACGATGATCTCGATAGAGCCTTCACCACTGCTAAAGGCAATCCACAGCTTGAATTGAACCTGAAGTAGCTAGTGTACACGAAGCATGACAAGCGTATGCACAAGTTCCTCTCTATCATAGACCTAGAGTTGGGGGAGGAGTGGTTCCAAAAGGTGACGAACATCTCTCATAAGCAGTGTCATTGAATGGGCATTGAGAAGCTATACGTGATGCCAAAGGCGAAGATTTCAAAACATGGTGCGACTCCGATACTTGAACAAGCTCACTCGTCTTGAATCCAAGGCAGAACAACAAACACTTGGGCTACCATGCATGTAGGACAAAGAGTGGTTTACCTTGGACTTGTATTGGAAGGCTGTGCATGAGGAAGCCATTTAGATCCTAAAGGGACTGCAAGAGGATGGTGAAGAAGTTGGAACGGATGTGGACTTCATGAGTTGTTTGACGAGATGCGAACTCGGAGCAAGTGCCTAGTCTTTTAGCCCTTCCATAACTGCATACGATTCACTTATTTGATGGAGCCGAATGAGTTTCTAGAGCATGAGGAGTCTGCGCGTTGAATGATATGGAGGTAAGCTTTCATTCCAGCATTGTTACTGACTAACTTTGTGTATACTAGCAAAGAAAATGGCTCCATTTCAGATGATGAAGCTATAGACAAATCATACAAGCGAGCCTCACATGTGGTCGAAGAGCAGAGGAGCTCTAACACCATTTGAACACGAGCATGTTCCATTTGGCTCGACTGTCCTTCGTAGTAGCCGAGCTCACTGTTTGATGTGCATGCCAATGATCTTCCAGCAATTGTTTGAGAGCCAGACGAAGTAGAGGCTATCAAGAAGAGCAAGATGAAGAAGACGGTGCGGAAGACATCTACACCTGCAAAGGCATCAGGAGTGGGACCAAGCTCTTCTACGGCACCTCCACCGGCAATTGACTTTACACTCGATGAGGTGCAGCCACTCGTAGTTGGTTTGAACATCAAGGACGACTTGATGACCTTCATCCCGACACTAGCTGCATCCCGTGGATTCCACCTTTCGAAGGACGCATGGTCCGGACTCCAACAAAAATGTCTAAGGAACAAGAGAAGAATTTCCACAAGGTGTACACGAAGCTCCGACAACATGTTGACAAACTACAAACGACTGAGTCACAAACGCTGTTCCAGGAAGTGGCAGGTGAATACGACTTCAACCTCATCATCCTCAACTTGCCGAATGAGCTTGTATATGGAGGTGCTAGCATCAACAAGGACATTGTGCAACTAGATCCAATGAAGTTTGAGGAGGCCTTGCAATTTAATGGAATGCACTTGACAGCGAGTGGTTTCATATTCATCTTCGTGACTTCTCCTTCGGTTTTGGCGGTAATTTAGGCAGCGGCGGTAATCAACCTGGAGGTTGCAGGGACTTACAACATCTACCGTGCACGAGGCTGGGGATACCGTGACAAAATTAAGGTACAATAGCTTTTCATGTTCAAGTTTAACTTGGTCTATGTGGCAGGATAACTTGTTGGTTCTTTTGGTGCTGCAAAGCTTAGAAGAATCGAAAAGCCAAACCCTCTGGCGTTGACGAACATGATCCTTGTCGATACTGCTGACTGTTTCAGGAAGCTTGGTAAAGAAGTACTTTGCTTTGTCTATCCTAATGGAAGTTTATACAGGATGATGATTCAACTAAAGAGTGTTTGACTCATGCAGCTTTTGATCGAGCGTCTTAGTAGACATGGCGACCTTGTCTGGGATATTGGTTCTAGAACCGGATCATCGTTGTTAGCTACCGTCGAGCTTGGAAGGAATATTGTAGGAATCGAGAAGAGTTTCGAACTCTCTAGGTTGGCAACAAACAAGCTTGTAGAGAACATTCGACCTGAGGAAATACCAACTCAGACACCTCCACGTCCATGGTTCGAGATCTACAGCTTTGCTTAATATGAAAAAGAAACTTTAGCTGCTGTGTATTAAATAATAAGTTAAACTAATATAAAAAAAGAATAAGGTAGAAATATAACTGTTTTACTTGAAAACAAATTTTTCCGACTGAGGCCAAAACTGCCAACCAAAAGGAATATTCTAGAATATTCAAGCCAAGGCCTCCTGGGCCCCAAGCCTCCAGAATGGCGGCACTCATTTGCTCCTTATCCATAATTTCACACTAAGAATCTTTATTAACCATTTACACACACCATGAATTCATGCCTAATGTAAAACAAACAATTACTTCTTAAAAGGCGACTAAGCACAGCCATGCCTTAGAAATATTCCTCCATGCATTACTCCAACATGTTAGTTATAATTTAATGCATTGAAGTTAATGTTTAACAAAATTAACTATTAGTGAATTGGTTTTAGTTCCGATTTAAATTCCTTGAACTACGGGTAAATATTTTAGGGAAACCAGGCGGCCAGGTCAAGACATTCAAGCACGAGTCCTCAACAAATAGCGTCTTAAAGAGCTGTATGGTGGACTCAGTTGTCACGTATATATCACGTATAAATATAATATACCTGTATGATGTCCAGCATTTCCAAACTCTGTGAAAACACAAGTTTTTGTCCTTCCTTTGAAGGAGATTTTCCTGCAGAAACAAAAACTATAAGAGCTTCGTTCCCATGGATGTAATACATATGTGCATAATGCATGTACGCACACACAAGTTTTTTATGGATACATATCTTCTTCGGTATCTGTATCGTTAAGATTAACGTTATGCACATATGCAAGTCGAGACTATAATGCTTGTGTAGACGTGTGCATGTACATCTATGTATACTGACATTATGTGAATTATGTAGCAGAATATATATCTATGTATACCAACTGCATTTAATACGTAAGTATATTAAACATATATTTATACATTATACAGTGCACGCACGCACGCACACAACACACACACAAAAAAGAAAACATACTGTCAAAGCAGCCAAAGGGAAGGACTGATGAGCAGTGTGACCAAGTATACATCTCGCACTGCAAAATAAAAAACAGATATATAGTTGTATAATTAATTAAATTAGAATAAATAACTAGCCGCTTACGAATTACACCTGTTTATTAGTTAGTAGCAACCAAACGATTATGTCATTCTTTTTAGCGAGCCTTTGCATTGACTGACTACTATCCTGGGTATTTGGGAACATCTCGCTCTTCATGGTAAGGTGCAATGCGTTCTCACAGCTCCTGCAATACGCACGCGCAGGTACAGTAAAACCTGAGCAACTGCTGACCCAATTCGTTTGTCTGTCTGAGGCATGCTTGTCGTTGCCACTTAAAATGAGATTTTCAAACTTAGCCGTAATCACACGATTAAACAGAGAATAAGATAAATATCTTACTCTCTGCTATCACCTAGAAGCTGTGGGCAGCAGAAGTCACCTTGCATATTACATACCATTTACATAATAGTGCACATATGTATAGACTTGTTTAGATTTAGATAGCTCGTATACTAGATGCATATGTGTACATATTATGGTATATAAAGCTTACTCTTGCACTTCTTTCCCAGTCCTCAGTGGGGAAGTAGAGTTTTAGGAGCAACGATTAACGCCCTCTTGGTTTGTCTTGACCAATTAGTCCGAATAGAAATGCAGCGATCTGCAGTATGACGTTTTTCACATATTGCACATGCAAATACAAAATTATGTGTATATACATACATGCATACATACATACATACATATATATATATATATATATATAGAGAGAGAGAGAAGAGAGAGAGAGAGAGAGAGAGAGAGAGACTTTTGTAATTGCACATCCAAAACCGACATAGAACGCCGTTGAGATTAAATATGTGAAAAAGCATCTCTATTGCAGATATCTCAATAACGGTCAATATATGATTTAAGCACACAGATATATAGTACAGAGACAAAGACAAAGACATGCTTTAACAGTTAATGCTAAACATCAGCGAAGATATTTAAAACATAGACATATAAAGTGTATAAATATGTATTATTCAGCTAACCTGCAAGGTTTTACCAAGGCCCTGTCATCCCCAAAAATTACACCCATCCGCTTAAGGTGCAAGCCCCATAACCAACGCCTTCACGTTGATGAGGGTAAAACATTGTTTGAACCTTCGCAGGCAAAACGAAATTTGTCTTTTCTTTCCCGAAGCTCGATCAAAGTTGCTATTTTCATCATCATCGTCGAGAACTTGTATTCCATCTATTAATATTAAAATTTACAAGTTAACACGTACACACGCGTGTGTAACTAATTATATATGTTTCATTGTGTGCAACAACATTCTTTTTGTAATAAACTCTGATATATAATTCAAATCAGACACTTACGTTGCATATAGATCGGTAATTAAAACGTTATATTTGTATAGCATTTTCATGACAACAAATTATTTTATAAATAACATTCTGCTAAAGCTAATAATGGATGAACCAACTCCAAATTAATATGATGATAATAAACTTACCGGTTTCGTTTTCTGGACAGGATGTGGCAGATTCGTAGCTGCTTAACGAGAAAGTGTCCAGGATCTTCGGTTTGACTTTGAGCTGAGTATCATTGACTTGCCCGGTCAACGGCTTCACCTTCTTGGTCAAGGAGAGTCCAGCCAGCTTGTTTACGAGTACATCGTCAACGCCATCGTCAACGTCGACTATTGACACATGGCTCTCGCTTGAGTCACTCGGTAGTTCTATTA
The DNA here is from genome assembly GCA_003024785.1 of Selaginella tamariscina. Lineage (NCBI taxonomy): Eukaryota > Viridiplantae > Streptophyta > Lycopodiopsida > Selaginellales > Selaginellaceae > Selaginella > Selaginella tamariscina. The sequence goes on from PUQB01000197.1 coordinate 181,377, forward strand.
ATTGCGCCAGCCGCCAGCTCAGCAGCCATTGGTAGGCTCTTCCTGTCTAACCTCGCATAACCTTCTCCTTCCCGGAACTGCAAAAAGCGTCACTTTCCATACTAGTGTACATGGATAGATATGTCTATATCCTTTGTTTCTTCAGTGGATCACAGTCCAAAGCCGCATTGGAGATTCATCATATAAAGCACCAGGTGCTAGTCATATGTGTAACCATTTACATTTTTGCATGTGCACGATACGCATACATGCATATAGAAATGTGTGTTCCTAGATGTTAGTTTTATCTGTATTAAATAGTATGAATATATAGCTACTAATGTGTATACGCTGTTCTGTATATAAATATATGTCTGCAAACATATACAACACATACGTACATCTGTTTACGCATTGTGATATGTACATGTATATTATTGTATAGCCGTAACTAGGTGCATGCATGTATGTATACCATTTGTCGTATATAATGAGTCATTGTTTTCAGAGACAACGTCAATCGGTGTGCATGATCTTCTCTATAGAAAAGAATCAAATAGTGCACAACACACACACATGTAAGCGCATAAGGCTTTAAACATAAAAAGTGCTTATTTACCGAGCACATCTTGTGATGGAGAAGCATGAATTCAACAAGGGAGAATTTCAGAAACCGCTCACAGCATTATCTAACAAAATCAAATAGCCATCCAGACTGAAACCATATTACTGTGTAAATGTATGTTACCCCATAGCACTCCCTACTTAGGGAGTGCTATGGAGTAAATTTCCTCCGCCAACCCCATAGCGCTATTGGGTGTCCCTTAGTGCGTTGACTGCTAAGTGGGGTTGTCCCCACACCACACAAATCTCAAAAAAGAAATTTAAGGGGTGAAATGGCGGCCTTTGTAAATTTTAAACGCACCCATAGCCACACGTGTGAACCACGGTGCATGCAAACCCTACCCGTGAACGCCAAGTATCCATGCAGTGCGTGGGGCGTAATTAATTTGGTAACCTATGGTGTGACTAAGTGGCAGTGTGGGGCACAATATTTTTTTGTTATGGGGTGCTCCCCCACACCAAACACTCGGGGCACTAGCTCTAGGTCGGAGGGATCTTTCAGGAATATGCTGGCATGTTATAAAACAAGTGTTGCCCTAACTTTGACATGGCGGCGGAGCAAAAGATCTGCGTTGCGTTGCGCTCAGCTGACGGCGCTTTTCTGAAAGAGGTGAAGTTCAGACCTCCACTGCCAAAGGAACAAGTGATAGAATTTATTGAGAAGGCTTATGGAGTTGGGACTCTTGAGTACGCCGATGGGGATGCAGTTGTTGAGGAAAATCTGGGGGCTGGTCCGTACGTATACAGAGCGACTGCAACAAATCTCCCAGGTCCCCATTTTGTTGTGGCATCTCTTCTGTTTCTTGTTGTGCTCCATGTTGCGTCTCTTCGTTGTTTCAAAGGGCTGTTTTGATTTGTGTCTGTATGTCCCTTGTTTTCGGCTGTGGATCTTGTTTATACTTGTGCGCTTAGTGTTTTGGATCTGGTTTTGTGCTTGTGTGCCTTGCCCTGGATCTGGCCACCAGATCCAGGCCCCTTGTTTTCCAAGGAAGCGGCTGGTTTTGTTGTGTTTAGTGGATCATTTGTGTTTCCTCTTAATCTCCCTTGTTTTGGCGTCTCTTCTGTTTCTTGTTGTGCTCCATGTCGGTGGCGATGGCCTTGTTCTGCTGACAGATTTGTGTTTGTTCACAGTGCTCGGTAGATTTTTCAGTGTCCGCTCCTTGCTTTCTCTTATTGGTATGTGGGTTTAGTAGTCCAAGGTTTGTGTTGGCTATGGGTGCTTCCTTGCTGTGCTCTTCTCTGCTTCTCTGCGTTTTATGAATGGTTGTTTGCATTTGCCTTTTTCATTGTGCGGGCAGTTATTTCTACGCTGTTCCAGGTATTGCTTTCTTCTGATATGCCGCTTTTGTTTTGCCCTCTTTCTTTGTGATTGCATGTGTTTTGTCTTGATTTCGCCCTGTGGTTGCTCACATCTGTGTGTGTCATGCTTTGGCTATGGCGTCTTGAGTGTATGTCTTCTTTTTATTTGCCCAAGATGTGCTTTTGCCCCTTGTTTGCGGCTGTTTTTCGTGCAGACCAGACGCCCCGTCTTTGAGCAGCTCCAGAGATGCCCCCATGGTTGCCTTCTCTCGATTGAGTGTTTGGCTGATGTCATAGGGATTGTGTCACAGGTGTTCTGTGCTCTGCATGTGTTAGATGTGTTGTTGTTCTGTTCGCTTTTACGTGGCTTTAGCCATGCCTACATGTAGCACTGATTTTGTGTCTTCTCCTGCGTTCACTAAACCATGATATATTTTGGGCTACTTGTCAGGTACCAATCTTCTGCTTCGTTGCCGGCAATCTTTGCATCTTCGCAAGTTTTTGTTTGGTGATGCAATTGTCGATTTCGACAACAATTACTACTGTCGGTGGCCAGATTTTGATAGCCTTCTGAGTGACATTGAGGACGGAAGATGGCTGCTTCTCACAGCGCCATGGCAGTCCGGGAAGACCACCCTGCTCACAGCACTGGGAATCGCACTCCAGGAGAGAGGTTACTTGGTGGTGATGACTACACTCGACGATAGAATGGTGGCCTTGGGCAACAACAAACGGAAAGACGAAATGGAAGCTGCCGAAGATTTTTACAGCTGCTTGGTGGACAAGATTTGCGTAGCAAGCAGCGAGCTGAAGAGACCAGCAAAGTTGACGGCGGTGACTGATGTGTTTAGAGTTCCAGACGGTGAGGAACATTTCAGGAATGTGATATGGTTAGTCGATGAAGCACAGATTCTCAACCACATTCATCACCACACTGGCTATGCAGTAGGCACTCTCCTCTCCGGCTTAAGGGAAGCGAAACGGGAAGCTGTCTCTAGGAACAAACTTGGGAAGTACCGGCTTCATAGCTTCTGCCTTTGTGGTCTGCCAGAACTCGCCGCTATAATTGGGATGCCAGAACGCAGCATATTGCGGACCCTTATGTACCCTCGAGTCCTCAACACAATCACGATCCACTTCGCCCGCATCTTTCAGGCTGGTCATCTCCTCTGTCCAAGCAAGTTGCGAGAGAACACTGGAAACTAGATGAGCAGCAGGTTGCAAAGATGCTGGATGACTACTCCGGGACCGGAACATGCTCTTTAAGGTATCGTTTGAAGGAGAAGAAGACGAAGAACACCATCGACAAGCCATCTCAGCAATTTCCGAAAACATAATCGAGCTTACGTCCGGACACACTGGCCTTGTTGGTAGCTGCTGCGACTTCTTGCAACGTACGGAAGTGCGATCCTTTGAGCATTGGCTCCAGTTGGTGAGAAGAGGACGTGTGAAATCCATGCATTTGAAGATACAGTTTATGGGAAAATGGTTCGTGTAGTTGCTGATTATCCCGACCGCATCAAGAGCGTTATACTGCGTTGCATCGATAGCCTTGATGGGTCCACCGGCGTGGATGATTTTGACACGGTTTTGGAAGCCATTGACGACGGTGTCTTGGAGAAGAGTGGCACTTTGGAAGTTCGGTTCACTTCACCGTTGCTGTTGTCCGCTCTACTGGAGAGTTGCAAGTTTGCACCGCTGCAAGTCTTGCCAGCACCAACGGCGTCACTGCTGGAGATTTACGAGACTGGGATAGCTTTCATGAACCCCGAGGTTTTTATGAGGCCTAAGGTGTTGAAAGCGTCTGGGCAGCCATCCGAGTATATCTTACAGTCGCAGTTTTTCAGGGGTTTGATGTTTGCTATGGAACAGGGCCTTTACACTCTTCACAAGTACCATGTGTTTGTAGAGGTCAAGGAAAGGGATGAGAATGGAATGAGGACTAAGAGAATGGACGGCTACATGGAAAACTCAAACGCTCCCAAGCAGGGAATGGAACTTCAGGTTGGAAATCCCAGCGGGAGACGAGGAAGACAGTGAAAGAGCACCTGGAAAGGTGTGCTTACTATAAGCGGCTTCACAGGTGTGAGATGAGCTATATGTATTTTGGGTCGGGGAGGAGGATGTGACAGGTGCCAAGGCAGTTATGGAGGAGCTGCAAAGCTGCTATTCAGGAGTCAGTTGTTGGTACGTGAGTTTTGTGCGGGAGGAGCGAGCCTGGACGATTGAAAGGCTGAAAGACGATGGGGAATGGGTTTCTACGAGGAAGATGTGCCACCAGACTTCCCCACCTTCTTGTTGTCGTCGTTGGCTGCAGGGAAGGGACAAAGCTTCTGATGTTAACACATGCAGTTTATTTCTTGTTCTTAAGCGAATACAAAGCTTTATTCTGCTCTAAAAATCTAGCTGTGCAGTACAAACGTATTAGGAAACAACCACCCTGTTCATGGGATCATGACATCAACAGGCATCCAGGTTGCAGGATCGTACAAATTTATAAATTTTAGAGAAGTTATATTGTATAATTAAGAATTAATAGCTTCAAAACAAAATAGTCAAACTCATTTAATTAAATATTAATATAATTTAAATTTGAAAGATAATATTATAGAACTCCTAAATACTATACAACAAAAGATAAGAGAAACTCTAGACTGTTACAAGGATAGACACTATATTAAGTTGTTTTATAAACCAGGCATAAGTTGTATATTAGTATTCCACAAATGAGTCTAGTAACTTCCAAAATAAACTATAGTTATCTTATCACCTTACATTATCTCCATTGTAAAATAAATTTTTGTGATTACATCACATTAATAATTAACAAGGCTTTATAATCTTTGACATCTTACATTATTAATTACATCACATGAGTAACTAATGAGGCTTCACAAGTTTTAATATTTTGCACATGGTATATTTTAGGACTAACTTATTGAATAATTTTATAAAGACTAAGCAATTTTCATTAAAAGAAACTTAAAATGAATCTTTTTTGTCTAAGTGCATTCAGACAAGGTCACCAATAGCATAGTGAAAAGATTTATAATTTTGTTATTATTGAACTTGTGCATGACTCAAGTGTTATATTAAACTTGCATGAATAAAAAAAAATTTAGATCCAAGTAAGTTAACATCAAGCTTTTGCATACTTGGGTTAGTGAAAAATGTATTTAAAGGTTTCAACCTTACAATAAAAACATGTTTTATTAATGGAATTTTGAATATCCATGTTATTAAATATTGTAAATACTAATTTTGAATAAGATTGACACACTAAAATGTATACTTTTAAAAGTTTGATTTAAATGCTCAATCAATTTGTTGTGAATGAAAATAAAATTGTTGGATACTTATAAGTGAAGTGAAAATCTTTAAAATTTCGACAATAGACACATGTTTATTATTTGACAAAATCTTTTTTAAATACAAATGACGCAAAAATTACAAAGTGAATAAAAATTAGCAACATTATAGGCCATGACATTTAAACTTTAGGATGATGATGTCCTAATTAGCATTGCAATCTTATAATCTTCTTTTAAAATTTTCTTAATAAAGAAAATCAATTAAATCTCATCTTATAAGTTCAAACGGTCAATACACTTGTATTGATTCTAAATCACCAATAAACTATAAAGAGTTTTAAACTATAATAGATTACATATTGTAGTATATTGGACTAATAAAAAGAGCTTGTTAAAATTTTTCAATATGTAAAATGTTTATCAAAAAGGAGAATCTTGATATGTTACAAGATACTTAAGAATAAATTTTATTAAAATTGTCAAGTGTAGTGGAGGTATAACCTCTGTGGCAATAAAATAAACCAAATGAATAAATTAATCCAAAATGAGTTTTTTGGGCTTTTGAGACTTTTATAAAGAGGAGTTGCAAGATCTAATTAATTAATTACAACTGCATAAGGAGCCTTAGAAAGTGCATCAACATCCACTATATCTTCAACAAGGAAGAAATAACTGAATGATTAACACTTTAAAGACAATTAACTTTTATTTAACAAGTCAAGTAATCAAAGACCACAATTATATATTGGTTCATTTGATAAGACATGGAAAAGACCTCATTAAAGTAATCGTAACCAATTCAAAAGGGCAAACAAATTATAACATTAATTATGTTACTTGTGTTGTGTTAAATTCAAAGTCTAGTAAGCTAGACAACTTTGAATATACATTAACATGCACGCTTGATTAACAAAATGAATGAAGGACTGTTTCTTTGATATGCAGTGATAATCAAAACGACCCTCAACTAAAGAAGAGTCATGATATGCATATAAAAAATGTGTAACACGAATAAAAGGTATAACTAATTAGAATCAATCTTCAAAATTGGTCCTTAGAAAAAATAATGCTATTTATAAATATAAATGATACTATTGCTTGAGCCAAGACTTTAAATTAGAGTATGCACTTTCAAACTCGTTTTGTTCATGACTCAAATTTTTATGCAGCTCATAATACTTTTAGAAATGGTAAGTTAGTATTAAACACATTAAAAGGCTTGCACCAAACCAAAACACTTAACAAAAGTATTACTAAATAATGCAAAATCCTTGAAAGGTACTCCTAAAAAAGCATCAACATTAACTATTGTTTATCTTAATGCATCATCTTAAAAATTATACATTTGAAGGTGCAATGCTTATTGTGCTGCATAATTTACTAAGTTTTTACGCTTTAATAAAGAAGTTATTATAACATGATCATACTTCAACAATGTTTCATTCCCATGCAAATATGCATAAAAACACTTAAAACCCCAAACATTCATGTTCGATGGTTAAATAGTTCTGTTTAATTGATTGAAGTGCTCGATTAATATAAGCTATTAAATGTCAAATTAAAAATTAATTAAATATGTTTGCATTAACACGCATTCAATGTGGATATTCATTATATAAAACATACCCTAACGCTTTCTTTCTCATGACTTTGAGTTTTATAAATTAAAGGAGAGCAATCGGGTGTTTTACAATGTTATTATTAAAGAACTTTATTTTTTAAATAAACCTTTATGCACTTCTGGTCTTATCACAGATTATATTTAACAAGAATGACAATTGTTAAATGTTATGTGGTGACAACAATATAAGATATTGAGCAAAATGATTTCATCATTATGACTTAAACAAAATGAGGAGATTCCTCTGTATAATTAAGAAGAAATTAATTGATAAGGAAATGATTTCATTTGTATTATGTTCGATTATGTCTGTAATGTTATGCACGTTGTAACTAGAATGGGTATGTTTTATAGTCCTATTTCTTAATAATTAGCAATTCTAGTTATTTAATTAGCATTTTCTAATATTGAAGGAATATTCTTTAGAATAATATATGTTTAAAGAAAAATATTTTTGAGAATGTATGTTTAAAGATAGAATGTTCTTTAGAACATTTTTTTTTGTAATTAACCCTTTAATAAATTATAGCATTCGTGGACAAAAATTAATAACATTATAAAAGTAGAAGGTTTTAAGCTATATAATATATTATATTTAAGATTGTATGGGCCTAATATAAAAGTTATTAAAGAGCATGAGAGGTACATTATATAAATATTTATGCTGTTATATTAATATTTAAATATATCATTAACTAGAAATTTGTACTAGTAATAATATATATATACAAAATCCTATATGGTCAATCTTCCATATCTTTTTATAAATTTATGTAGTTAAGTACTGTCATTAAAAAGTTGATTATAATTATGAATATTAAATATACTATATTTTATAATTTTGTAATTGCTTTAAACTTAAAAAAACATACATTCTCTTGCAATTTTATTAATCGTGATTTATCAATGCTTCTTGACATCCACCCATATCGAATGGATTTAACATTTATAAAATATGTTGAGTCTTTTTAATTGGGAGACCATGTTTTCTTTAGGCATTCATTATACCTTTCGCTCTCCTTCTCATGTCGTTTTTTGTGGTTTAAATCATGCAACTTTTACTATACTGTTTTTTGTGATAACTTCATGTGTATCGATAATTTGACCCATTTGTTATTTAACACATTTAGAATAATGAGGACGATCATTAGTTTTTGAAAATCCTTATAGCAATTAAAGTATAGTTTAGGTTTTTTTTCTTTTGTCGAACAAAGTGTGGGGTTTGGACTTCTACATCACTACTAGCTTCTATGTCATCTGCATTCATTAATGTTGTTTTAATCTCCTCTTGCCACCTTGTTTTAGGAAAAAAAAGGGGTGTTGTAATTTTATACTTGTGGTAACAGGCCTTTCTAACTCTTGAACAACAATCTCTTAATAATCAACCACATGCTTATATAGTTTTAACTAACCAGTTGCCTTATTAAAATTCTTTGGCATCGATTTTTGAACCCATATCACATATTTTTTGATGCCATCAATAATAAGCTCTTGTGAGTTGAGCACTCAATAGAATAAGGTCTGATTGTCTTTCTGGGAGAAGTGGCTTTCCATCCTCTCCATTTTTGAAAGCATTAAACTCTCTTTTGGTAAGCACTCCTGTTATGATGGTTTTAACTTGTACTGCATAATAGGTATTGAATTGTAGTGGCACAAGGTGATTAGTTAAAGAATCACTTGCCGAAGATGTGGGATCCATCTTGACCCTCTTGCCAAAACTTATTGGGGTAGATTTGCATCGCCTTTTTCTTACTATAAGATCAATATAAGAACATGGGTTACCCTTCTAGGTTGTTATTATTGAAATCCAACCCTGAATATACTGAACTATCTGGCTGTTTTAATTCATATGTTTGCTACCTCACGAGGGATCCAGGATGCAATGTGCCATTAAGTGAAACCTTTGTCATAACTACACCTACAAAGTAGGCCCCTAGTTCTCTTCTAATATGGCTTTCATTGGATTCACAGATGAGATGATGCCTGTCAGAGTTTTAACCCAAAGGGCCAACACGTGGCTGCCAGGTGGCCATTCGGCATCATTGCCCTGTGTGAGCAACGTTAAGTTTCCCAAAACAACCCCAACGACCCCTAGGGATAGACTCTAATGCCCAAGTGGATAGGAGACTTAGGGTTTAGCCTAAGTCTCCCTAGAATGTCTGCCCCCAGAACCCTTGAGGGATAACCCTAGTTGACTTAGGGTTTAGCCTAAGTCTCCCTAGAGTGTCTACCCCCAAAACCCTTGAGGGATAACCCTAGTTGACTTAGGGTCTTGCCCTAGAAGACCTAGACATGCTCATGCCCTAACCCCATCAAGAAGACGTGTGTTCCACACATACTCCCATGACAGAGTTAAGGCATCGTCACTTACTCCTTGAGGAATCACCCTCATCCGGGAGTACAACCCCTTTAGGGCAACAAGGGTACCCTGAACCACGACTAACCCCTAAGGGTTTGAGTGGCCAAGTCATACCCTAGACCTAGGGTTAGTACTTGGTGAGGACACGAGTGTGCGCCGTAGGCGGACACGAGTGTTCTGCTAAGCAAACTCCCTAAGGCTAGGTTTTGGGATAACCCTAAGCACATGACCTTGCGAGTGCCTCACGAAAGGGCTCCTGCTAACATGTTTAGGTTGTTCAACCCTTGAATTCCAAGGAGAACACTCCCCTAGCCAAGTGTGCCAAAGCACACCTAGTTAGGAGACCCAACCTCCCTTGAGCGGATGCCCAAGGCTTAACACACTAGTGCAAGCACAAGCATGTCTGTTTGCTAAAGTATCCAACCTCTTAGCAACAAGCCCATGACATAACCCCAAAGGGGCGTGCCTCAGGCGTTGTACCATCTGATGTTTAGCCCAGTGTCACATCTCCATGTGACACTGCCTTCCCCGATGTGGGCTATCATGCCATAGACCTTAGATTCAAGAGTTGCACCAAGTGCCACAAACGTGGCTCTTAAAGGACACGAACGTGTCCTGGTTAGTTGTGAGTGTTGCTCCTAACTTGACATGGAGGAGGAGGTTGGAGACAAGCCTCAACCTCTGCTTCTTGGAACGTGCATCCCGACAAGTCCTCCCAGGCATGGATTCGCCAACGTTAAGGGTAAGCTACCCCGAAGGTGGGACGTACCCCTGCATCTGGAAGTTAGGGCGGCACAACAGAGGGTTGTACCTTAACGACACAAGCTGAAGCTTGCACCGGCAGAAGAGCAACGAACTCATCATGAACCCAGGAGCTCTCCTACGTATACTCTACCTTATTTATGTGACGGAGCCCCCCCCCCCTCTTTTCCTATATGTGTTAGTGGGCTGGCACTGAATTTTAGCCCCTTAGAAATTAGCAATATGAGCCTATAACTCACCCTTACTCCTACCCCTAAACCCTACCCAAGGGGTGGGGTTTTAGGGCGTGGGTTAGGGCAACCCTAGGGTTAGGTCAACCCTAGGGGTGTTCCTAACCCTACTTAACACGCCGAACTCATCTGCAAAGACCAATCAGCCTATTCGGACGTCAAAATTGGGGGTGGGTTTCTAGAAGGTAAGTTCTAGCTTCGCTTAGAGTTTCCTGCAAATACCTAATGACACCCGGCCGGACCATCACAGATACCCAAGTGCACTAAGCGGGCCTGTTTCCTACTACATCTAGGGTCCATCAACATAGTACAGTAGGTAACAACAGTCAACGTCCAAAGTAAAGGGTCGAGTCATAGTAAAAACTATGACACACTCCCCGCCTTTGAAAATGTCAACGTCCTCGTTGACGTCCAACTCCAAGACTAGATAATGTTAGAAAAAACTAACCAAAACTAACATATCACTCTATGCGGAGTTAGCCAAAAGTTCACATAATTTATTACCCCCCTTGCATTACGCGAACCAAGTACTTCAGAACCGTCGTTCACTGAGTCGTAAACCCAGCTGCCGGAGGCACCACCTGCGACATGAAGTCACTTGGAGACCTTTTGCACGTCTGCAAAGTCTGTCACCCGACGCACACAACACTGGTTAATTTCTTTACTTAACTAGAATTTATATTGGAGGCCTCTAGTTAGTGTTGTTGCCGGCCCCTTGGTTAACAAGAAATAAAGACTTGCTTTATTCCTTAATATAAACGCTGTTGATGACCTCGTCGTCTAACATACAACAAGCACTTCTCAAATGCTTGACCAAACACCTTCGCATTTCTTTGATTTTCCAATGGTCCACATTTCCACATGTTACGATATTATAGCTTACATCTCTGCATCCCTCGGTGTTTCTCATTACCCCTTTTCATAAGGGTCTGCTACTATACCTATCTCTCATTAGTATATAGCTACGCCAGACTAAGTATGAGACTTTTATCGGAATCAAGCTCTTTTCCGATAAAGAGTACAATTCGTAAAACCCTGTTCTTTGTAAACATGTCAATCTGGCCAGAGGCGATCACAGAGGCGCATGGCTGTACACATGTAACAACAAGGTCTTGCCAATCTCCAACTGCCATCACTTGGTGTGTTATTAACATAAATTTATTCCCGATAGGAATCAAATTCAGTCAAATCTGACCAAGTGTGATAGCCTTACCATTCGTCTTCGAACCATCTTTGTACTCTTTCATAACACCGACCAGTTCAGGGACCAGATAAGCTAACATACCTTTCTTACAAACCAATGTGGAAACCAGGAAATTCAACCCATCTCTAGTGCCTCAATCGACAACTTTAGATAACACGTCTCTTAATTGTCACTCTTCATTGTACTCATTCCCAAAGAGCACATCATACTAGATGCCGTTCAAACTTCCTAACTCTTTATCTCACTAAGTTAAAATACCAAATTTTAAGACTTAGTTTCCACGATAAGAGTCTCTCTAATTAGAATACTGCACGCCTCCATAACATTATATTTATTTCCAACTCTTAAACTGATTTGTAAATGTTTCTCAACACTATACCGAAGTATAGCATTTTCACTAATTGAAGCAATTAGTGTTTTTGATAAACATCTTTTAAAACTAATCCTTATTCTATAAATAGTTGCAATTTCGATATTGATACTTTCGAATGGATAATGATCGTTTTAACGTTCAAATCCTAAGCTTATCAACTAGTTGTTATACTAGATATAAACTTACAATCATATCAATTTATCAAAATGCTACAACTATAATATAGACATGGTCTTAGTTTACATGAACCGAACTTGAGTTTTTGAGATGGACATATAATGTTATGACAGTATTCCGAGGAACTTGTTCAGAGACTAAGAGGAATCATGAACTAGTGTCTGGTTCATCTAATTGATTTAGTAAGATATCAACCTCCACATAAATGTTATCATAACACTGAAGTGTTATATAACTTCATGTTTTAGTCATACCTTATAATTCAATAGATCTCCCCAAACATGAATAAAATATCTAGTTCAGTACATTGAACTAAGATACATTATTCACTCTAGACACCTAGCAATCCAGAAAGTATCACATTGCCCCTCAAGCAATGTATTGAGAAATGTCTCATTTCTCAACTAACTTGAAAACACGTTTCAAGTTATAACACTAAGGTAGTGCCTTAAAGTGTCAGACTCAAATCCACTTGAGTCTTTATATTATATGATTACGGCCACCTCATGTGATCATAACCAAGTTTGATATTGAGCGCTCCAAACTCAATATTGAAGAGATATCATACCATACTTTGACAAGTCATTTATAATCAATCTTGAAAAGATTGTCACAAATTCTGCCAAAGTTTAGAATATAAATATCTCAACAGATGAGGTGATAGGAAACCTCATATTCTCGAACCGGATATTGACGAACCTTGAACTACAATCATCAAGAAGGGACACCATCTTCTTGAGCTAATCCCGCTACACAATATCATACTTACAAGAATATTGAACCAACTCAAGGAACACCATCAAACCTTGAGATAGAACTAACAACTAACCCAAGGAATACAATCAAACCTTGAGTCAAGAATAGTTCTATTTTTCAATATTCTGAAAGATTGAAGATACATACTTTATTTGTTCTTTAAGTGCCCACAGTTGCGACCATGATGCAGAGTCAAGAAACCGTCTTTTGAATAATCGTATTCAACTCTAAAATGAAATTAATATTGAAAATCAATATCAACTTCTAATTCTCATCGAACATTGACTCTCTGAGGAGGTACATGCACTTAAACCTCCAATGGAAATCCGACTATTACTAGCTCATTGGTAATTCTCAGCAAAGTTATCAAACTTAGCAAGTTTCCTTACTTAGTCGATAAACAAAGTGAAGAATCCCAAATCATGCTCTTCTTAACCAAGGAATCACCCTTGTTCAAGAACTTCCCCACATTGCAAACAACGTTACAGTTTCAAGATTAAAGAGTTAACAATGAAAATGCACAAGTGTGCGCCGAACGCCTTCACTATGCAAGTCTTCATTACTCAGTAAACTAAAATGTAAACGTATGTTTCCAACATTACTCTTTCTGATAGATCATGCCATCTATCCCAAAAGTTGCATTGATAGGGATGCAACATTAAATCTCTACTGCCAAAATATATTATTCTATCCCATTCTTAATCCCACATGAGATAACTTCATAATCAAGTTAGTTGAGTTAGCTAACTTGAATACAAAGTGCGCGCCTACAACCAACTAAGGTTTCAAGTTGTACTTTGTTCAAATCAAGACTTGAACTTAGTAAACTATTTCACCTAATGTTACTTGCAGCTAGCGTCATCAAAGTATTACGTCCATCGGACAATACTTTGATTACATTGGATCTTCGAACCAACTGCTTAACATATTCATTATGTTAATATTCGACATTCCGTTGTATTATAAGTTCATCACCATAGTCTGCTTCTAGAGTTACACTCTCGGAAACATGCACTATAATAAGAGCTTATTTTACACTTTATGTCAAAATGTAGTGTTCATTCTTATGTTTGAATATGCCCCTTCTCCCGAAGTCAAAGATGCACTTCTGAACATAAGTCTTTCCCCGTTTGAACACTATTGCTGGAAACGATATTGAATCTTGACCTAAGCCAAAACTCAATGGACATAGTCTGTTCTCAAATCATGTGTTATCCCAAATTCAAACACCTTAAAGAAAAAGAAAAATTTTCAATAATGTGTAGAATAGGATATCACAACCCACTCACAAGACTTAGTTTGTAAGCCAGAACAAACTAACATGCCTTGTCTTGTGGAAGTAAATGGTAAAGTAACCTGGACAACCATAAGGTAAAATAACCTGGCATACAACTTGGAAGCTGACTTCCAAGTGCTACCTTCTAAGTCCATAACCCACACCCACTTATGAAGTAGGTGTACTCTGAAGAGTTATAGATCTCAGGACCAACTCTCCACGCAGAATTCAGACATTAGCCGAAAGTGATAGAGTACTTCAAGAATTTAGAACTAACTAAACCCTAAAATACACTACACTTTAGGTAGTCCTACTGACCGTAGAGAATAGGCTCCGATACCAATTGTCAGAGTTTTAACCCAAAGGGCCAACACGTGGCAACACGTGGCTGCCAGGTGGCCATTCGGCGTCATCACCCTGTGTGAGCAACGCTAAGTTTCCCAGAACAACCCCAACGACCCCTAGGGTTAGACTCTAATGCCCAAGTGGACAGGAGACTTAGGGTTTAGCCTAAGTCTCCCTAGAATGTCTGCCCCCAGAACCCTTGAGGGATAACCCTAGTTGACTTAGGGTTTAGCCTAAGTCTCCCTAGAGTGTCTACCCCCAAAACCCTTGAGGGATAACCCTAGTTGACTTAGGGTCTTGCCCTAGAAGACCTAGACAGGCTCATGCCCTAACCCCCATCAAGGAGACGTGTGTTCCACACATACCCCTGACAGAGCTAAGGCATCGTCACTTACCCCTTGAGGAATCACCCTCATCCGGGAGTACAACCCCTTTAGGGCGACAAGGGGTACCCTGAACCACGACTAACCCCTAAGGGTTTGAGTGGCCAAGTTATACCCTAGACCTAGGGCTAGTACTTAGTGAGGACACGAGTGTGCGCCGTAGGCGGACACGAGTGTTCTGCTAAGCAAACTCCCTAAGGCTAGGTTTGGGATAACCCTAAGCACATGACCTTGCGAGTGCCTCACGAAAGGGCTCCTAACATGTTAGGTTGTTCAACCCTTGATTCCAAGGAGAACACTCCCCTAGCCAAGTGTGCCAAAGCACACCTAGTTATGAGACCTAACCTCCCTTGAGCGGATGCCCAAGGCTTAGCACCCTAGTGCAAGCACAAGCATGTCTGTTTGCTAGAGTATCCAACCCCTTAGCGACAAGCCCATGACATAACCCCAAAGGGCGTGCCTCAGGCGTTGTACCATGTGACGTTTAGCCCAGTGTCACATCTCCATGTGACACTGCCTTCCCAATGTGGGCTATCATGCCATAGCCCTTAGATTCAAGAGTTGCACCAAGTGCCACAAACGTGGCTCCTAAATGCCAACTCTAGAACCCCTCAATGAACCCTCAGACTCGGTAAGGAACCTGTCAATCAAGAACCCACCCCACAGTTGGACAAGGACACGAATGTGCCTTGCTTGCTGTGAGTGCTACCTAGCTTGACGTGGAGGAGGAGGCTGGAGACAAGCCTCAACCTCTGCTCTTGGAACGTGCATCCCGACAAGTCCTCCCAGGCATGGATTCGCCAACGTTAAGGGTAAGCTACCCCGAAGGTGGGACGTACCCCTGTCTCTGGAAGTTAGGGCGGCACACAGAGGGTTGTACCTTAACGACACAAGCTGAAGCTTGCACCGGCAGAAGAGCAACGAACTCATCATGAACCCAGGAGCTCTCCTACGTATACTCTACCTTATTTATGTGACGGAGCCCCCCCCCCCTCTTTTCCTATATGTGTTAGTGGGCTGGCACTGAATTTTAGCCCCTTAGACAAATTAGCAATATGAGCCTATAACTCACCCTTACTCCTACCCCTAAACCCTACCCAAGGGGGTGGGGGTTTTAGGGCGTGGGTTAGGGCAACCCTAGGGTTAGGTCAACCCTAGGGGTGTTCCTAACCCTACTTAACACGCCAAACTCATCTGCAAAGACCAATCAGCCTATTTGGGACGTCAAAATTGGGGGTGGGTTTCTAGAAGGTAAGTTCTAGCTTCGCTTAGAGTTTCTTGCAAATACCTAATGACACCCGGCCGGACCATCACTACCCAAGTGCACTAAGAGGGCTTGTTTCCTACTACATCTAGGGTCCATCAACATAGTACAGTAGGTAACAACAGTCAACATCCAAAGTAAAGGGTCAAGTCATAGTAAAAACTATGACAATGCCCTTCCCAACCTCGAGACTTGTTTAGATTTAGATAGCTCGTATACTAGATGCATACATGTACATATTATGGTATATAAAGCTTACTCTAGCACTTCTTTCCCAGTCCTACAATTGTAAGCTCCTACAGTGGGGAAGTAGAGTTTTAGGCAGTGACTCTGTTCGACAGAAAAAAGTCTTCACGATTAATTAGAATTAATTAAAATAAGTTTTTTGCTTATTGTAATTCAGTTGATAAAGAATATTCCACTGTCTCTTTTGTCAAACTACCTTTTCGGATTTTTTACATTTTCTAGTACAATGAAAGTGAAGCTTGTGAGTGAGACTGTGAAAATGGCGGACAGTGACATTGATGTGAGGCAGTATTGTGTATTCAGGAACAATGCCTACTACTGCAAGCATTGTGATCACTGTTATGGTCAACATTTTAGGCCTCAGCAAGTGATCAACACATCTTGAAAACTCACCCATCTCTTAGAAAGAGATATAAAGCTTCAGGAGCTGAAAGGAGATGTAAAGCGATTTTGAAGGTGATGATTTATCAAGGAACAGGAAGTACAAGTCGCTTTTTGAGCTCACTGAACCGATTGAAGAGGATTTAGAGTCGGAGCCAGAGCCGGAGCCTCGACCAGAAAAGCAGCCTGTTGAAGAACTTGAGACAGAGCTGCCTCATGCAACAGCAGAACCTGAAGCTCAACTTGAAACTCCACAGGAGCAGCCTGAACAAAACCCGGGGTTGAGACGGTCCACAAGACCATCCAAAAAACATAGGCTTTCTTGAACATGCTTGTAATTTCAATTGTAATTTAATTAAAAAATTAATCACTCACGCTAGAATATTCAATTATCCTTTACAAAATATAACAAAAAATCTAATATAATACAGAATATTTTATAATAGATTACTT
Organism: Selaginella tamariscina; assembly: GCA_003024785.1. Lineage (NCBI taxonomy): Eukaryota > Viridiplantae > Streptophyta > Lycopodiopsida > Selaginellales > Selaginellaceae > Selaginella > Selaginella tamariscina. Next base: position 198,420 of record PUQB01000197.1, read on the forward strand.
AGTAATATGAAAGCAAATTTGCTTTCGAACCACTGTTCAGCCACAAATTTAATTACAACTGAATTTCGCTAGTCTTAGGAACAATGATTAACACCCTCTTGGTTTGTCTTGACTAATTAGTCCGAATAGAAACGCAGCAATATGCAGTATGACGTTTTTCACATAATGCACGTGCAAAACAAAATTATGTGTATATACATACATACATACATACATATATAATATATATATATAGAGAGATACACTTTTGTAATTGCACATGCAAAACCGACATAGAACGCCGTTGAGATTAGAATATGTGAAAAAGCATCTCTATTGCAGATATCTCAATAACATGATTTAGGCACACAGATATAATATAGTACAGAGACAAAGACAAAGACATGCTTTAACAGCTAATGCTAAACATAAGCGAAGATATTTAAAACATAGACATATAAAGTGTATAAATATGTATTATTCAGCTAACCTGCATGGTTTTACCAAGGCCCTTGTCATCCCCACCCATCCGCTTAAGGTGCAAGCCCATAACCAACGCCTTCACGTTGATGAGGGTAAAGCATTGTTTGAACCTTCTCAGGCAAACCGAAATTTGTCTTTCCTTTCCCCATAACCATATTCTCTCCTCCGACCTTTTCTGACTGTGCTTTTCTTTTCCGAAGCTTGAAGATGCAAGTAGCTATTTTCATCATCATCGTCGAGAACTTGTATTTAAAAATTTACAAGTTAACACGCGCACACGTACACACGCGTGTGTAACTAATTATATATGTTTCATTGTGTGCAACAACATTCTCTTTAACCAGACACTTACGTTGCATATAGACAGACAGACGCTATACATTGGTAATTAAAACGTTATATTTGTATAACATTTTCATGACAACAAAATTATTTAATAGATAACATTCTGCTAAAGCTAATAATGAATGAACCAACTCCAAATTAATATGATGATAATAGACTTACCGGTTTTGTTTTCTGGACAGGATGTGGCAGATTCGTAGCTGCTTAACGAGAAAGTGTCCAGGATCTTCGGTTTGACTTTGTGCTGAGTATCATTGACTTGCCCGGTCAACGGCTTCACCTTCTTGGTCAAGGAGAATCCAGCCAGCTTGTTTACGAGTACATCGTCAACGCCATCGTCAACGTCGACTATTGACACATGGCTCTCGCTCGAGTCCCTCGGTAGTTCTATTAATTGCGCAGCCGCCAGCTCAGCAGCCATTGGTAGATACTCGACAGGCCTTCCTGTCTAACCTCGCATAGCCTTTTTTTTTCCGGAACTGCAAAAAGCGTCACTTTCCATACTAGTGTACATGGATAGATATATCTATATCCTTTGTTTCTTCAGTGGATCACAGTCCACAGCCCCATTGGAGATTCATCATATAAAGCACCAGGTGCTAGTCATATGTGTAATCATTTACATTTTTGCATGTGCACGATACGCATACCTGCATATAGAAATTTATTTAATGGTAGCATTCTTAACATCAGAAATCTTCATTAATTTATTTTAATGTATCGGGCGTGCGTGCGTGGGTGTATGAGAGAGAGATTTTCAGTTTATAGGCACCATTATATAGAAATCACAAAAGTTCAGAGATAATGGTGTGTGTGTGTGTCTCTCTCTTCTCTCTCTCACACACACACACACACACACACACACAACGTTCAAGGAAATAGATTCACCTAAATAATTGAGGAGTTTGCTATATACACTAATGCTATATACACTAATACACTAATAGCTCTAATGTGTATACGCTGTTCTGTACACAAATATATACAACACATATGTACATCTGTTTGCGCATTGTGATATGTACATGTATATTATTGTATACGGCAGCCGTAACTATGTGCATGCATGTATGTATACCATTTGTCGTATATAACGAGTCATTGTTTTCTGTGTAAAGCCATGTATGACGGCTTAGAATACGAGCCAGCATTCTAAAGTGATTATCAGTCCATTCCATCATTGGTGCAACACTGCACTGCATTGTAAAGTAAGTTTTTTTTATCATATATTATCTAATTGAAATTTTATATTGTTAACTAGCACGTGTGTGTGTGTTAGATATATATTTGTTGCTTTTGTCCTGTGCCACAGATGTTGGGCTCAATGTTATCCCCTTAGTTAAATGTTCCTTTAGTTTACAAAAAAGGAATTTCTCAATAAATTCTATCACCTGTTCCTTTGGCAGTGGAGGCTGTCTGAACTTCACCTCTTTCAGAAAAGCGCCATCAGCTGAGCGCAGATATTTTGGAGTACGCCGATGGGGATGCAGTTTTTGAGGAAAATCTGGGGACTGGTCAGTACGTATGCAACAAATCTCCCAGGTCCCCATTTTGTTGTGCTGCTTGTTTTGGTCATGGCATCTCTTCTGTTTCTTGTTGTGCTCCATGTTGCGTCTCTGTTTTGATTTGTGTCTGTATGTCCCTTGTTTTTGGCTGTGGATTTGTGCGCTTAGTGTTTTGGATCTGGTTTTGTGCTTGTGTGCCTTGCCCTGGATCTGGTGTCATAGACCACCAGATCCAAGCCCCTTGTTTTCCAAGGAAGCGGCTGGTTTTGTTGTGCTTAGTGGATCATTTGTGTTTCCTCTTAATCTCCTTTGTTTTGGTCACGGCGTCTCTTCTGTTTCTTGTTGTGCTCCATTTCCATAAAAAACTTAAAATGAATCTTTTTTGTCTTAAGTTTCATCTTTTTTATCTAAGACAAGGTCATTAATAGCATAATAATAAGATTTATAATTTTGTTATCGTTGAACTTGTGCATGACTAAGTGTTATGTTAAAGTTACATGCATAAAAAAAAAAATTTCGGTCCAAATATGTCATCCAACACCAAGCTTTTGCATACTTGAGTTAGTGAAAAGCTAAAATAACTTCGAAAGTCAAAGGTTTCAACCTTACAACGAAGACATGCTTTATTAATGGAATTTTGAATATCCATGTTGTATATGAACATTAAATATCATAAATATTAATCTGGAGTAAGATTAACACACTAAAATTTATACTTTTAAATACTACATGGGATAGTGTCATGGCACATATGAATATACGACTTTTATTATGAAATGTTTTATTATATGGGCCATACTCCTCTACCTCTAGCTTTTTGAGATGCCATCCTGATATAGCTACTCCCCATGAACCGTTCCCATATGGAAACGTTCCTAGTCTAAAAATTACATAAGTGAATAGAAAATTAGCAACATTATGGGCTGTGACATTTAAACTTTAGAATTGTTATAGTTTTTACTATGACTCAATCTTTTACTTTAGAGTTTGAATATTGTTATTTACTACATTGTGTGATGAATTCTAGATGTAAAAGAAACAATCTCGCATAGTGCACTTGAGTATCTAGTGATGGTCCGACGTCATTAAGTATTTACAAGAAATTCTAGGCGAAGCTAGCACTTCCATTTAGAAAACTCTTCCTCAGTTTGACATTCCAAGTTAGGTTTTTCGTTTGTGAAAAAAGGGTTAGGGACACCCATGTTGCCCCTTAATGTGCTAGCCCACTTACTCATTTAGGAAAACAGGGGGGGCTCTCCGTCACATAATTAAGGTAGAGTATATGTAATGAGGCTTCTTAGGTTTAAAAGAGGTGTAAGCTAAGCTTATGTTGTCAAGGTGCAACTCTCTGTTGTGCCGCCCTAACTTTTACATGACACGGGTACATCCCACCTTTGGGTTAGACTATTCTTAGGATCTTGCCTTTGTGACCGGGTACATCACTTCCAAGGAGTTAGTCAAATTTCTTAATTCGAAAACCTGCTTGTAAGCTCAAAGGCATTGTCCAAGTCCACGTTCCGCAGAACTAATGGTTGAGGCCTTGCTCCGGCCGCCTCAACCACGCCAAGCTAGGAACGATACCTGTAGCTTGGCTGGTCTACATATCCTGATTCACAAGGTGAGCCTCATTCTTGGACTTGGTCAGCTTGGGGCTTAAGTTCCTTCCTAATGTGGGTTACTTTACCAGATTTTGTAGGGTTTCCAGAGAGGGGATTTCATGGTTGGTATCTAGCAAGCCGCCTTTGTGGCACCATGTAAAAACTCTGACAATTGGTATCAGAGCAAGTTCTCTGCAGTCAATAGGATTGCCTTAAGTCATAGGGTGTTTCAGTGTTTAAATAAGTCTAAATTCTTAATCTACTTTATCGCTTTCAATTGACATGTCTGTATTTTGTGCAAAGAGTTTGATCCTGTGAGTTCTCAATCTTCAGAGAACACTTGCTCAGTGAGCCGGCATGAGTTTCTAGGTATGTATGAAAGTCTTATGCTGGTTCAAGCTAATGTGTGTGGGTGTACAACATGTGCAGGGTGTTTCCAACTTCATATTGGGAATATTTCAAGCATATTCTCCGAGTGTTGAAATTAGGGCTCAATACTGAGCAAGAGAAAGCAACCAAAGCCTGAGGCAGAGAGGGCTGTCGCAGAGGTTCAAAATAAGGAGATGGATGAAGTTGATCCAGGTCAACCCCCTAGAGTTAGGCAGTGGCATGGTTGGCAAGAAATAATAATGGATGCCCTAAACAAACTTCGAGGGGATATTTTAGAGTTGAACAATCAAATTGGTAATGTTGCTGATGGATTTCAGTGGTTACCACATTATTAGATGTTTCACAATCAGACACACGAAGAAAGAAGAAGAAGCATAATTCAAAGTCAGGTTCCTCTGAATTGAATTCTTTGGCAGATGAAGGTGGAAGTGGTCCTAGTAAATTCAAGCCAGTCAAGCCTTCGAAATTTATGGGTTCAAAAGACTACAAAATTCTAAAGGACTGGTTATATGATATAGAAATTATTTCGAGGCTACTTCCATGAGAAAGATAAAAAGGTTGCGTGTGCCAAGTAGTTTCTTAAAGGAGAAGCTAAGACTTGGTGGATAGTTGAAGGTGAATGTGAATATCGAAATAGCTAGAAACACATGAAAAGGGAGATCAAAAAGCAGTATATGCCGAATGACCTTGGGTTGCGGCTGCTAGTCGTCGAGGACTCCGCAGGCCAGATGTGGTGCTTCTCAGGAAGCTGCAGTGGTCGCTAGGACGCTATTGAGGGCGTCCAACCTTGGGGGTTCGGCTGGCAAGTCGGGTCTTACCTCAGGAGTAATAGAAGGTATTGGATGGCCTCTACCCGAACGCCACGAGGGTCCGTGTACAGGTAAGGGGGGAGTTCTACTGAGATGACTGGGCAGGGAGTGTTGCGGGGCCTAGGAGTCAGGCAAGCAGGGAATGCCCGCTTGTGAGGTGAATAGAAGGAAAATGGATATATATTGCCTGTATGAGTACAAACTATCTCTGACAGGGGAGCAAGATATAAGACGCAGACTTGACTCCTAAAAGACCCCGACCCACTACCAGCCTTCCAGCTTATATAGTGGGTACCTATCGCTAGTCACTAGCTACAGGTGGCGTTCTCCCACTGGTCTGCTGCCTGGTGGCAGAGTCCTGCCTGTCACATTTATGTGCCTCCCCATGCGTACTGTCCTTCGTACCCTGGGTAGTTGGTTTGGACGATCGGATCTTTGCCCGGTAACGCTGCCACTTGACACCGGTCACCATCAGTCCGTACCTGAAGTACCTCCCCCTATCCGGCGCTTCGTCCCGTTGCTCGTCCGCGCCGGTGGGCGTCCCACCGGCTGGCCGCGATGACGAGCCACCGTCAACCAGCTGCGTGCTGATTTGGCAACTTATAAATAAGGAGTTTGGGGAAACCCAGTGGACCATGTTTATTGATTTGAAAGTGTATGGCGTTTGGTCCCAAACATGAGCAATGATGAAGCTCAAGTTGCTTCATGGCCAGCTTGAATGAGAAGACGCGAAAGAAGATCCTAAGGTACAAGCCAACAAGCTATCGGGAATGTTAAGAGGCAGCTCAAAAGGTTGCTTATGACATATCGTTAAAAGACTTGTACAAAAGGGGGAGGAAGAAAAACCTAAACAAAGGAGTTTTTGGTCGTCGGGGACTCCACAAGCCAGATGTGGTGCTTCTCAGGAAGCTGCAGTGGTCTCTAGGACGCTGTTGAGGGCGTCCAACACCGGGGGTTCGGTCGGCAAGCCGGGCCTTACCTCAGGAGTAATGGAAGGTATTGGATGGCCTTTACCCAGACGCCGCGAGGGTCCGTGTATAGGTAAGAGGGAGTTCTACTGAGATGATTGGGCAGAGTGTTGCAGGGCCCAGGAGTCGGGCAAGCGGGGACCTCCCTCTTGTGAGGTGAATAGAAGGAAAATAGATATTATTGCCTATCTAAGTATAAACTATCTCCGACTGTGGAGCAAAATACAAGACGCAGACCTCACTCCAAAAGACCCCAACCCACTACCCGCTTTCGGCTTATATAGTGGGTTACCTACCGCTAGACCCTAGGTACAGGTGGCGCCTTCCCACTGATCTGCCGCCCTGGTGATAGAGTCCTGCCTGCCACATTTATGCACCTCCCCACGCGTGCTGTCCTTCGTACCATGGGTAGTTGGTTCGGACAATCGGATCTTCACCTGGTTATGTCGCCGCCTGACACCGATCGCCATCAGTCCGTACCTGAAGTACCTCCCTTATCCAGCACTTCATCTTGTCGCTCGTCCGCACCGGTGGGCGTCCCTCCAGCTGGCCGCGATGACGAGGCACCGTCAACCAGATGCCCGGACTTATTCGTTGGCAGCAATTGTCAAAATTGATTTTAAACCATGGTTTCACTATTCATGAATAGTAAAACCAAAATTTAAGGTTAAATATATATATTACTAATATATATAATTAATAAATTAATACTATATATTCATAATATTAAAGAATAGAAGATTTAATTTATGTATTTTATATAATTGAAGATCATCAAAAAACCATTATATATATTGAGTTAAATTTTTGATCTAAGCCATCGTGATTTTTTTGGTGGTGTAGGTCATGGTCTAAGTCAATTTTGTCAATCTATATTCGTTGGCACGTCCTCGGGCCATGTGCCCTAGTTATCTGCCCCTTGGAGCTCCCAGTACATGGCAAATTTCACTCTCTGTTGCCGCTAGCGTGGTCTTTAAATGTGGTGATGCGCCTCTCATAGCACGATCACCCTTCGGAGCTTTGCCTCAGATCCTGTCTGTTGCTCCCAAGCCTGTTGGAGCTGATCCTCCAGGTCCTGCATCCTTTTCCAGGAGTATTGTAACTCTTGTTCCTTACCGCGAGGAGTTGGGCCTGTAGCTGGGTGTGTACCTCTAGCTCCCTAATGGTCCGGGCAGTCCTGTCCGGGCCGGCTAGCCTAGTGGCGCTCGCTTCTGGCTTCCTGAGTAAGGATCCCAATTGGCTCGTGTGGTAATGGTTTTGGAGAGTTGAGTCTTTGTCAGTAGCTCCCTTCTAACTGCCGTCAGTTCTGCTTGTGCCTCAGCGAGCTCCTCACACCTTCGTTCTAACCGAGCTTTGCATTCCTGTATCTGTTGTTCCCTTCTGGCTATGACCCGGCTGCGAGCGTGCTGGTCATCGTTGAGTAGCCCTAGGAGAGTTTCGCACTCATTGTACAACCACTGGAATTTCACTCTCCTTTCGCCCAGCTTTCCTAGGCGTTCTTCGTTCTCTTCATTGTCAACATACACAGTTGGCCCCCTTCACTCAGTAGCTCCTTAGCCCTTTGGGCAACTTCTCGGGCTCCTTGCCGCCGCTCCGTGAGTTCTGTCACTATGTCGTGTTCCCTCGCCACCGCTGGAGGTCGAGGCTGTCATATATCACCATGGTTTCGTCTAGCTGATCGAAGACCCCCACGAGCCAGGTATAGACCGTGGAGGTCCATTGTTTGTTGGCTTGGAAGTGTTGGTAGTTACTCTTGTACTCGTCCTCGGGCTTGTCCTTCTTCCCTCCCGGATGGGTCCGGTAGATTGCTCGATTGTGTCTGACGAGGATTCCGGTAGTGGGGATCCTATAGCCAGGGGAATCGCGTGTATGGGTTCCTGCGTTACATACCCTGGTGATTCCTGGTCCGGAAGGGGGCTACCCTTCGCCTGCTCTTCTGTTGACGACTGTTCTTCTTTGAGCCCTGTTCTTCTGTTGAGCCCTGTTCTTCTATAGACGCCGGTCCCTCTGTTGAATCCTGTTCTTCTGTTGACTCCGGGGGTTCTGGCTGTTCCCCCATTTGGAGTTGGTGGTGGTGCTCTTACTACCGTTCGGCCAAACGAGCCCGTGGTCATAATAGTAATGTGGCCCGCTGTATGTAGCCTTTGCTCAGTGCCGGCTCGAACTCTGTGAATCCCACTAGTTAGAGCCGGAATTAGGTATTGCGTAAGGCAATCAGCCGAATTTATCGCGACTCCTTCCCACGCCTTGCAAAGACCGTTCGCCAATCGCCTGGTATTTGACTCCTTGTTCTTTCCATGAGCATGAAGGCCACTAGCGTTACGAACTCGGCTGCTTCCTCCTTCGCTTGTATGCCTCGTAGTCCATGAGTTCCTGTGGTGCGGGCCGTTGAACCTCTACATCCGAGCATTCCCCTAGGGCTAGGCTGTCCCCTGGTAGCGGGAAGACTATCGCTAGTTCGTCGAACATAATGAGAAAGGACGGCGCTCCCATCCATGTAAAATTGTATTCTCTGATTGGCCCAGGTAGTGGATATTTCTCCTTGGGACCAGGACCAAAAAAGGGCTGCTGATCCCTGTCGATACTGGCTCTGGGTGGCTCTGCTTGATTGGGGCGGCCGTTCGGCTTGGGTATGTCCCATAAGCCCTCCGGACTTGTCCTGGTGGTTGGTGAACCAACGTTCCAATGCTGGATAGTCTCGAGCTCAATTGCTCCTCCGATCCTTAGTTTGTTCATGTTGGACTGCCTCTGATGCAAGGCCTCTTGTCTGGCGCGACCCAACCCTGGAAGTCGGCCTATGGAGGTCGCTGTTATGCCCTCTCTCCATCCTCTCGTGCCTGCCAGGCTCCTGATACTCCAATGCCCCGAATCTCCGTGCGGGGGCCTGGGTTTTGCATGTGGGTTATGGACCTTATCGCCCGTCGGTGTGAAATCATATTTGTTGGTGTTCCCAATCGTGCTGTACCTTTGCACCCTGAGCCAGGGTCGACCGAAGAGTAGGTTGAATCCCCCCCTGGCGTGCATATCCAGGAAAACAACGTTGATCCAAAATTTGACCGTTTGGATCTCGACCTCCCCTCAAGATGCCATTGGCGCCACTCGGCCTGATTGGCCATGTGTACCTGAAATGGAGTGGGCTCTCGAGTTGGCATACGCAATTCTCTGTGGAGCTCTGCCGACATGACATTGACTGATGACCCCCATCTATAAACACCTCACTGATTGTGTGACCCACCATGGCGAACTGGGAAGTTGGTACATCGTTCATGTAGTCCACTGTGGTTGCAGTGCCCCTTGGTGGGGTCTTGCTACTGGTCGTACCCGATTCCCCCATTGTGCGGTGGGAACCAGCGGCGTTTCTTGTTCTGACCCCGTCTAGGCCTCCCCCCTTACGAATGCATGGTTTCGCCTTCTCCTTACTTTTCTTAGCAATCCTCAGCTGGGCTCCACGGGTTCCAAGACTGTCAGTTCTTGCGTTTGCTTCCTTACCCTGCTTTAAAACCGGGGTTTTTGTTGCCTGTCTTCTCTTTTCACACCTTCGCGCTCCCTTGGTTCTCCGCCTTTGCGTTTCCCTTGTTTCATCCGCTAAGGGAGCCTGTGGTACTATGTCTGTCCCGCCGTCCTGTTCTGGTAGTACCACCGTTCTTGGTTTACTTGCGGTGTGGAGTTTGGAATTGGGTTTGTGGGATCTGCCCGTTACTCGTTCTGGCGACGCTGGCTGCTTGCGCTTCTAGCATTGGTTTGATCAATGATACCCATGAACATCGGTAGAGCGGGTGTGGGCCTCCGCACAGTGCGCACAACACCTCCTGCGTTCATGTCATCTCTCTCTGTCGCCAACCTGGGTCAATACGGTGGCCGTTCTCAGGAATGGGACCTACGATTTCGGTCTCCCGAATGGGACCTCCTACGGGGTTTGGTTGTCTCCCTCCGTCCTGCGGCCGTAACTCCTTTGGCCATCTGCCCCCCCCTTTGGTTCTCTTTCTACCGTTAGTGTGGCTGCCTGTGGTGGCCTTTTGCTCAGGAGTTTGGCCAGCCAGTAGCAATCATTCCGTGTTGTGAGATCCACGGATGTTACACACCCGACAGTACTTATCCCCCCGTGCAATGTATCCCATTTGAGCCAGTGTCATGGATAAGTCTTCCTTTGTGTGGCCCCCCGTAGGGTTTCCCCTTGCTGCAGCTGCCTGTGCCCTTGGTACCCGACCGTTTCTCCTTTTTGGTCGGCCTTGGAGCATCCGAGAGGTTTTCCTCATCCGATGCGGTATCGTTCGCCTCCTCTGCGTCCGATTTGTCCTGCGCCTTCCTTTCTTGGCGTCCTTCAGCTTCCCGCTTTTCGCCTTCTTGGCGTACCGGAGTAACTTGTCGAACGTCCGGTCATCGTCCAAGCCGATCCACTTGTGGATTCTGGCCGCAATCTTTTTCGGTACCACATTTTCTTGGTCAGGTCAACTGGGGCGTCTCTCAGCCGGGCGATATTGGTCGTCGAGGACCTGCAGGCCAGATGTGGTGCTGCTCAGGAAGCTGCAGTGGTCGCCAGGACATTGTTAAGGGCGTCCAACTCCGAGGTTCTGCCGATACGGCCGGCCTTACCTCAGGAGTAATGGGAAGTATTGGGTTGCCTCTACCGGATGCTGCGAGGGTCCATGTAGAGGTGAGAGGGGAGTTCTAATGAGATGACTGGGCAGAGAGGATTGTGGGACCCAGGAGTCAGCATGCGGGGAATGCCCGCTGGTGGGGAGAATAGAAGGGAAATGGATATATATTGCCTATCGTGCGGTCTCCCAGCAGGCTCCTTCATTCACCTCGTGGAATCGCATCCACCAGGCATGTGCCTTCTTGTCTAGAGTGCATGCAAAGGCACTCAACTTCTTGTGATTGTCGCTCACACTCCGGAGTTCTCACACCTGTTCGAACTTGTGTACGCGTTGGTCTGCGTCTTCCCCCTTCGCTCCATGGAACGCAGGTAAGGGCACTGTTACAGTGCTCTCCTGCATCCGTTTGAGCGCTTGGGCTAATAAGGTGACCGGGTCTGCTCCCATGGCGTCATGTTGTGCCTGAGAGTTGTTTCAATCCGGACCCTCCGCTTCGAACGTGGTGTAGTCCACGTCCTGGTATTCTACGGGCACCCTTCTCCTTCCTTGCGGCCCTGCCCTCCCATTGAGGGTTGGTACGAGGACGGGCTCCTCCCGGCTGTCCCTAGGGGGCCCCCGCTGCGGGACCAACCTGACGGCTAGTGGCACGGCTTACCTTGGCTGGACGGTTTTCCCTCCTCCAGCAAGTAGTTTTGTATGATCGTGTGCGGAATTCCCCCACGACGTCTAGACGGTCGTGATTGATGGGGCGATTCCTTCTCGCCCTGAGACGGTATCCCCCCGTCTGGTGATGGTTGCGGCTCTGCCGTGTGCCTGGCGGATTTCCCTCGCGGGGCCGGTGCGATACTAGTCGCTCGGGCGAATCTCTCTTGCCCTTAGACGAATTCCTCTCGTCCCTTCTTCAAGGTAGCCACTGTGCAGCCCCTCTTTCTGGTGCCTCCTCCCAGTTCGTCAACTCATCGACGTCCAGTCGCCTCCGTGCAGGCGGTCGTCCCATGTGTGCCCCGACCTTCCGAAGCCTTGGGTTCTCATCCTTGTAACCACCCTGACCTGCTGCGTCGTCCGATCGGCTGAACTCCTGGTGCAGAGGTTGCCTTGTTGGAAATCGATGCCCCTCCCTACGGGGGCTTCCCGGATGAGGCTCTTCATGCCCTCTTTCCAGGCAGACACAGGCCCCCGCGTCACCCTGATGGGTGACAATGGCCCTAGGTTTCCTATCTTACCTCCATCGTGGCCGTCACTTTCACCTACGTCGAGAGGCAGAGGGCTTTCATCGTCTCGCCATCCATCCCACTCTACTTTCGTAGGTTACTGTCGGGCAAAGTCGCCCGTCCGGGTGTTGATCATGCCCGTATGCTACCGTGCCTGGATTGTTGTCTGGATGTGCTGCGGTTCCTTCATATCCTTCTTTGTCGTCAGCAGCGTGCGACCGCCTCTGCCGCTGGTGTGCCGAGTTTATCGCTGCTCGGAGATTCGGCCATGCGGTGTTATCGTCGTTCCCTCGATTAGGTGAGGCAGGGGCCGATTGCGACAACCAAGGTGCCTCGCCGCTGTCCATCAATCTCCCTCGGTCGGCCCGTCGCATTCTCCTGATCAGCTGTTGTTGTCAATCTCTATTTGCTCGAATGAGTTAATCCCGGCTCTTCGTCGGGCCGCCACTCTACTTGCTACAGTGAACTCCATCTATGTGTACTATCTATCCCTCCGTGGTCGCCACAAATGGTCGTCGGGGACTCCGCAAACTAGATGTGGTGCTGTTGAGGAAGCTGTAGTGGTCGTTAGGATGCTGTTGAGGGCGTCCAACTATGGGGTTCTGCCGGTACGCCGCCTTACCTCAGGAGTAATGGAAGTATTGGGTTGGCCTCTACCCGGACGCCGCGAGGGTCCGTGTACAGGTGAGAGGGGAGTTCTACTGAGATGACTGGACATAGAGGATTGCGGGACCCAGGAGTCGGCAAGCGGGGAACACCTGCTGGTGGGGAGAATAGTAGGAAATGGATATATATTGCCTGTCTGAGTACCACTATCTCCGACATTGGAGTAAGACGCAGACTTGACTCCCAAAAAGACCCCGACCCACTACCAGCCTTCCGGCTTATATAGTGGGTACCTACCACTAGTCCCTAGCTATAGGTGGCGCTCTCTTCACTGGTCTGCCGCCTGGTGACAGAGTCCTGCCTGTCACATTTATGTGCCTCCACATGTGTTGTCCTTCGTACCCTGGGTAGTTGGTCCGCACGATCGGATCTTTGCCCGCTTATGCCGCCGCCTGACACCGGTCGCCATCAGTCCGTACTTGAAGTACCTCCCTTATCCGGCGTTTCGTCCAGCCGCTCGTCTGCGCCGGTGGCGACTTGCCGGATGGCTGCAATGACGGGCCACCATCAACCAAATATACCCCAGCATGCGGACCGTATATTTGTCAACCGGCTCTCCTGCTTTCTGTTTCAAGCTTGTTAGCTTGTGGATCACCTCCTCTTCACTCTTTTTCTTCCCAGAAAATGCCCTTCGTGCGTTTCCCAGCGGGCTCCTTCGTTCGCCTCGTGGAATCGCATCCACCAGGCGTGTGCCTTCTTGTCCAGAGTGCATGCAAAGGCACTCAACTTCTTGTGATTGTCACTCACACTCCGAAGTTTACACACCTGTTCGAACTTGTGTACGTGTGGTCTGCGTCTTCCCCCTTCACACCACGAAATGCGGGTAAGGGCACTGTTATAGTGCTCTATTGCATCCGATTGAGCGCTCGGGCTAATAAGGTGATCGAGTCGGTTCCCATGGCGTCTTGTTGTGCCTGAGAGTTGTTCCGATCCGGACCCTCTACTTCGGACGTGGTGTAGTCCACGTCTTGGTATTCTGCGGGCACCTTTCTCCTTCCTCACGGCCCTGCCCTCCCGTTGAGGGTGGGTGACAAGGACGGGCTCCTCCCGGTTGTTCCTCGGGGGCCCCCACCGTAGGACCAACTTGACGGCTGGTGGCGCGGCTTACCTTGGCTGGAGACTTTGTCACCCAATTGCCAAGGACATAGTGGCATTGGAATGAGTCCATATTATGCTATGTTTGGACAGCATTCCAAGACAGCTTTTGAGTTGGGTTTAGCAAGTAAGAAAGCTCAAGGCAACATGGATGAGGAAGCTAAAGATCTGAGTGTTGAACTTAGAAACATTCAGAGTTTGTGCAAGAAGAACTTACAAGTAACTCAGAGCCGAGCTATCAAGTTTGTTAATGAGCACAGAAGCTTCTAAGAGTTTCAGGTGGGAGATTATGTATATCTCTGAATGGTATTTGCCACACATGTAAGGCGAAACATTATTGTGGCCTTACGGAAGGGACACAATGATAAGTTGTCTCCTAGGTACTCAGGTCCTAATGAGATTCTGGAGCATATCGATAAGGTGACATATCGATTACGGCTGCCACAAGGAGTGAAGGTGCACCCAATGTTTCATGTTAGCCAGTTAAAGAGAGTACTCACAAGGAACGAGTCCCGGGTAGATTCTTTGTGGATGTACAAGGCTAATGATACAGGCCCAGTTGAGTAAGTTATACTGCCCTTGAGGACAAGGACTTGCTAATGGGGGGAGGATTGTTACGACCCGTATAACGAATCAAAGAATATTCCCCAGAAAGGTATAAGCTAAAAATTCCTAAAGAGATATACCTAGATCTAAGAAAATTAGGGCACACTAATATTGGAAGCCTTTTTGGAGAGCAGCATGTGGAGACTAGAGACAGCTCGGGGGAGGTCGGGTGGTTTTGTGAGGGTCTCTAATTTGTACCTAGTGGTGCCTAACAATGGGTATCATTAATCAAACCAATGCTAGAGGCTCAAGCAGCCAGTGTCGCCAGGACGAGTAACGGGCAGATCCCCGCAAACCCAACTCTAACCTCCCACCGCAAGTAAACCAAGTAACTGTGGTACTGCCAGAACAGGACAATGGGATAGACATGGTACCATAGGCTCCCTTAGCGGACGAAACAAGGGAAATGCAAAGGCGGAGAACCAGGGGAGCACGAAGGCACGAAAAGAGAAGACATGCAACAAAACCCCGGTTTTAAAGCAGTGGGTAAGGAAGCAAATGCAAGAACTGACAGTCTCGGGACCCGTGGAGCCCAGCCAAGGCCAAGAATCGCTAAGAAAGGTAAGGAGACGGCACCCAATGGCATCTTGAGGGCAGTAGAGGTCGAGATCCAAACGGTCAAATTTTGGATCAATGTTGTGGTCCTGGATATGCACACCGGGGGGGATTCGACCTACCCTCGGTTGACCCTGGCTCAGGGGTGCAAAGGTACAGCACGACTGGGAACACCAACATAATACGATTCTGCACCAGACGGGCGATATGGTCCATACCCACAGGCAAAACCCAGGCCCCCGCGCGGAGATTCGGGGCGTTGGAGTATCAGGAGCCCAACAGGCGCAGAGGATGGAGCAAGGGCATAATAGTGACCTCCGTAGGCCGACTCTCAGGGTTGGGTCACACTAGGCAGGAGGCCTCACATCAGAGGCAACCCAACGTGAACAAACTAAGGATTGCAGGAGCAACTGAAGCCCAAAACTATCCGGCACCGGAACATTGGTTCACCAACCACCAGGACAATTTCAGAGGGCTTATGTGGACATACCCAAGCTGAACGGCCGCTCCAATCAAACGGAGCCACCCCAAAGCCGGTATCAACAGGGATCGGCAGCTCTCTACCGGTCCTGGCCCCAAGGGGGAATATCCACTACCTTGGCCGATCGGGGATCGGGCCAAAAAGTAGGGGGGGGAGAAGCTCCGGCATAGACCCTCCGGGTGGAAGTTGGACACGAAACCCCAGATAGGGGACACACGGGGCCAGTGTGGGGAAGAAGCGGCAGGAAGGGATCAACAGGTAAGACTGTACAATTAGCCACCACAGTCTACGATAATAGACAAGTACCACGACGGACGGCCGATAGTAGCCGCGCTGGTCACCCAGATGGAGCACAGATTCAGGAATTCCGGAGTAGAGCCATCGAACCATGGGGCGAAGCGATAGGGAAGACGGAGCAGTCGAAAGCAGGATCTCCAAACGCACGTGTGGCCAGCTCACAGGATCACATAGTCCATGAGGTTGGACCATAGGCATGAGGCACGCACTATGAAGGCAATGATGGTCGGGCGGCGCCATCATTGCGTATCAAGGCGCAGGGATAAACGCGCCAGTCACCTCAAAGGACGCCACAAGGACTGCCACGACACCTACACTCAGGAAGGAGGTGCACAATGCCACACTTCCATTACCATGACCACAGGGTGGACAGAGAGAAATCGGCCAGTGGTAATTAGAGAAATTCGCGTGCTCATCAAGGGCCAAGAACGAGCAACGGAGCTAGTATCGCCCATGTACTCCAAGTTCAAGGAATTAATCGGGCAACCCGACATCCAGCGAGTCAGGAGGCAATTACGATTGGACGAATTCTTCGACCTTCCGTGGGGAGAAGTGGAGGACCCAGGATTTGATGAGAAGGCCAGACAATTCCTCCAGTCAGCAGAACTAGTGGCTAGTCAAACTGGGCGTAGGCGAATACAATTCTGCACGGATGGAGCGCAATCTTTCGCATTATGTTCGACAAACTAGCGATAGTCTTCCGACTACCAGGGGATGGCCTAGCCCTAGGGGAATGCTCGGACGCAGAGGTTCAACGGCCCGCCACCACAAAAATCATGGACTACGAGGCATACAAGTGAAGGAGGAAGCAGCCGAGTTCGTAACGCTAGTGGCCTTCATGCTCACGGGAAGAATAGGGAGTCAGATCACCAAGCGATTGGGCGAACGGTCTTTGTAGGGCGTGGGAAGGAGTCGTGGTAAATTGGGCTAACTGCCTTAAGTAGTACCTGGTTCCGGCTCTAACTAGTGGGATTCACGGAGTTTGAGCCGGCACTGAGCAAAGGCTACCCACGGCTGGCCACATTGCTATTATGACCACGAGCTCGTTCGGCCGAATGGTAGTAAGAGCACCACCACCACTCCAAATGTGGGAACAGCCAGAACCCCCGGAGTCAACAGAGGAACAGGCGGAGGGTAGCCCCTTTCCAAACCAGGATTCACACCAAGGTATGTAACGCAGGAACCCATACACGCGATTCCCCTGGCTATAGTATCCCCACTACCGGAATCCTCATCAGACGCAATTGAGCAATCTACCGGACCCAGCCAGGGAGGAGAGAAGGACAAGCTCAAGGACAAGTACGATAGTAACTACCAATATTTCCAGGCCAACGGACGATGGACCTCCACGGTCTATACCAGGCTCGTGGGGGTCTTCGATCAGCTAAACGAAGCCATGTTGATATATGACGGCCTCAACATCCCAGGGTGGCAAAAGAAACGACGACATAGTGACAGAACTCACGGAGCAGCGGCAGGGAGCCCGGGGAGTGAAGGGGCCGACTGTGTATGTTGACAATGAAGAGAACGAAGGACGTCTGGGAAAGCTGGAGCGAGAAGAGAGTGGAATTCCAGTGGTTAGGTCATAGCCGAAAGGGACTAGGTCATAGCCAGGTCATAGCCGGAAGGGACCAATAGATACAGGAATGCAAATCTTGGTTAGAACGAAGGTGTTAGGAGCTTGCTGAGGCACAAGCAGAACTGATGGCGGTCAGAAGGGAGTTACTAACAAAGACTCAACGCTCCAAAACCATTACCACACCTACAACCAGCCAATCGGAACCCCTATTTAGGAAGCTAGAGGCGACCACTACCAGGCCAACAGGCCCAGAACAAGAGCACGGCCCAGCCAGGGAACCAGGCACACCGCAAATCACCGTTCTCGAACAAAGGGGGCCAACCGCCAACTAGCCCAGCTCCTTGCGAAAAGGGAACAAGAGTTACAATACTCCCGGAAAAGGATGCAGGACTTGGAGGATCAGCTCAAGCAGGCTCGGGAGCAACAAGCAAGGTCCAAGGCAAAGCTCCAAAGGGTGATCGCGCTACGGGAGGCGACCATCACCACATTAAAGACCACGCTAGCTGCAACAGAGAGTAAAATTGCCATGTACCGGGAGATCAACAGAATTCGGAAGGGAACCAGACAAAGGCTCACAACGGCGGCCCACCTCAGTGTGATGATTGCCTAGATAGTCAACCGAACCCCGATTCTCCTCTACCGGACCGGTTCCACTTAGGCACCATCGGGAATCGGGGCAGGAGAACAGGCGGGCCCCAGTCAAACCAAAGAAGGGAAACAACCGGACACTCCGGAATCTTCGTGAAAATGAGCGAGAGAAGACTCCCCTACGGCAAGCCAGGGAAGAGGACCGCGGGAAAGGATCGGAGGGCCTCCACCACGGTATCCCCACCGACAGATCCAGGAGCAAAGGCCCCACCAGCCCACGGCTTGTGGCACACGGGGGAGGGCCCCGCCGGCCCCTCACAAGCCAACGAAGTGAACAGCGAGGAAGACACAAGCAACGTGCTGAGGGGGATGTACAAACACTTCAACGCGAAGGGGCTATGGACCTCTACAGTGCATATAGATATGTCCAAAGCCTTCGGCCAAGTCCGGAAGTCCATAGCGGTGTACAATGGGTTGGATCTCAAGGGGGTCACCGTGGAGCACGACGCAATATACAGGAGCTCACGGACAAGTACCGCGCTGCTCAAAAGGAGGCCGGGACTCGAACCAGCTCATCAAGGGAACCCAACTTTGGGACATTTGCGGAGGCCGGGAGGAAGCAAGCAGAGGAGACATGTCAACAGTTAATCGACAGTTTGGATCAGCTACAAACCAAGTATGACCACATCCAAAAGCTCCACGATCAACTAGGGCGGGTTTTGAGCAGGCCACGGCTGAGAAGGAGCGACAGGTTTTTGAGCTAGGATCCACACTTGAGCGGCGCAAAGCAGAGCTCAGCCGAGTTCACCAAGAGTTGGCCGCGTCCAAGGAAGAGCTGTACCGAGCCGCCACCCAGCTTGAAATCAACCCCCCATCTTCCTCAGAGAGGCCCACGCCCGAGTCATATGGAGCCCTAGTGACTGTCCCTCCACTCGCGGAGCGCCAACCAGTTGAAGAACTGCAGGACTCGACCCGGACCATCAAGGAGCTAGAGGTACACACCCAGCTACAGGCCCAGCTCCTCGCGGCAAGGGAACAGGAGCTACAACACTCGCGAGAACGGGTATAGGAGTTGGAGAATCAGCTCCAGCAGGCCCGGGAGCAATAGATAGGGTCTGAGGCAAGGCTCCGAAGGGTGATCGCGCTTTGAGAGGCGACCATCACCACATTAAAAATCACGCTAGCGGCAACAGAGAGCAAGATCGCCATGTACCGGGAGCTCCAAGGAGCAGATAACTAGGGCACATGGCCCAAGGACGTGCCAACAAATAAGCCCGGGCATCTGGTTGACGATGGCCCATCATCACGACCATCCGGCAAGTCGCCATCAGCGCGGACAAGCAGCTGGACGAAACGCCGGATAAGGGAGGTACTTCAGGTACGGACTGATGGTGACCGATGTCAGGCGGCGGCGTAAGCGGGCAAAGATCCGATCGTTCGGACCAACTACCCAGGGTACGAAGGACAGCACGCGTGGGGAGGCGCATAAATGTGATAGGCAGGACTCTGTCACCAGGCGACAGACCAGTGAGAGAGCGCCACCTGTAACTAGGGACTAGTGGTAGGTACCCACTATATAAGCTGGAAGGCTGGTAGTGGATCGGGGTCTTTTGGGAGTCAAGTCTGTGTCTTATAGATTACTCCACTGTCGGAGATAGTTGTACTCAGGCAGGCAATATATATCCATTTCCTTCTATTCTCCCCACCATCGGGCGTTCCCCGCTTGCCGACTCCTAGGTCCCGCAATCCTCTCTGCCCAATCATCTCAGTAGAACTCCCCTCTCACCTATACACAGACCCTCGCAGCGTCCGGGTAGAGGCCATCCCAATACTTCCCATTGGTAAGGCCGGCGTACTGGCAGAAACCCAGAGTTGGACGCCCTCAACAGCGTCCTGGCGACCACTACAGCTTCGTGAGCACATCTGGCCTGCGGAGTCCCCGACGACTAGCACTTAGTCCAACTTATCACAAGGTTGTGTGAACGGCCAATGACGTCAAAGAATGTGGTCTTAGAATGTGGTCCTAGTTGTCAAGATTGATTCACATATGCTAGTAAGCTTCTCAAGCACAAGCAAGGTGGTGGTGAATATCCTCGTGAATTGAGTGAAGTCGTTTAACCCAATCATCTACGATGGCATTCACTGTTGGTACCTTAGGAACTAAATACCTTGAGTGATAAAAAACAACGAGTGTCTTATAGACACATGTTTAGAATTGTTGTAGGCAAATTCAATTGATGGCAATAAGTCCACCCAATTGTTTTGCTGATGAAATAAAACATCGCAAGTACTGCTCCAATATTTGAATTATTCTCTCCATTTACCCATCCATTTGAGGGTGGTGTGCAAATAAAAGCATCCCCTTAATGCTGAACAACTTGAGGAAAGAACACCAAAATTGAGACACAAATTGTGGACCTCAATCACTAATGACATCATCCAGTAACCCATGGAAATGGAAAATCTCCTTGTAAACTAAATATGTTATATCTGCACTTGTGAAGGTCTTACGGCATGGTAAAATGTGCACCATCTTCAAGAACCAATCCACACTAACAAAGAGCTGCATCAAAACCATGAGAAATAAGGAAATCTGTGAAAAAAATCTATAAAGATAAATTTCCTTGGTTGCTCAACAATTGAAAGAGGCTGGAGAAGACTGATTGGGTAATGTTGAGGTAGCTTCATTTGCTAACATGTGTCATAGGATACTACAAATTGCTTGATAAACTTGGATAACTTGAAGGCGTGGTTCTCCTTCTAGTACATAAAGATATAAGAGGTCATCATGCAAGTGGTACTCTACATAGTCCTTGTGTGCATTCATCTTAAAATACTTGACCATGGCCCACACAAAGTCATCATGATTGGGCCACCTTGATTTGACCAATCAAGCTATGATTAAGTAAGGCCAGAAATTGCAACAATGCCATAGCTTGGAAGTAGTTGGGGTCAAAAAAGACTTGCTTTTGATTATCAAGGATCAAGTCACTAGGAACAGGTGCAAGATAACTATGTCATGAGAGTGCATCTACCTCATTGTGAAGGCGGCCTAACCAATGCATGATTGTGAAAATAAAATATGAAAGTGATAAGGCCCACCATGCTTGGCAACAATTCAAAACCCATAGTGTTTGTCAGTATTGCATATGTTTTAGTCATTGTACACAATCACGACATGTATGGAATCTTCCAAAAATGATGCCACTTCTTAAAGGAATCCACGATTCACAACAACTCCTTGCTAAAGATGTTGTAGTTAATCTCCACTTGTGTGAATTTTTATGAGTGGAATGTGACTAGATGTAACACGTTGTTAAAGCCTTCTTATGACAAAACAACACCAATCGCATAATATGAGGTGTCGACTTCCACGATGTATGGTAATGCAAGATGCCAAAATCTAAATGAACCAAGATTGGAGCAAAGACAAATACATATTTCAGGAATTGAAATGCATTCTTAGCTTTAGTAGATCACTGGAATGATATGTCTTTATAGTTAACTTGGTGCTCGATAGTGCAATCTTCACGAAATCCTTGATGAAGCATCAATAGAATTACACAAGTCCCAAGAAACAATAAATGTCGTGTACACACCTAGACTGCTCCCAATCAAAAATAGTTTACACCTTTGCAAGATCCATTTGAACATTGTTTGTAGAGACAATATAACTCACAAACTCTACATCCGATTGGTCAAAAGAGCACTTTTATAGCTGAGTAAACAACCCATGCTTTTGAAGTCTTTGCAACACCTATTGTACATATTGAGTATGTTCTTCCTACATTTTCAAGAATATTAACATGTTATTAAGATAAATGATAACAAATAAATCGAAAAAGTCATGGATGTCCTGCCAACAAACACAAACTTCTGCTAACTGAGGCTTCGTTCCCATCCTGCTCTTAGCGTGCACACTCTTGCTTCTTAAGCCAGGTCCCCAGAGCATCATTGGGCAACTTCTCCATTTGGTAGGTTCATACTGGATACAAAAAGCAGTCTTCCACTCATCTTCTTTACAGATTTTGACAAGGTTGTATGCTCCACGAAAGTCAATTTTAATGAAGAAGCATGCTTTAAAAAGTTGTTCCAGCATCTCTAAAATCAATGGCAAAGGGTGTCGATTTTGCATTGTGATCTTGTTCAATTCGCAATAATTGATAACCAAGTGAAGACTCTCATCTTTCTTAAAGATAAAGAAAACTAGGGCACCAACTAGTGAATGCAAGTGGCAAATAAAAATGATGAAAATGTTTTATTCAACATATGCCTATATCATCTCTAGTTCTACAAGCGAAAGGCCATAGATTGGTTCGTACGGAGGTTGCTTCCCATCTATGAGATCAACGGGGAAGTCGTATGGGCAATGAGGTGGAAGCTTGGTCCCTTATTCTTATCATACACATCTACAAAGTTCTAGTACAATGATGATAATGATTGATAGTGCGCAGTCATGGTGAGAACAATGAGGATAATGACAGTGACAATGATGGTGACGGTGACAATGACGGTTCTGAGTTGTGGGTTTAAGTATCCTTAAGGCAAAATGTTTACCTAAATGATTTAATCATGAAAGAGTCTTAGTATCATAGGTAGTATTTAGGGTTGATTATCTAACCTGAAATACTTGCTAAACACTCTTTTGTATTATTACGCAGTTTAACCAAGGTAAATATTTATTCTAGGTTTTAAAAAAAAAAAAAAAACATGACCCTTGGTTTTTGGTTTTGAAACTTATGTAATAATAGTCTTTAATTTAAGTTTGACTTAATTTAAATTTCTAAAAAGAGAATCCAGCTTTAGAAACGTAAACTAAACTAAATAGTTTACGTAAAGACTAACTTGGTCTGCCAAAGCAATTATATTTTTGGAGGCAGCACAATATATTTATGGTTCGAGAGACTAATCAATAAACGATCTACTAATTACGTGAGGCTAGTTGTATATTCTCTCAGTTAATATTAGGTTGAAAAGATTTAAATTTGAAAATTCAACGGGTGGGCGCGTGAATGATGGTACGATGCACAGAAAACCGTGGATTGTGAGAACCCTAATCCCGCCCACAATGGGAGCGCCATGGGCCGCCTGTTACGCACCGAGTAGGCAGGCGGCATTGATTGGGACCACTGCCGCTGCTTGTGGATCGGTTACATTGCGGAAAATTGCCTGTAAGTCCTCCATTGCACGGATTTTAGATCCCCGTTAATCTTCCCAAATTTTCATGTCCAGAATCCCTCTTGTTCCTTTCTCTAATCACTTGCATTGCGGCTTTAGCAAGACCCTTCTACGTTTCTCTTTGAAAATTCTGAGATTTCTATCTAGAAATGCAATTAAGAATCATGAATACTCATAGCTCATTACCAACCATTTTACTGTATACAATCACGATTAGCATACACTGTTCTACTGGATAATTATGTCTTTGGGTATAAAGTGTAGCTCGGGTTGAGAAATCCTGCATTTGCTTTCTCTCTGTGTTTCATCTAATTTCTTGCTTCTTCATCTAATTTCTTGCTTCTTCATCAGAAGGTCCTTGTGCTGCCTCGGACACTGCAATAAGAGCAGCCAGTGTAAGTCTTTAGGAACTTCATTTTTTATCAGAGTTTCTGGGAATTGTTCTCTCAAGTGTATGCATGTACATACACATGTAACTGATGCACATTATAAGACAGGAACGATGAGAAGCATCTCGGATGTGCCGAGGCATAAACAGCTAGAGAGTTCCATAAGGGTCCTGCGATGAAATCTGTGTTACAAGAGGAAGAGCAGAACACTCTACTTCTGAATGGAGAAGCATCAGCGGAGAAGCTCGTCCCAGGGGCAGCCATCGTGTTCCTTGTCATTGGACATGGAGCTTACAGAAGCCAACCCGGTTCCCATAGTCGGTGCTGAAGTGTTTGTGGAGCTAGCCCATACAGAAAGCTCCGTCAGGGGAAAATCTAGGACCGCTAGCCACAGTAACTCATCTGAGAGAACACACAGCACACCTGTACAGAGCAAAATCTCCATCAGCAAGCCGGCAAAGCTCGGTGAGCTTCTAAAGAAGCTGCAGAAGCTGCAACAGGAAGAACCAGAAAGCAATTCTAGTCCCATTCATAGGCCAGCAGGCTCATGTGCTCTTGCAGCGGCCCCTCACCAAGTAGTTGATGTGGACGAGTTCTGGAAGTCCATTGACCACGTGGAGAAGCCCCTCATTCTTCTGGAGTTTTCACAGCTTACATATACGGTTTACCAGGGGACAGCCAAGGTGGCCACTGTCGCTTTGGAGATCAAACTCAAGAGAGACTCAAGCAAGGGACTTGCTAAAGAGTGTGTCTGGGGAGGCTCGGGAAGGTGAGATTCTAGCAGTCATGGGTCCAAGTGGGTCGGGTAAGTCCACGCTTATAGATGCACTTGCTTCACGGATTGCGAAGGGAAGTCTCCAAGGCTACATAACTCTCAACGGGGAGCAAGTTAGTACGAGGTTATTGAGGAGCATATCTGCTTATGTAATGCAAGATGATCTGCTATTTCCCATGCTCACAGTGCAGGAGACGCTCATGTTCTCCGCTGAAGTCCGTCTTCCACAGTCTCATTCCAGACAGAAGAAGATGGGCCGCGTGAAGATGCTTCTGGAACAGCTTGGACTACAGAGGGTGGCAAACACTATTATTGGGGACGAAGGTAAGAGAGGAGTCTCTGGAGGAGAGAGACGCAGAGTGTCTATTGGTATAGATATTGTTCACGACCCGCTTTTGCTCTTCCTGGACGAGCCAACCTCTGGGCTGGACTCCACCAGTGCATTTCTAGTTGTGAGGACTCTGCAGAAGATTGCTCAGACTGGGAGCATCGTTATACTCTCGATTCACCAACCGAGTTACAGGATCATGGGGCTGCTTGACAGGGTCATATTCCTTGCGCACGGGCAGACAGTTTACAGTGGACCGCCCTCGGAGCTCGGTTCATACTTTGCAGCATACGGCCGGCCAGTTCCCGAGCATGAGAACAGTACAGAATTCGCATTGGACCTCATACAGGAGTTGCAATCTTCCGCTTGCGGGATTAAGCCTTTAGTGGAATTCTCTAACCAGTGGGATAGCAGCTCTAAGGAGGCGCTTAAGCCTGAGGAGTTGCTTCGGAGACGGCCTTCAGTGGATGTTAAAACCGCGATCAGTGTTAGCATCTCCAAAGGGAAGCTCGTTGCAGCTAGAGTCCAAGCTCCAGGTACTTGTGTGTGTGCGTGCGTGCGTGTGTTTTACTGGAACTTTGTACACTTAAGCTGCATGACGAGTAACACACGCACACACATACTCATGTTTATTGTTGAGCAGGATACGACTGCGGAGACAGATGCAATGGGATGAAGGTGGCAAGATTTGCAAACCCGTGGTGGATAGAAATGTGGGTCATAATAAAACGGTCTATGATCAACATAAAGAGAACACCAGAGCTCTTCCTGATGAGGCTTGGCACAGTCATTCTCACAGCAGGCTTGCAACCATCTTCTGGAACCTCGATCGTAGTCCCAAGGGTGTCCAGGAGCGACTAGGATTCCTTGCATTTGCAGTTTCTACAACGTTTTATACATGTGCTGATGCACTTCCCGTCTTCTCCAGGAAAGGTAATACATACGTGGTGTGTAAGTATGTGTTTAACGTGTATTACAGGTACATTTTTATGAGAGAGACTGCACACAATGCGTACAGGAAGTCATCTTATGTCTTTGCTAATGCGATTATCTATGTACCCTTTCTCGGATTGCTTTCGCTTGCATTTTCTGCTACTATTTGGTGGACAGTCGGACTGAGTGGAGGAGGACAGGGATTTTTATTCTTGTTTCTTATGCTCTGGGCTTCGTTTTGGGCAGGTAACTCGTTTGTGACTTTTCTGTCGGCTATCATTCCCAATGTCGTGCTGGGATACACCGTTGTTGTGGCTCTTCTTGCGTATTTTCTCTTACTTAGCGGTTTTTTCATCTCCAGGGACAGGATTCCCAGGTGTGTGTGTGTGTGTGTGTGTGTGTGTGTGTGTGATAATATGTTTTGTATAGAGACATCTTAACCATCTCATGAGTATATATATAAGATGTATTACTTCCTCTACCTGTGTGTGTGAAAATGTGTCATCTTAACCATCTAATGAGTGTTATGCATCTAACTGTGTATGTTGTAAGTTGTATTACTTCCTCTAGGTACTTGTCTGTGGTTTCATTACCTGTGTGTGTGTGTGCATGTGTGTGTGATAATGTGTTTTGTATAGAGACATCTTAACCATCTAATGAGTGTATGCATCTATTATGTATATATAAGATGTATTACTTCTCTACCTCTGTGTGTGTGTGATAATGTACTTGGCTGTGGTTTCATTACCTACGTGTGCGTGTGTGTGTGATAGTGTGTTTTGTATAAAGTCATCTTAACCATTTAATGAGTGTTATACATCTAGTTGTGTATATTTATAAGATGTATTATTTCCTCTAGGTACTAACACCACTCATTACCTCTGTGTGTGTGTTTGGATGTGTTAGGTAGACCATCTAATGAGTGTTATGCATCTAATTGTGTATATATAAGATGTATTACTTCCTCTATTACTGGCTGTGGTTATTACCGTGTGTGTGTGTGTGTGTGTGTGATAATGTGTTTTGTATAGAGACATCTTAACCATCTAATGAGTGTTATGCATCTATTGTGTATATATATAAGATGTATTACTTTCTCTAGGTACTGGCTGTGGTTTCATTACCTCTGTGTGTGTGTGTGTGTGTCGATGTGTTAGGTAGACCATCTAATGAGTGTTATGCATCTAATTGTGTATATATATAAGATGTATTACTTCCTCTAGGTACTGGCTTTGGTTTCATTACCTCTGTGTGTGCGTGCGTGTGTGATAATGTGTTTTGCATAGGGATCTAAACAGTGTTATGCATCTAATTGTGTATATATATAAGATGTATTATTTCCTCTAGGTACTGACACCACTCATGACCTGTGTGTGTGTGTGTGTGTGTGTGTGATAATGTGTTTTGTATAGAGACATCTTAGCCATCTAATGAGTGTTATGCGTATATATATATATATATATATATATATATATATATATATAACTTCCTCCGGGTACTGGTTGTGGTGTGTGTGTGCGCGTGCGTGTGATAATGTGTTTTATATTAGAGACATCTTAACCATCTAATGAGTGTTATGCATTTAATTGTGTATAACTTATATATAAGATGTATCACTTTCTCTAGGTACTGGTTGTGGTTTCATTACCTGTCTATAATCAAGTATCCGTACGAGGGAGTTCTTATTAACGAGTTTTCAAGGAACGGCACGTGTTATGAGACGGGAAAGCAGATACTGTACGGAACACCACTCGAGGGGATAAACCAGACGGCAGTAAAACATGATGGCTGGCAATAGCAAGGCACGCATTGGACGGGGGTCCGTACGGTGGGATTGACGGGGACACGTGTGTTATGAACGGGAGGGATATCTCCACCGGTTACACATAACGGAGCTCGGCCGGTGGAGCTGCTTGGGGATAACGGTGTGTTTTGGGTTTTGTTTCGGTTTCTGTTTTATATTGCTCTTAGACGCACTGGTGCTGCTAAAAGAAAGTAATAATATCGTGGTTAATTAATCTTCATTAAATATTATTTAAAATAAAGAGAAACATATGTAAACGAACATACATATTCATATACATATACACGTCGTTTAGATATGTTGTTACTCATTCTAATGTATTAAACAGGCAAAATTATATACGTTGTATTAATGCGACTATTTACAAGCTAATCAATGTATTAAAATTAATGACTTAGTATCTCTGTATGGTTTAAAGTTATATTATCATCATCATCCACTGTAATATGTGTACAAACATTGAACAAGATAATGTACATATACTTCTTATGATTGATGGCTGATGATAGTATAATATAGTAATTTTAAACAAACATATGACACATGTAAAGGAGAAAAAATCACTATACATACATACATACACACACATACACACAGACACACACACACACACACATATATATATATAGGTTCTTATGGACTGTCTGTCTTATGCAAAACAGATCATACAAATGATTCAAATGCAAATGATTCATGTTTTATGTTTTTACAGATTACTTCATGAAATTAAATATATATGTTTTATAACTAATTTTTTTATATATATAAATTTAAACCATTCAATATATAATTTCATACATAGAATACTACTAAGATATTTACTTTTTATTGTTAAACTAAATTTAAGACTAAATATTATCTTAAAAATTTCGGGAATAAAGTTATATACTATTTATTTAATTTTCACAATAGTTAATTAATTATTTTAATTATTTTATATACATCTAAAGGATATAAATTAGAAAACCTTCAGGGTTAATGCATTTAATTTATACATAATTGTATATTTAAGTTTTCTTTAAATACATAGTTTTCCTGATTTTTAGTATTTGCTAAAGTTTAAATTAATTATTGGTACACAAATTTTCTTAAACCCTAAACTAAAATTAGGGTTACAACCGTAAATTATTTCATAAACCCTAAATTCTGGTTAGGTTTAGGGTTAGGTTAGGCAGAGATGGCTGGACGCAAACGAAAAGCTTGGTACTAACTAATCTCTTTCTTGAGCAACACACACTCTAACAGGTCAACTTTTCTCTTGAGCACCCCATAGGTTCAGCCAACAACAAAAAGTTAATTTTCCAGGACAGGTATGTTATTACAACTGCTTGTTCTAAATAACCATTTTGAAACAACAGTAACAACTGCACTTGTGAAGAAAATCCTTGGTAAGTTTCATGTGTGTGTGTGTGTGTGTGTTCGTATATGTTCTTATAAGTCCTGTTCTGGAACAGTGTTGAGTTAACACTTAGAACTCCACTGTACGACAGCAACAACTTAACGTTTGAAGATAATGTTAAGCTTTGGTAAGTCACTTATGTGTGTGTGTGTGTGGGTAAGGAAATGACTTCCCTAGCTGTATAACTGAACAGTGACAAGATAATAGAGGAAGGTATCCTTGAGGTCAATCACGGACTTAGTCCTGAAGGCACCAATTGGTAAGTCACTTTGTTTGTGTAGATATAGTTGTTGACTTGTCTGCAGTATTGAGGGAAGCATGCTTCCATTCAGAAACGACTTAACTGATAAGTTCCCTGGTAAGTTGCATGTGCAGAGAGAGATTGCTGATTATGAATCTTATTCTTGTAACAGTGTTCAAGTGATGCACGATTTCATGCCGCTACTTTCCCAGAACAAAATAACTTCTGAAGACATTATCAAGCCCTGGTAAGTCACTACCTCTGTAAATCCATTGAGAATGGTGTGTGTGTGTGTGTGTGTGTGTGTAGGAGTTTCTTTCTTTCGTGTGCTACGAATTTGGACGTCCTATAATTGTATTTTACTCTCGTCTTTTACTCTGAAGTAGTTCTGAGTTAAGAAGCAAGAGTCGATGGAGGGGATTCATCGATAAGAAATCGCCAACTTTACACTTGACCCGGACATTTGGGGAGAGCTATCTTTGGCGATGCAACTCATCCTTCTAGAATATCTTCCTCTCCCTTCATTGTGCCGCTTCCGGTCTGTGTCTAAGTCCTGGAATGAGGCCTGCAGGTGCGTTTGTTTCTATGTAATGTATACACACACAGGGTAGTAATCACGTTGTCAAGTAGGAGGATGAAGCATGTGAGGACCCATGGCAAGTGCTACCTGACAACCCTTGAAGGAAGAGGCGAGGTGTCGATCTACAGCATGGCGGACCAAGCATGGCTGCATCGACCTCATCCTAACTATAGTTCCTCGGACATTAGGAATGCCACAATGGAGTTGTCGTTTACGAGGGCTACGAGGCACCGGGACGAACATTCCTTGCTTTCAGCAATCCCCTGTTTGAAGCTCATCTGCGTCACGATGCGCCGGGAAATCTTCATGAGCATGAAACGTTGTACATGGGGGTGGAGATTCTCCAGGACTCTTCCTTCATTCTTGTGTTTGTTAAGGATGAAGATGGTGGTGTACACAATCCTGTGATTAGGGTGTTCCACTCAAAGACGGGACGATGGAGTAGCAGCTTGTTGCAATTAGGTGGTGACTTCCTGAATGGATACCATCCCTTGAACAGCAACTGCGCTGCTCTTCGCGGCTCTACACTTTACTTTCTTGCCATATCCAATAGTCATACCAACAGTGCAAGCTTATTCTCGACCAACGTGTTTGATACTAGTGGCTGCTATTACAGAGAGTCTGCTGCTGAATGGCCGATTGACTATGAACAGACCATCTACCCTATGCTCGCTGTTTGTTCAGGCAAGTCGTACACACACACACACACACACATGCACTAATGCTTAGCTTTCAGGGAAGATTGTTTTGGTGCAATACAAAAATGATGAACAAGCTCTGGAATTAGAAGCGTTTGATGAGAGAGACAAGATTTTTAAGTTTGTGTCCAGGAAGAAGCTAGACGGTGAGTGTGGATATATGGAACATGTTTGTGCTGGTAAGGACGAGGTGTGTATAAGTGTAAACACACGGGTGGCATATATTTATGATATGTCGGCTGGCACTTGGGCTTCCATCGCAATGACAGACACAGGGACACATCCAAACCTGTTCCCATTCGTGCCCAACCTCGCCTTTGACAGACTGTAATGTATGTAATGTATTCTTGACTTGAATCTCTCTCTCTCTCTCTCTCTATATATATATAATATATATTATGGTATGTCTTTGAAGAGAAAATTTATTATAATTTATTATTATTATAACTTATTAAAAAAAACTGGAAATATTTTATATATAGTTCAAAGTAATATGAATATCATCATCTTACTAAAAAAAAGCGCTTATTTATGACAAAGTAATATTCTTTTAAATAGAAATTAATTAATATGTTTATTATATATAAGAACCTAGAGTTTAATTATTAATATCTTCAAATAAAGAAGTTCATAACTTTAAACTCCTCTGTTAGTAACTGTTATATTCTTTAATGAAAAATTATTTAAATAAAACCTCATTCTTTAGAGATATAAACACTATAATAATAAAAACTTACTATGTCACAATAAAACATGCAAACTAGTGAGTTTATATAAATTTTATTCTTTAATATCAAACCATTAAAAGGTTTTAAGACGATTATGTTATACAACATCTATATAGATCAAATGCATTACCCTTTAAGGTCTTTTCATTTATAATTGCATATAAAATCGTTAAAATAATTAGATTAATTAATTATGATTAAGGGAAAGGGATGTATAAAAGAGCTTACCCATTCTAGTAAAAAAATTTATTATTATTACATAGATAATAGTACATTACATTAAGTCTGATTATTTACTACTTTTATTTGGTGTTATGATTTATATAAAAGCATTAAATTTATCATTAATTAATATATTCTTTATTATTTAGTAAGAAGTTATGCATATCTACTATTTAATAGATAGTTTTAAGGATTAAATTAATACATGTCTACACTGTATTAATTAGTTTAATTAACTTTATATGTTAGAGTATTAATTAATTACTCACTCACAAATTAAAAATCATTTAAAAAGAAGAAATTTGCAATTTTTATTTGGTAACATATTTGTTACTTGAAATAAAAATTGCAAATTTCTTCTTTATAAACTTTAAATTTCAAATTGTTAAATAAATTTTTTTATTATAAGAATAGTTTATATATATATATTTTATGGTTAAAGTCATTATCAATATTATATTTATATGTTAGAAAGTTTTAAAATTTAATGAGGTAAAGCCACATAGACATTGTGATTTATTTTTTAAGTTAATTAATAAAAATAGTTTTAATATACATTTCAAAACCCAAAAGCATTTAATTTTATCTATTTGAACAAATATATATATTTGATTTATAATAAATTAAAATAAATTAAACTAAATATAGAATGAAAAATAAAATAAGCAAATGTTAAATAGTATATATATAAAGTTAAGAAAAAACTACATTTATATCCTTAAAATTTATCGTATTTACATGTATATCCTTATAAGTTTTATATTTAATAAATACCCTAAAACTTCAATTTAAAACTTTAAAATTAAGAAACATTTTTAAAAATTAATAAATTTTATAATTAATTTGTATTTAAGTTCAAAATATAACCTATTAAACATATATATCACAATATAATATTAAAAATATTTCATTTTTTACTATGACAATTTTTTGACATTTAACACTTTATAAACTTTAATTATTTCATTTGCAATATATTATGAATTGAAAATATATTTTTAATTAATATTATTATTTTAAAAGTTAAAATATTAAGATTGAAGTTTTTCGAGAGTATATATGTAAATATAAAATTTTTTAAAGATATATATGTAAATATGATAAATTTCAGGAATATAAATGTAATTTTCCCTAAAGTTAAATTTATTTAAATAGTAAAAGGGAGTATAATTTATTAAACTAATCTTACTGTATAAGAAACAAAGTAAAGTACTTGAGATTTAAGGGTACATCATATATGCATGTATATTACACTACCAATAGATATATAAATATATACTAGTTATTATGCACGTATTCATCCTCATGTAGACCTAACTCATCCCCATGTATGCCTAACCCATCCCATGTAGACCTACTCTTCCTCATGTAGACCTAACCTTTCCTCATGTAGACCTAACCCTTCCTCATGTAGACCCTCCTCATGTAGACCTTCTTCATCAAACAATGAAGACATACCCTCGTAATCAACCTCTTCAGGGGCTTCTTCTATCTTTGGCATATCCTTCTTGGGCGCATCTCCACCGTCCCCTCCTCCGCCAGATGGCCCCATCGAGAAGAGTATCTTTACTGGCAGTGTATACAAGAAAACCAACGGTGATAAAAGACCCATTCCCTGAAGTATCATGAGCACATATATAGCTGCAAAAAGAAATAATAATATAAATCCGTAGTATAGTATATATAAAATCAAAAACCCTAAATTTTTAGGGTTACATTAGGGTTTTGATAAAGGTGGTATAGGGTATATGTCTTTTACCTAGGGCTCCTGCGGCAATAAATTCCAACAAATACAAGGCTCTCTTGATACACATGTTCTTAAGAAAGCATCCTACGCTGAAAAACCCTGGACACTGCCTGCAATGATAAGAAAGGAAAATAATTAAATAAAAAAATAAATAATAATAATAATAAATATTAAATAAGATAATTTTAATTAAAAATTATAATAAAACTTACTTGCAATCTCCAAGCATATTTTTAAACCAGTTTAAGGCCTTCCGGAAAGGAGCAGTGACTCCCCTAAAGGCTTTCTTTATTCCACCCAGTAGTCCCTTTGTCTTAGGGAACCAACCACCAGAAATCGACTGATTTTTTGGTTGACTAACCTCAACACCTTCCTATAATGTTAAATTCATTTAATTATACAATTAATAATTTTTATATATATATAAAATCACTATAGAAATAATTAAATAAAAATATGTGAGTTTAATTTACCGCTTGTTTCCCTTTGGTTTCAACAGTCTCTGTAGTAGAGAATTGTACATCTTTCTTATCACAATCTGCTCCTTCAGAGTCCCTCAATATTACTGTATTTGATATCAATATTGTATAAACATAATGTTAATTATATTTAATAATTAATACCTTTACATATGTTCTTGTTGCGTCAACAGTTTTTTTTGTCACGTCGTAAAAGAACGTCTGAGGAGAGTTGGGTGTCATAGTCATTGTTCTACCCTGCATATACATACACACACATTGTGTGTGTGTGTGTGTGTGTGTGTGTGTGTGTGTGTGTGAGAGAGAGAGAGAGAGAAGAGAGAGAGAGAGAGAAAGAACGACCTGTATAGGATTTACATTCTCTGAGCATTCTATCTGGAAAAGGACCACAAGGTGATTTAAATTAATTATTTTTAAATAATATTTGAAATATACGCACATATAGCCCATAGTTTGCCTCAATTTGCCCGTCGTTATTCACACAACTGACATCTTCCCGGCTGATGACATAGCTTCAAATTCAGGCACTTCAACCTTGACAATCTTTCCTGTACTCCTGTAGAAATACTATAACATATACTTAGTATATTCTTTAAAAATATGCTGGAATATACTTGTTCCTGATGAACTTTAAATTATCAGCAGCGAGCTCGATCACTAATATCGATGTTTGGCGGGACCTTTAACGTTAAACCATTCTGATATGCTCCCTGCATAAAACAGGAATGATATATGAAAATGAAAATATAAAAAATAAAAATTAATTAATACTTATGTATTAATTATTAATATTTTAAATATACATTTTAAAAAATATTCTTTTTATAAACATATATTATTCTAAAAATTATTTCTTTATATGAAAATGCTAATTAAATAATTAAAATTATTAATTATAAAAAAAATAGGACTATAGACATTCTCATTTTAATTACAACGTTCATACATATTTATACGTATAATAACATATTAATTTATATAAACATATATACATACATATAATTAATACTATATCACATATTTTTAATTAGTTTTACTTTGAGTTCCCCCCAACGTAAAACCGAATGGACCGGAAGCCTCCTTGCATTCACGGCTGCCATATCCTCCTTCCAAAGTGAAGTATCAGTCAGTATTTTATTAATCATTAATATTATTATTATTAAGCTATATTATTTAAATTAAATATTAAATAATTATTTATTAATACCCTGTGAAAATCAATTATCTGTTCGGCAATGCACATTCCCATTTTTCCTGTGCAAGCGCTAGCTGTTTGCATATCCTTCGTAAGAAAGTCCAATCTTGTCACATGTCATTTCCTTGCAATGCAAAGCGAGAAACCTCTATAGTTTTCCATAGGAGTGGAACATCTTGTGGATTTGTCTGTAATTTTTTTATATAAATAAATAAATAAATAATATAAAAAATTAAATAAATAACGATGTATATGTATTGTATCGTATATACAATATACATATTAATATTGTGTATATCCAGTCCGATTGCAAAACCTAATTTCTGAAGTTCTTAAATTTGAATTTGAAAGAAGTTTAAATTTGAATTTATGGATACAAATATATACATACACGTCCATAGTAATTTTTAAAATTATGAGGGTATTTTTAAAATAAATATTCATCTCAATGATTAATAAATAACATAAGTAATATAAAAAATACCGGGTTGGGTATAAATTCATTCCATCCGAATCTGGAGCAGCCCAATCCCTTGGAGGCTGCAAATGTTAGAAATAACTTAAGTGTTTTACAGGAACCCTAAACCCATTTAAGTGTTGTATGTGTGCATGCGCGTGTGCGTGCGTGTCAGTGTGTGTACCCAAGGCACGCATAGATATCTGTCGATCAGACTTGGAGCCTGCTGGTAAGCTGCGAGATCCCAACAAGATGCGCGTTCAGCAACCTATTTTGGCTTGTCCCGGACATCACTGAAGGACTCAAGTTGATAACCTCCTGTTACATATATGTTAAACCCTAACCCTAACCTTAAACCCTAGGAGAACTTACAATTTTGAATTTTCCATCTGGCTGAGTATATCTGATCACCACAGTCAAGGTGAAGTCAGTTCGGCCTTCCCTTATACGGTAAACTCGATACCTAACACATACACATACATTAAGATGCATAGTGTTTACACGTATACATACATATACACACTTAAATGATACATATATTATTCCACACACCATGGATTCATTATAATTAAAACCTAAATAATTTTGTTTAATAGAATGTAATAAGAACCTTGATTTTTGAAAAAATATATATGTTTATTATAAAAATAGGTGTTTAATGAATTACACACTTAAGTCAAACACACGGACATACATATATATGCATTTTAACACACATATTATTCTACACAGCATAAATTAGTTATAATTAAAATTTAATAAATAGTTCTTTTTTTAATTAATTAATAAAAATGTAATAAGAATGAAAATTTATGAAAATTAATAAACATTGTAATTAAAATGGAATGATATATGAAAATGGAAATATAAAAAAAAATTTTAATTAATATTTTGTATTAATTATTAATATTTTAAATATACATTTTAAAGAATATTCTTTCTTTAAACATATATTATTTTAAAAATTTTTCTTTATATTAAAAGATGTTATTTAATAATTAAAATTATTAATTATTAAAAAAAATGAAACTATAGACATTCCCATTTTAGTATAATATAAGTGTTAATATATATTTATTATGAAACAGGTGTTAATATATATTTATTATAAAACAGGTGTTTAAGACATATACACAATTAAGTCACACACACACACATACATACACATTTTCCCGTATCTGAGACAGAATGCCCAGCCAGGTTGTCATGAAATCCACATTTCTTAGGTTTCTTTTCTGGCCTCTGAAGTAGTTAAACTTTCCAAACTTTGGACAGTTACAGCAAAACCCCTGTAAAATATAAATGTTTAATTAAAATAATCAGCATTATGATAAATTAAGAATGTATTTAACTTAATTAATCAACTAATTTAAACTGAATTTAAAATAGCTTTACCGTGCTTCCTACTATTGGGTTACCCTTGTCGTCTTTCATCCTGGCATGAGGCAATAAATATAATCTATAACACACACGCGCACGCACGCACACACACACACCAACACACACACACACAACACTTACAATCCACATGTAGCTTTATCGTTAAGTGAAGTTTCTGCAGTTCCTCTTGACAGAGACAGCTCGCTCCTTCGCATAGCATTAACACCCTAAAAGAGACTTTGGAAAACTTAAAACTAATTAAAGAATTAAACTGTATACTTAAATTTAAATTATTAAATGGATGATATAGTATATACTGAAATCAGGACATTTTTGTTAAAAATGATAACCAAAGCATAATTAAATATTAATAATATCCGCTCATTATATAGCGAAATAATTTTAAAAAAATGTACTAATAATAATATATTTAATTTCTGATATTTTATTAAATAACAATATTATACAATAACTTAAGCTTGTTAGAGCGACTTTGTTTTGATAAATTTTAAACTATTCCTAGCTAAATATTTAATATAATAATTTACTTTAAAATGTTTGTATAGAAGCGCTACATTAAATTAATCCTTTTTAATAAGTCATAATGGACAATAAAATTATTATTATTATTATTATGTGTGTTTATTTACAAATAATCGAGATTATATACCCACATAAATACTTTAAATTACCTATAGTTTACTTACCTGTATATATCCAGAGGGTAGATTAGTAACTGATCTAATTTCTCTGCTGAAAAATGCACAGGCTGCGCCAATACTCTCTTACCATCTTTCTGGGAGGATCCTTCAGCTCCGTCACATACGACTCCGCCATACCTTTCTGCATGTGTATGCGTGCGCGTGTATGTTTATACGTATGTGTGTATGTGTGTATACTGTTACTTGATTGTTAGGCACAGTGATGGTTATTTTCTTTGCACACTTAATTTGGTTTGGATCGCCCGTGTTCACACACGTGTCCAACTCACTCTTGGATAGTGTTAGGGCAGAAGCACCACCAAACATAAGCAACACAAGCAACCCCACCATCTTCCTACATTTTGAACTGGAAGTTCAACTAAAAATCCAGCAACCCTATTAGGGTTCCATAGACGAGTTCAAGGTTCGAACCTGTGGACCTACATTTTCAGCTAGGGTTCCATAGACCAGTTCAAGGTTCGAAACCCGCGGACCAAGATTCCATAAGCGTTTGATACCTATGCTTTCACGTAAGAATAATTTTTTTGGATCATCCCAATATGGAGCGTTAAAAGAATAATGTAATATATATTATTGAATATTTCTAGTTAGAATATTGTATATAAATTTCCCTCTATGAAAACTTCCCTCTTTGTTATTCAATGGGGTTCGATTTCAAGTTTGCCCTAGGGATTCTTGTAAGAAATAAAATAAACACACACACAACACACACACACACACACACATGATTATTGTTATTTTGTTATTAATCAGGAAATGCAACTGCTGTGGCATTGTTTGGAGCACCAATGTGGGTATAAAATTTCCAAAAAATTATCAAATTGACCCCTTTATTTATATAAATATCTAATTGATTTTATAGTTTTATTCAATTTTTAAATTGGCCTTTAAGTCATTAATTAGCTTAATAATGCACACATACACCCACACATGTAATGTTATAAATTTTAACATTAATGTGAGGGTCATTTTTGATAATTATATAAAGTTGGATGGTTAATTGATAATTTCCTTTTGTTTAACTGGAATAAGTATATTCCAGGCCAACGTTTTGGAGCATTGCAAAGAACAATCACGCAAGAATATTCAGGGCTACGTACGTGTGTACATTGTTCAACTGCATGCTGTGGATACTGTACGGAATGCCATTTGTCAAGCCCACAGCATGTTGATAATCACCATCAATGCAGCAGGATGCGCTATCGAGCTTCTCTATATGTTACTTTACCTCATTTATGCAACTAACAGCAAAAGAGTAAGTTTTATTAATTAATAGATGTTTAATAAAACTAATTAAGTTTTTTTAATTAATAAATGTTTAGTAAAACTAATTAGCTTTAATTTGCAGTTAAAGGTTTTAAGGCTTTTGGCTATGGTCGCAGTGGCATTTTCCGTACTTACTGTTATCACATTAACCCTAGTACACACTCACCACGCCCGTAACAGTCGTGGGTTCGGTGTGTTGCAGTAGCAATTGTGATGTATATTTCACCATTAACAGTAATGGTAAGTTGATGTACGTACTGTAGATAAAGTTGTTCACCAGACTTATTATAATTTTTTTCTAATGTTTATAGTGTTTTTTTTTTGTTTAAAAAAATATATTTATAAAACTATAATTTTAACATGTTAAAAACATAAACATATACTAATTAGAGATGTTTTAATGCAGAAGCTGGTTATTCAAACCAAGAGTGTCAAGTTTATGCCTTTCCTGTTATCTCTATTTGTTTTCTTAAACAGCGTGGTTTGGACGTCTTATGCATTTGTAACCAAGGACATATTCATTGCAGTAAGTTTATTAAAATTAAAATTATTATTATTTTTAATATATTTTTTATGATAATATTCTTAGATACCAAATGGACTGGGCTGTTTATCTGGAATAGCACAATTATGCTTATATACGTTATATAGAAATGCAACGCCCGCGGAACGTAATCTCGACAAGACTATGTATAACAATGCATTGTGTATTCCATTGAGAAATGGGTGAAAAGACGATAAATCCACTGCAGTCACATTTAACATCAATTTGTAATGGTATAATTAATATAATAGACATTGTAAGGTAACTATGGTAAATACGTAAGTTATTTTTATTAAGGATATATAATTAAAGTTAATTTTATAATAAATTATCTTAATTATAGAATTAATTTTATATATATCTTAATTACATATACTTATTAAGGTAACTTACATATTTATTATAGAATGAGGATGATAAATATTTTTTCCACACGGAAGGGAGTAATGTAAAGTAACTACGGTAAATACTTAAGTTACATTTACTAAGTATATATAATTAAGGTATATAAAAGTAAATTTTATAATTAAAATAATTTATTATAAGATTAACCTTAATTACATACCTTTAATAAGGTAATTTACGTATTTATTATAACTACTTTACAACGTTTGAAATTATATATTTACATATTTACTTCATTTTAAAATTTAAAAATTAAATATAATTTAAGAAAATTAAGAAAATTATAATTAATTTATGTTTCATTATATTCAGTTCTGAAATGCAACCAGTTAAACATATATATATAATATAATAAAAAAATGCCAGCTTTTAACAACTGTTACTACGATATTTTTTAGCATTTAACACGTAATAAACTTCCTTTTATTTAATTCTAATGTTATGGATTAATATATATTTTTTAATTAAATATTATTAGTTTAAAAATTAAAATACAATGATTAAAGTTTTGAAAGGGTATACATGTAAATTTAAAACTTTTCAAAGGTATATATATGTAAATACAGAATTCTAAGGGTGTATATGTAACTTAAGTTTGAAATAAATAAATAATTAATAATAAACTTGCAAATTTAAATTAAAAAATATCTAAACCATTGAATTAAATATAAATTTCTCATTTACGTGTGAAACAATGAACAGGCTATTTAAAAGCTCTATGTTTCACATTAAAGACTTTATATTTACAATATATATACATATGTTTTTAAATATTTATATCTATATATTATATAAAATAATTAATATATTCTAACCTCATGTGATTAATAATGTAATACTTAAGCAAAAACAATATGTACAGTTGAGAGTTTTAATATGTTATATTCTATAAATTTATAAGTTTTACTATTTTATTAGTTTTATCCACCAATTAATATTAATAATTTATACCTGGCCAAGAATTTCTCTTATCAAACAAATTATAGAGAAAAAACCTTGTAAATTTATTAAACTATTTGAATAATTATTTTTAAATTATAAAGGTGAGTTTATTAATGCTTTACTAAACAAAAGAAGAGGCCTAAGCTAATTCAAATAATATAAGTTTAAAGTATATTAAATATTAAATATTACGTTGTATAAATTAGTGAGCTACATATTATGGATAAAATGTTTTAATGTTAGCACTATGTAAATTTTTATTTAATCCTTTTAACTTCATATATATTATAATTTATTTAATTAAAATCTAGTTTCTGACTAAATAATATGAGGAAGTTTTAGCATCAAAAATTCGAAATATTAAAATTTAAATTTGTAAATCAATATCATACATACATATACATATACATTCCTTGTGTATGCACAGTCATTACCGCAAAATTAAAGCATTACAATTAAAACATGGAAGCAAAATATCTGAAGCTTCACATCCTCCCTCATCTGAATATTCGTTCGGATATGCTCGCGGACTGTAGCAAAATACCTCTAAAGCTTGTCTTCATACTCAGTAATAGGAGGAATATCCGGCCTCAGACCCTTCCGTGTCCGAATATTCCTCACAACGTTCCCAGATATGCCGTCGGGTCCAACGGATCGCTCGGCATGATATCCCTATGTTAAAATGTTAAGTACATACACGCTGCAGTATGTGTATGCGTGTGTGTGTGTGTGCGTACCAGTGATTAAACACAACTGTGGGAACGCCTGTCCAGAGGTAGCCTCCCTGAGGATTGAATTCAACTTAAACGACTCTACCACGGGTAAGTAGGCTTTGAGGTTATACAATGGTGTCCCCGGCCTTTGCACTTCCTCAAACACGTGTCCTCGCTTCTGGCTCAGCACTCCATATATTCCTCCTAGAACCTGCTCTGGTGCCTGGATCTGTACGCACACATCCATTAGCATAGAAAGAGAGAGATAGAGTATATCATCACACATAACGAAATACATACATACAGTGGTGTTTTCCATATAAACTATCTACATACAGGAACGTTTGTGTGTTCCACACACACACACGTTAAATCTTTCTTTAAGAATACAAATACTCTAATGAGAACACATACTGCTCTCTCACACACTCACACAATTAAGAGAGAGAGATACAATGTAAGTATATGAGAATACACTCTCTCTCTCTCTCTCTCTCTCTCTCTCTCTCTCTCTCACACACACACACACACACACACACAGAGTGTAAGTAAAATGAGAATGCACATACTCTCTCTCTCTCTCATACACACACACAAAGAGAGAGAGAGAGAAAGACTGTAAGTAATATGAGAATGCACATACTCTCTCTCTCTCTCTCTCACACACACACACACACGCACACACAGACTGTTCGTCTCTCTCTCTCTCTTCTCTCACAAACACACACACACACACACACACAGAGTGTAAGTAAATGAGAATGCACATACTCTCTCTCTCTCTCTCTCACACACACACACACACGGAGTTACTCAACAAGGTAAACAGGCTCGAACAACCTGGGCTGGCCTTTCAAGAGGGCAGCATAGATGACTCTCCTGGCAGTGGGCATAATCTGTCCGCCACCACGGTGAATGGCATCAGAGTGAAGAACCACATCAACCAACTCGAAAGCCACACCGCGCATGGGCTCCTCGGCAATGGGACCTTCACGGGACGCCCACTGGAAAGCTGACACCACCGAGTCTTTGATTTCGTTCACGTATTGTACTCCCTTACATCCCTCCACCACCAAGTTCGGACCCTTTGTATCTGGCCCGAATGCCCATATCTTCTTCGTTAAGTCCCTGTCCCATCCGAATTCCTCCGCTAAGATCTTTCCACGTTCCTTGGGATCGCCTGTAGAACTGATTCTACCTGCATGTCTACACAGTTAGAGACCCCTCTCTCTCTCTCTCTACAAAACACACACACATGCACGCACACACACGTACCTTGGTCGATGGCTTCAGCAAGGCCTTCTTCAAGAGGGTGGGCCTTGAAGTATAACCTGTTGTGCTTGTTTCGGGGACTTACTCATCACGGGCACGTCGTACCCCTGGAGCACGGTTTCCTGAAGGAGACAACAGGGTCAGACTGCTTTATCTCTACTCCATTCATGAACTCCTGCAAGTCCTTGAGACATATCTCCAAATGCAGCTCACCAGCACCAGCAATGATGTGCTCACCCGTCTCCCCTGGCTCACACACCACCATAGGATCTGACTTGGCAAGGGATTTCAGCCCCTAAACCCATATCAATATCAGTTTACATCTCTCTCTCTCTCAAACACACACACACACGCATTACCTCGACGAGTTTGGGCAAGTCCCCAGGGGATTTACAGCTGACAGCCAATCGAACAACTGGGGAGACAGAGAACTTCATTGCTTTGATGGATGAGCGTCTACTTCGCCTTCGTTTGTGAGAGTTGCATTCTTGGTGATGCACTGATCCAGCCCGACCATAGCCACAGTGTTACCGCACGGTACGTCCTCCACAGACTCCTGCTTCTTACCCATCCAGATAACCGTCCTCTGTACAGACTTTACATAGAGATCCTTCTTCTGCCCGGGAACGTAGTTCGGCCCCATTATACGGATTTTCATACCGCTCCCACTGTACCGGAGAAGACACGGCCAAAAGCAAAGAACCTCCCTTGTCAGATGAAGGAATCATCTTGGACACATATACCATCAGTGGTCCCTCTGGATCGCAGCTACGGATGGCAGCTGCATACTTGTCGTCCATCGGACCCTCGTACAGATTCTCCACACGGTACTTCTGTGCTTTAACTGGGGATGGCAAGTGGAACACTATCATCTCCAGAAGTGCCTCGCTCGCTGGAAGCCACCCTTGCATCACACTCTTCATCAGAGCTTTCCCGGTTTTCTCCTTGTCTTGCGTGCGTAACTGCATGTTATACACATTAGATGTGTGGTGTGTGTGTGTGTGTGTGTTGTTGTGAGTGTGAGTACCTGGACATTAAGCTTCTGTAGCATGGGCCAGAGCTTATCCTTTTCGTTGTTCATACACATAGTGATCATCTGCTTGATGGGGTTGTAGATAAACTGAACAAATCCACGTAGGCAAGTGGGAGATCCAGTTTCTCTTTGTGGTCCACTTCTTGGTTGCAGGATCATAAAGTTCTCACCCCAGAGCCTCTCCATCATCTTCTTCTCATCCACATTGAACTT
Source organism: Selaginella tamariscina (assembly GCA_003024785.1). NCBI lineage: Eukaryota > Viridiplantae > Streptophyta > Lycopodiopsida > Selaginellales > Selaginellaceae > Selaginella > Selaginella tamariscina. The sequence continues at coordinate 241,813 of PUQB01000197.1, forward strand.
GGAGGCGTACATCTTTGCAAAGCTGGTGAGAGTAAATGCCCAACCATGTAAACCAGCTGAGAACGCTACAGTACCACTCTCGGGATATACTTGAACGTCTCCCAGAAGCTTGTCCTCATACGTGGCCATGATAACATTAGCATTCTCTATTACGCGTTCGAAAGTCTGGTACGCCTCCTCACCGTCGAGCTGGAGCTCGAGGAAGCACCGGTCCATCTTGTTAACGGTGAGAACCGGACGGATTCTCTCAACAAGTGCCTGCCTGAGAACAGTCTCGGTCTGCACACAGACGCCCTCAACACGTCCACCACGACCAGCGCACCATCGGTAATACGCAGGGCAGCAGTCACCTCACTAGAGAAATCCACGTGCCCCGGAGAATCGATAAGGTTGATGAGGTACTCGTTCCCTCGCGCTCTCCCTTGAACGCTTTCAGTGCCTTGTCCGGCATCTCGTAATAGAGAGATATACCGGTGGACTTGATGGTGATACCACGCTCAGCCTCGTCTTTTCGGGTGTCCGTAACCCGGGTGTCACCAGCTGCCTCTTGGGAAATGATACCCGCAGCAGCTACAAGGGAATCTGTCAAGGTCGACTTTCCTGCGAAACATATCAAGATAATCGTCAACACTGTGTGTATGAGTGTATATTATAAAAAACAAACACACACACACACACACACACACAAAGAAGCTCGATTGATTCTGATTAGCTCATATAAATAAGCTAAACATCAACACTGTGTATGACTGTATAAAATAAGAAACAACACACACACACACAAGAAGCTTGAGTAGTTCTGATTAGCTCATCCGTAACATATCAAGCAGCACCGTGTGTATGATTGTATAAATAAGAAACAACACACACACTCAAGAAGCTTGATTGATTCTGATTAGCTCATATAAATAAGATAAACATCGGTGTATGAGTGTATAATATAAGAACAACACACACACACACACACAAGAAGCTTGATTAGTTTTGACGTAACATATCAAGCTAAACATCAACACTGTGTGTATGAGTGCATATTTAAGAAACAACACACACACACAACAAGCTTGATTAATTCTGATTAGCTCATATAAATAGCTAAACATCGGTGTATGAGTGTATATATAAGAAACAACACACACACACACAAGAAGCTTGATTAGTTTTGACGTAACATATCAAGCTAAACATCAACACTGTGTGTATGAGTGCATATTATAAGAAACAACACACACACACAACAAGCTTGATTAATTCTGATTAGCTCATCCGTAACATATCAAGCTACACTGTGTGGTATATTATAAGAAACAACACACACACCCCCACAAAGAAGCTTGATTGATTCTGATTAGCTCATCCGTAATATATCAAGCTAAACAACAACACTGTGTGTATGATTAAGAAACAACACAACACACACACACACAAGAAGCTTGATTGATTATGATTAGCTCATCCATAACATATCAAGCTAAACATCAACACTGTGTGTATAATATAGAAACAACAACAACACACACACACACACACACACACAAGAAGCTTGATTGATTATGATTAGCTCATCCGTAACATATCAAACTAAACATCAACACTGTGTATGATTGTATAATATAAGAAACAACACACACACACACAAGCACACATGATTAACTCTGATTAGCTAAAGATTAACCAATTTTGTCGTTATTAAGGTATACGTACCGTGATCCACATGGGCAATGACAGATATGTTACGGATGTTGTGTCTCTTGTCCATGCAACGCCGCATGCCTTCTATAGTGAAATTCACCTGAAAAACCCACCGAGTCACAACACACACACACACCACGCACACACGCACGCACACAATCTAAGTAGTGACTTACCATTGCTGCTGGTTGAAGAACACTCCGAAGGATAACTTAATCTTGGATTTATAGGACGGCTGGAATTAGTTCCTTCGAATCCAAGAAACCTAAAGGATGGTATACGCTTGAGATCAAATGTTTATATTAAATTATATGCAAAACATGAATGGTTAGGATCATCAAAAAGATCACGGCCGGAATCAGTTCCTTGTAATCCAAGTAAAGGATATACTTGAGAATAAACTCTACTTACGTCATCATATCTGTATATGTTTGCCAGCTGAACATAAGGCTCCGCAGCCAGAGCTTGAGCAGCCGGCGAAGGGTCACAATCCAAGTGATGTATAAACTTCTCTGCTATGCCCGGTGCCCTTCTCGTGTCATTATACAACCTGCACGTACACTGGTCTGTATGTATACGTCACACGTACATACACATATGGGATACATACACACATACACATATGGGATACATACACACACGCGCGCGCGCGCACGCACGCACCTGCATGCGGCAAGGAGTGAAGCCCAAGCCGCTTGGTCAGGCAGGAACGGCATGTTGTGTATGAGATCCTCTGCTTCAGCGAGTTTGCCATTTCTCCCCCAAGACATCAACCATGCTGCAGAAGAGCTCTCTGTCTGGACTTAACTGGTGATCTCCTTTGTAAAGATAAGAAGTGAAACCTTGCATCCTTTAATGATCCATATGACTGCATGCATGTAAAACTATGGTAAATGACTTCTCATCCGCACTTATACCTGTTAAGTATGTTAGTCAGTGTTACACACACACACACAACACACACACACACCTTCCTGAAGCATCAAAGTGAGTAAGTCAAGAGTCTCTTTCCCATAACCATTCTGGGCATATGCAGCAAGCATAGCATTCCAAGCTGGTGTATCCCGAAACACCAAAGGCATGGCACTAAAACATCTTGAAAGCCTCACAAACATTACCAACTTTCGTATATGCATGTAGCATCGAAGTCCATGCATACTCATCTGGTTCCTCAAGTATCTCAAACAAAGCCTGTATGAATACGTGTATTAGCCTCTCTCCCTCGCTCTCCCTCTCCCTCTCCCTCTCCCTCTCCCTCTCCCCCCCCCCCCCCCTCTCTCTCCTCCCTCTCTCTCTCTCCCTCTCTCTCCCTCTGTGTGTGTGTGTGTACCTTGGCCTCGTCGGCATGCCCCGTTTGGGCAAACCCGGATATCATAGTCGCAGTAGAAACAGCGGTTTCAGGTAAGCTCTCGAACACAGCTTTGGCATTAAAGACATCACCACGAAGATTATAAGCATGTATGATTGGATTCCAAGCCATGAAGTTCCTTTCCGGCATTCGCATGTAGACTTCCTTCGCTCGATGCAAATGCCCATTCTGGGTCTTTGCAATAATGAGTGCATTCCAAGAGGAACTGTTCCTTCCGGGCATGATATCAAACATATACTTGGCTTGTTCCGCTTGCTTGTTCTGTCCATATGCAGTGATCATACCATTCCATGAAACAAGGCTGCTCTCAGGCAGCTTCTGAAAGATATACATGGCTTCCTGCATATGCCCAACTGGGCATATGCTGAAATGAGTGAAGTCCATGTAACAACGTTCCTGCGAGACATCCCATCGAAGATCTTCCTTGTTTCTACGAAATCCCCGTTCTGTGCGTATGCATTCATTATGATGGTCCATGAAAATGTGTTCGATATGGGATTTCTTCGAAGACTCTGCGTGCTTCTGCCATGCTTCCACATTTGCCATACATTTGGACGAGGAGGTTAGAGAGGTATCTGTCTGGGAGGTGATCTAGTATTTGGGAATGTATTAGTCTTCCTTGAATCAGCTTCTTTGTGTCTCCACAGGCGCGCAGGAGTCTGGCTATGGCGTCACGGTCCATTGCGGTTCTTCATTGTTTAGCAAACATGTTAAACTAATCATGATAAGCTTATATATATATATATATTATAATAAACTCTATATGTATCTGCATAACATAAAAATGTTAATAATGCTAAACATAACAACATTAAATAATATTAAATGTTAAATTAATTAAATTATATATATTAATATGTTATGTAATATGTTACATTAATATTATTATGTTACAAAGTATTGTGTAAAATAAATGTACATAATTAAATATAATTTTATAACGAGTAATATTAACATAATGTTTTACATTATATAACAATAAATAAAATTATTAATATGTTAAATTCTATAGGCTATTTAAAATTTATATATTTATTACTTTTTGATGTGTTAAAAAAATTGAACATTAGATTATATTTAATCACTTAAAAGCTACCGTTTAAAAATGTAAACCACGTTAAACATCACTTTAATAATTTTGTTATAAAAGGCTTTTATAATTACATTTAAATAGATTTTAAAATTTAAAATAAAAAATAAAAAACCAATGATATCATATCAAACTACGTGAATTACTTAAGAAAATCTAATATTTCCATATAAATTAATAACTTATGTAAATTAACACATCAAAATCAAGTTTTGTTATTTTAAACTCACTAAAAGAATTTTTTTTATACAAGTTTAATTGTTTGCCCTATCATAAAAATGTTAAGAAAATTTTTTAAATTAAATTATATTTTCTATTTGTGCATTTATGTATTAGAAGAGAATATAATATTAACTTATACTTTAAAGAACATTTAAGTTATCTGTTATTGTGATTTAATAATATTATTAAAAATAATGAATAACATGGGATTGTATGTGAGTGCACAATTGATGAACTTCAAAATTTAAAATCAAGTTTAGCATTAAAAAAATAAATATATTCAAATTTTAAGTTAAATTTCATATTTAAGCCATATTTTAAAGTAATAATAATTAACTTGTAAACAATAAATAAAAATGTAAAAATGTGTAAGGAAAGAAAATGAAATGATATGTATAAATAATTCACGTTTTTATTAACAAAATCAAATTTATATATATGCTTAATTTTTCTTTTGTGTGTGTAATTAAGGTACGGTGTTACACAAAATATTTAGTCATATAACACATAACAAACACTAAAAATGTAAATTGAAATTAAATGTATAACTTAGAATTAAATGCATTTATAGTATTTGTAACACCATACAAAGTCACATATGAATAACATATAAGATATAAAATTTTGATATAATATATAAATACATATTCTTCCATTTATAAAGTTGTGTAGTCATGTGTAATTAAAGAACTAAATTTTGAACTTCTTTATTAATTATAAAATAATAACTAGTGTTTAAAATTACATAATAATAGTAGTCCAAATGTTCTATAAACAATAAAATATGAAATGAGTGTATAATGATAGAGATTTTTCTAAAGAAATTTAAAAATTAAAATATAAATTAACAAAAATTAAAAAGAATTCTAAAATTAAATTATTCTAACATTAATCTCTCTAATTATATAAAATTTAAAGTGACATGTATTAAATATGTGAATGGTGAATTTAATGTTTAACATGGTTAAATTGAATAAAATATAAAATAAGAATTTCACGTGAATGTGTCACGTTAGAAATAATATAAGGTTTGTGAAATTTACATCATAAAGTCTTAATAAATAAATAATGTTAAGAATAAGGAAAAACAGAAGACTTGTTTTCAATGTAGAATTAATGTATAATAATGATTAATGTCTTGTCAGTTAATATAAATAATAAATTAAATATGGGCTAACTCTCACTATCCATTAGCTTAACTTAATATTTTTAAGTTAAGTTAAAAATTCAAAAATGCTTATATCGCTAATACTTATTATATTAAGTAGTTGTAGTGAGATTTTGATGAATTCTTATCTTAGTGGTTATAAATTATTTTATGGAAAGTTCACTCCCATTTATTGATGTCATACTTAACATTAAATGTTAAGTGAAAATTATGCTCTCATTAGTATCATGTAAAAATACTCTTAAATTTTAAATTTAAATTTAAATTCAAACTTTAATTCAAATTAGTTATGTTTTTACAAAGTAAATCCAAAAATCAAATGTAATAATAATGCAACTTTAGTAATTTGAACATCATTCATTACTTCTTTAAATTTTTTTTTATATATATATATATATATACACACAAATAGTATATATGTTTATATGTACATAAATATATAAATTTTATAAATAATTAATATATTATATTTGCAGTTTGAACATTATCCAACTGTGCAAGGAGTTGTGGTGGTCAATGTGTGACCATGCAAGTTAAATAAAAAAATTACAGAGTTTGTGTGATGTATAAAACACAAAACACTTAAGTAAGGCCTGTTCTTACGAAAGGTTGAACACGAAGAAATAAGTTATACCCATAAGTATAAGAAACATAAGTTTGTAATATTTAATAAATTGAACACATATTTAATTTAATATATAAATCATTAAATATGTTTTTATAAGACATGAACAAGGATCATCACATGATGCAATACCGAAGAGTCGGTTGCTCTTATTTCTTAAATTAAATTTTAATATTATATGTTAAATATACCACCACATATTTACTTAAGATATATAAATGCTCCTAATGCACTTGCATTTCATTTAGACTTGCTTACATTAAACATATTGTTCTTAAATTGATTTATTTTTATTAATTCATGAACGTAAAATTTTCTTTTGCTGCATAAATAATACATTAATTTTCATGTTAATTTAAGCTTTCTAAATAATATGAAAAATACAAAAAAGTAAAACATAAATTTAAGAATTTTAAGAATAAAAATAAATAAATAAAAGAGCAACTTATAATTATTAAATAGCATATTAAAATATTACATTTGATTAAGAATGAATCTTCAAATATATTAGACTAATTTAATTTTTAATTTTATAATTAAATGGTTACCTTGCAATTTGTAAGAAATTACAAATGGTGTCCATTGCTTAAAGATTATATTATATTAAAGTAATTATAGTTAGTCTTAAGGAAAAATTACATTTATCTCTTTTAAATTTATCATATTTACGTATACATATATACCTACCCTTGATTAAACATATATAAAAAGATATACCCTTTTAAAATAACTACATTAACTAATGAAATAATTAAAATGTATTAAGTGTTAAATATTAAAAAATGTCATAGTAAAAAAAAAAAATCTTTAAAATATTTACATTATATTGTGATTTATGTTTAATAGGTTGTATTTTGGACCTAAATATAAAAAATACAAATTGTTTATAAGTTTTAACATGTATGTGTACCCTGGCCTCGTCAGCATGCCCCGTCTGGGCAAACCCGGATATCATAGTCGCAGTAGAAACAGCGGTTTTAGGTAAGCTCTCGAACACAGATTTGGCATTAGAGACATCACCACGAAGATTATAAGCATGTATGATTGGATTCCAAGCCATGAAGTTCCTTTCCGGCATTCGCATGTAGACTTCCTGCGCTTGATGCAAATGCCCATTCTGGGCATTTGCAGTAATGAGTGCATTCCAAGAGGAACTGTTCCTTCCGGGCATGATATCAAAACATATACTTGCTTGTTCCGCTTGCTTGTTCTGTCCATATGCAGTGATCATACCATTCCATGACACAAGGCTGCTCTCAGGCAGCTTCTGAAAGATATACATGGCTTCTTGCATATGCCCCAACTGGGCATATGCTGAAATGAGTGAAGTCCATGTAACAACGTTCCTGCGAGACATCCCATCGAAGATCTTCCTTGTTTCTATGAAATACCCGTTCTGTGCGTATGCATTCATTATGATGGTCCATGAAAATGTGTTCAGATATAAGACTTTGCGTGCTTCTGCCATGCTTCCACATTTGCCATACATTTGGACGAGGAGATTAGAGAGGGGATCTAGTATTTGGGAATGTATTAGTCTTCCTTGAATCAGCTTCTTTGTGTCTCCACAGGCGCTCAGGAGTCTGGCTATGGCGTCACGGTCCATTGCGGTTCTTCATTGTTTAGCAAACATGTTAAACTAATCATAATAAGTTTATATATATAATAAACTATGTATCTGCATAACACAATCCCCTCTAGTATGATATATTGTGTTAAGGACAATTAAAATCTAATTATTTATATTTAAATCACATTATTAACTTAATTATTTCTTATAAGGACCCTGCAATAAATACACAAAAGACACTAAGCTTGATAACCCTTGTATTTAAGTTGAAGTTTATATATATATAAAAGAAAAGTATATTCTCATCCTATTTAAATAGGTTTTAGATTCATAACTTTTAAATTACCCTTAACTTAAATTAGTAAATAATTTAATTATTTACATGTAAATTAACATTATTATTTTAATTATTTGAACATACAATAAATACATGAAAAGACACTAAATTTGGGATAACCTTCGATTTAAGTTAAAGTTTATATATATATATGAAGGAAAAGTGTATTTTCATCATATTTAAATATCTTATAAATTAAATATAGGTTGTCCTAATTATAGAATTAACCACATAAATATTGTTTAAAATATTTTTAGCATATACTATGTGTATGAGATACTAGAAAAACTTCTTAAAACAACTAAGATGAAAACCTTGTAAAAATTAAACCTGACGTAATAAACAATTTGGTTAGTAAAAATTGTTATAAACTATCCAAGATTCATTAATAAATATTCTAAAATTATAGTAACGTAGTATTTAATATATTTACATTACATTACTCTTTTATTTCCAAATGAGACTCTTCAAATTATAAAACATAAATAATTACTACCAATGACTTATTTTGGTTTATCCTTGGTGCTAAGAATGGACCTTGACATTTTATGTATTTTATTCCATTCTGTGTAAAAAAATTATTTTTTCATCATGTTAATATTGGATGAACATACACTGTGCTCTTTATAATAGTCAAGTGCAGAGTATCTTTTTTATAACTTTTTGCTTATTGTGAGTCATATTTATAATTTTGCTTTATATGTGTCAACTTTTATAAATTATCACGTGGATCAATTGGGGAATTTCTCGGCACCAAGGATTTATATTAGTAATATGCTCTTAAAATATGATTGAATACAAATTAATTGTTCTTCATTCATGTATAAGTTATTTAAATGTTATGTGTTATTATGTTATTTGACATATTTTGTTAATACTATTATGTAAAAGATAATGTACATAATGTAAATGTTAATGATGCTAAAACATAACAACATTAAATATTATTAAATGCTATATTAAATATTAAATTAATTAAATTATATATATTATCATGTTATTTAATATGTTACATTAATATTATTATGTTATATAGTATTGTTTAAAACATAATGTACATAATAATGTTAAATATAATTTTATAACTAGTCATATTAACATAATGTTTTACATTATATATAATAATAACTAAAATTATTAATATGTTATATTCTATAAGCTATTTAAAATTTATTATATCATATTACTTTTTGATGTGTTAAAAAAATTAAATATTAGATTATATTAATTACTTGAGAAAGCTATCATCAGAAAATGTGAACCACATTAAATATTACTTTAATAGTTTTGTTATATATAAAAGGCTTTCACAATTACATTTAAATAATTTTAAAATTTAAAATAAAAAATAAAACTCCCCAATGATTTCATATCTTTAAATTATGTGAACCACTTAAGAAAATCTTAAAGTTGTTATAAACTCTATTAAGTGGGATATTTATGAAAGTGAGTTTACTCTATAAAATTCTATAATTGACAACTTAAATTAAGCTAATAAATAATGGGAGTTAGCCATATACTTTTTAATAAAAATAATATCAATTCGTTTTAGTGATACTTTAACAAAGTCATAACTAACTTTTTAAACAGTTTGAATACGCCAAACAGGAATATCGGTTATTTATGATTAACAAGTAAGTTAAATAATTAATGTACTGAACTTTAAAAAATTAATTTGTTTTTTAATTATATACTTTAATTTGTTATAACTTATTGTACATAATGAATGTTGGATATCATTATAATAGTTTGCATTTTTATTTTTAAATTGAATCTTAATATTATATGTTAAATATACTGTCACACATTTATTTAGGAGTTATAAATGTTCTTAATGCACTTATATTTCATTTAGATTGTAAGTTGCATGTTTATAAACATATTGTTCTTAAATTTATTTATTTATATTAATTCATGAATATAAAATTTTCTTTTTTTGTATAAAATAGTACATTAATTTTCATGTTAATTTAAGCTTTCTAAATAATATAAAAAATACAAAAAAGTAAAACATAAAGAATTTTAAGAATAAAAAAAAAATAGTTGTAACCATTAAATAAAAAAGCAACTTATAATTATTAAAAAGCATATTAAACAATTGCATTTGATTAAGAATGGATCTTCAAATATATTAAATTAATTTAATTTTAATTTTATAATTAAACGATTACTTTGCAATTTATAAGAAATTACAGTGTCCATTACTTAGAGATTATATTGTATTAAAGTAATTATAGTTATTCTTAATGAAAAATTATAATTATACATTTGAAATTTATTATATTTAAATATGTTTATACCTCTTTCAAAGTTTTAAAATTTTATATATACCCTTGAATAAATAAATATATATAAGAAAGTATACCCTTTTAAAATAACAATTTTGACTAAAAATATATTCTTAATTCATAATATATTGCTAATGAAATAATGGAAGTTTATTAAGTGTTAAATGTTAAAAAATGTCATAGTAAAAAATAAAATATTTCAAAAATAGTTATATTATATGTTTTAAATAATTATATTATATTATGATTTATGTTTAATAGGTTGTAATTTGGACCTAAATATAATAAAATACAAATTATTTGCAAGTTTTTATTGATTTTTTTTAAAAATAAATAAATTTTTAATTTTGAAATTTATGAAGTTTAAAATTAAAGTTTTAGGGGTATATATGTAAATATAAATTAACTAAAATGAGTTAATTCATAATATTTTAAATTAAAATCCTAAACATATATAAAAATATAATATTAATTAATATTGTTATTTTAAAAGTCAAAATATTATGATTGAAGTTTTTAAAGGGTATATATATAAATTTAAAGTTTTTAGAAAAATATATGTAAAAATAAAACTTCTAGTATAAATCTAATTTTCCGTATTGTTAAGATTTAAACATATGTTGTTTGCTGACTGACGAGAGATCTGGGCCGTGGATAATTAACGGCGGATGATAAATAGCAAGTAACGGCATTAGGTAAAGCGCTAGGGTTTGAGGCGCCATGAAGATCGAAGAAGTTCAATCTACAACGCGCGTTGCAAGCCATAGCCACATCAAAGGCCTCGGCCTCAAGGTAAGATTCCTGGCTATTCAATCGATTAGGCACAGAAATTCTCTATTTTCGATCAATTTCTTAGGCGCTGATCGATTAGGTACCGAGGTTCAATCGATTAAGTACATTCTTGCTACATTCACAGGCGCTGATCGTTTAGGTACAGAAATTCTACGTTTTTGATCGGTTTCTTGCTAGGGCCTCTTCGATCGATTTCTAGATAAAATGTCAGCTTTTCACAGATTAGACCCTCCGTACACCGTAGCACCCGCCACACTACCCGTCCGTCATACGTGCTCAGCCCGTACACATGACCGTCACGGTCAAACGAGCCAACTAGAAGTACGTCCTCTACAATCATGTCCGTAGAATCGACCTTGTTTGTTTTTTTACCTATTTAGTAATCTATATTTGAAGTTATATGAACCTCTCGAGGATATTCCGCTAAATCTTATTTTTATGGGAAAATACTTATGAATATGTGCATTTTGTAGGAAGATGGGACTGCGCTGGGAATGGGATCGGGATTTGTGGGCCAGGGAAGCTGCTGGGCTTGTTGTTGAGATGATTCGTGGTAGAAAAATGACTGGGCGAGCTCTTCTTCTAGCCGGATGTCCTGCTTCTGGTAAAACTGCCTTCACACTTGGAATTGCTCGGGAACTTGGTAGCAAGGTCAGTGTGTGTGTTATGTACATTTAGCATCCATTTAGAACATATATCTAGCGTCATACTACAATGTACATGTCAATATTAACGCATACGATGGATTACACCTAGGCTAATAATTACTGTGTCGTGTGTGTGTGTGTGTGTGTGTGTGAGTGAGAGAGAGAGAGAGAGAGAGAGTCCGGTGATTTATATCTGATTATTTTGTATTAGCTCTATCTGATGATCTGTGCTGAATTATACTTTATGAGGGATTCTCTCCTAAGTATTTATGTTTGTAAAATATAATAGGGCATATAAGAAGTTCTTAGGTGCATACACCATAAAGTGATAGTAATATTGATACTATTATAATAATGAATATTTTTCTAATTCACACAAGCACACACACAGATATGTAGCAGATGATCTATTAGGATGTTCATAATATTATACTGTATTATACATTGGATTACTTGATTCGTACAGGTGCCATTTTGCCCGATGGTTGGATCCGAAGTGTATTCTTCAGAAGTAAAAAAGACCGAAGTGCTCATGGAAAATTTCCGTCATGCGATAGGCTTGCGAATAAAAGAGAACAAAGAGGTTTATGAAGAGAGGTATGCTCTTATTTTTTATATTTGGTCACGGAAATTGTACTATTTGTAGTCTATAAAATATAAACATCTATGTTTATAGATGCATGCTTATTATTATTATCATCATATAACCCGTTAACCTTGCTGCTAATGAAAGGTTACTGAACTAACACCTGCGGAGACTGAGAGCACAACTGGTGGTTATGCAAAGAGCATTGATCACGTTGTAGTTGGATTAAAAACCGTCAAAGGCACCAAACAGCTAAAACTCGATCCTTTGATATGACGCTCTTGTCAAAGAAAAGGTATATACATATGTATGCTTATTGAATATTTAAATGTATATATATATATGTGGGCTTATATGTAATAAATGTGTCCGGATTGTGCAGGTAGCAGTAGGAGATGTTATATACATAGAGGCAAATAGTGGGGCGGTTAATCGAGTAGGACGAAGTGATGCATTTGCTACAGAGTTCGATCTTGAAGCTGAAGAGTACGTGCCTTTACCCAAGGGAGAAGTTCATAAAAAGAAAGAGATAGTTCAGGTATAGCCACTATAGAAACTCTAAGAATCTTTCTTCTGGTCAAGTTAGTCTTGGTATATACAGTACATGGAATACTATATATACTAGATAATGATGAATGTAATAATAATAATAATAATCATATATATAGCTAACTATATATAAGTACATATAGGTAGTATTTGCACTAAATATGAATAATTAATATTTTACTTATTATACGATTCTTCAGGATGTAACCTTACATGATTTGGATGCTGCAAATGCTCGTCCTCGAGGTGGACAGATTTTGTTAATACTATTATGTAAAAGATAATGTACATAATGTAAATGTTAATAATGTTAAAATATAACAACATTAAATATTATTAAATGTTAAATTAATTAGATTATATATATTATCATGTTATTTAATATGTTATATAGTATTATGTAAAACATAATATAATTTTATAACGAGTAATATTAACATAATGTTTTACATTATATATAACAATAACTAAAATTATTAATATGTTAAATTGTATAGGCTATTTAGTTTATTATATCATGTTACTTTTAGATGTGTTAAAAAAATTAAATATTATATTATATTAATCACTTAAAGAAAGCTACCGTTAGAAAATGTAACCACCTTAAACGTCACTTTAATAGTTTTATTATATATAAAAGGTTTTCACAATTACATTTAGATAGATTTTAACATTTAAAATAAAAAATAAAAAACCCCAATGATTTCATACATGAAAGAAAATCTAATATTTTTATATAAATTAATAAATTATATAAATTAACACATCAAAATTCAAATTTTATTAAAACATTTGTTTATTCTTTAGCTCAAATTCACTAAAAGAATTTCTTTTATACATGTTCAATTGTTTGCCTATCATAAAATATTGGAAAAATAATTTTTAAATTAAACTCTATCTATTTTATTTGTGTATTTATGTATAAGAAGAAAAATATAATATTAACTTACACTTTAAAGAACATTCGAGTTATATGTTATTATAATATAATAGTATTATTAAAAATAACGAACAATATGCCATTATTTGTATGTAAGTTTAGCATTAAAAAAATAAATATATCCAAGTTCTAAGTTAAATTTAATATTTAAATTATATTTTAAAGTAATAATAATTAACTTATAAATAATAAATAGAAATGTAAAAATGTGTAAGGAAAGAAACTGAAATTATATACATAAATAATTTACTTTTTGTACAAAATAAAATTATATACATACATAATTCACTTTATGTAATTACAAATAATATTAAAAATAGGGAAAGATGCACGCTACATTAATAATAATGTTATACCCACAAAATAAGAAATGTAAATTTGTAATATTTAATATATAAATCATTAAATATATTTTTGTAAGATATGAGTAGGAATCATCATGTGGTGTAATACCAAAGAATTGTTGGGATCTTTTTGCTCTTATTTTTTAAATTAAATCTTAATTATATATTAAATAAAAAAATAAATGTTCTTAATGCACTTACATTTTATTTAAACTTGAATCACATTGTAAAGTGCATGTTTATAAATATATTGTTCTTAAATTTATTTAATTTAATTAATTCATGAATATAAAATTTTCTTTTGTTGCATAAAATAGTACATTAATTTTCATGCTAATTTAAGCTTTCTAAATAATATAAAAAATACACAAAAGTAAAAAAAAAAAAACAATTGTAACCATTATAGCAACTTATAATTATTAAAAAGCATATTAAAATATTATATTTGATTAAGAACGAATCTTCAAATATATTAAACTAATTTAATTTTTAATTTTATAATTAAATAGTTATCTTGCAATTTATAAGAAATTACAAATGGTGTCCATTGTTTAAAGATTATATTATATTAAAGTAATTATTGTTATTCTTAAAAAAAAGTTATATTTATATCTTTAAAATTTATCATATTTACATATATATCCCTAAAAGTTCTATTTATATATATATATATCTTTTTTAAAGTTTTAAATTTTTATATATACTCTTGAATGAACATATATAAAAAATATACCCTTTTAAAATAACAATATTAATTAAAAATATATTCTTAATTCATAATATATTGCTAATGAAATAATTGAAGTTTTAATTATTAAATGTTAAAAAATGTCATAGTAAAAAATAACATATTTTTAGAGTAATTATATTATATTGTGATTTATGTTTAATAGGTTGTATTTTGGACGTAAATATAATAAAATTCAAATTATTTATAATTATTTATTGACTTTTTTTTTAAAAATAAATAATTTTGAAATTTGAAATTTATGAAGTTTAAAATTAAAGGTTTAGGAGTATATATGTAAATATAAATCAATTAAATTTAATTAATTCATAATATTTTAAATTAAAATCCTAAACATATATAAAAATATATTTTTAGTTAATATTGTTATTTTAAAAGTCATAATATTACGATTGATGTTTTGAAAGAGTATATATGTAAATTTATATTTTTTAGAAGGATATATATGTAAATATAAAACTTCTATTCTAGGGGTATATATATTTAAATATGATAAAGTTCAGAGTATATCCATATTGTTAAGAATTAAACATATGTTATTTGCTGACTGACGAGAGATCTGGGCCGTGGATAATTAACGGCGGATGACAAATAGCAAGTAACGACTTGCGTGAAGCGGAGGCGCCATGAAACACGCGTTGCAAGCCATCATCAAAGGCTCGTCCTCAGGTAAGATTCCTCTCCTCTCTCTCCTCTCTCCCTCCCTCTCCCTCCCTCCCTCCCTCTCGCTCCCTCTCTCTCCCTTCCTCCCTCCCTCCCCCTCTCCCTCTCCCTCCCTCTCTCTCCCTCTCTCCCTCCCTCTCCCTCTCTCTCTCTCCCTCCCTCTCTCTCTCTCCCTCCCTCTCCCTCTCTCTCTCTCTCTCCCTCTCTCTATCCCTTTCTCTCTCCCTCTCTCTCCCTCTGTGTGTGTGTACACTTTGGTGTTGCAAAGAGCTTTGGAATGCTGGTCTTTGAATGATCCATCTTGTCATGGATCAAGCATAGGTACTCTGACACAGAAAGCATGCGGTGTGCATAGTACTGAGACCGGCAAGTTTGTTGTGCAATCATGTGGGCCTCCATCTTCTTTTGAATGGCAGTGATCTCCACCAAGGTTTTTGCACAAGCCTCTGCAGCCTTCACCCTGGCCTCGTCGGCATGCCCGTCTGGGCAAACCCGGATATCATAGTCGCAGTAGAAACAACGGTTTCAGGTAAGCTCTCGAACACAGATTTGGCACTAGAGACATCACCACGAAGATTATAAGCATGTATGATTGGATTCCAAGCCATGAAGTTCCTTTCCGGCATTCGCATGTAGACTTCCTGCGCTTGATGCAAATGCCCATTCTGGGCATTTGCAGTAATGAGTGCATTCCAAGAGGAACTGTTCCTTCCGGGCATGCTATCAAATATATACTTGGCTTGTTCCGCTTGCTTGTTCTGTCCATATGCAGTGATCATACCATTCCATGACACAAGGCTGCTCTCAGGCAGCTTCTGAAAGATATACATGGCCTCCTGCATATGCCCCAACTGGGCATATGCTGAAATGAGTGAAGTCCATGTAACAACGTTCCTGCGAGACATCCCATCGAAGATCTTCCTTGTTTCTATGAAATTCCCGTTCTGTGCGTATGCATTCATTATGATGGTCCATGAAAATGCCTTCGGATATGGGATTTCTTCGAAGACTTTGTGCTTCTTCCATGCTTCCACATTTGCCATACATTTGGAGATTAGAGAGGTATTAGTCTTCCTTGAATCAGCTTCACAGGCGTGCAGGAGTCTGGCTATCTCATTGTTTAGCAAACCTGTTAAACTAATCATAATTAGTTTATATATATATATATATATATACGTATCTGCATAACATAATAATCAGCATAATATCTCCCTCTAGTATGATATATAAACTAATAGTATAATTTGGTTATATATCATTTACTATTGTATATTCAATAAATGGCATAAATATGTATAGGAATTATATATATATACCAGTTTAAATTAAAGAATTAATTCGCATAGATATTTATAACAACCCAAATTAATGAATAATTTAAGTATTTACATATAAATTAACATTATTAACTTAATTATTTCTTGTAATGACCACATATAATGAATAAGCTGGAGATAACCTTTATTCGAGTCAACTTTATATAAAGGAAAAATATATTCTTCATCGTATTTAAATTATCTTATAAATTAAATTTGTCCTTAGCATATACTATGTGTCTTATACTAGAAAAACTTTTTCATTGCATAACATGGGGCAATTAAGATGAAAAAACTTATAAAGATTAAGTCTAACATAATAAATATTTTATCATTAAAAAAAATTATTGTAAAGTATCCCTAAATGTTTTAAATATATGCTATATCTATTAAAGTAACTTAATATTTAATGTAGTTACTCTTTTGTGCAAAAAAGATTTTTTCAACCACAGGACATAAACAACTATAATATTAAAGACTTAATGATATTGGTTTTTTAATTTTTTAAACAAATTTTATTATAGTCCTTAGTGTTAAAAATGGACTTTGGCATTCCATGTATTTTATTTCTTTTCATGTGAATTTTTTTATTTTTTTTTTTAATATAAAGAACTATATAGAAGCTTGGTCGATGCATTCATTTCATATCAAGAATGTGCTTTAAGTAAATTTATATTGTACAATGATGGAATCTTTATTAAATAAAATTTTTTCCTTTTCCATTTTCATTATAAATATCATATAGATGACTCAAAATTAATGTAATAAAAATAATTTAAAAATCAACAACATAACATACACCAAAAAGACAATAAAAATTAATAGCACAATATATCATGAAAATAATGAAAATCAATAGCATAACATATTATAATAATAACGAAAATCAATAATACGATATAGTAGGAGGGTGACAAAAATCAACATTACTATATATAATGAAAGCAATAAAAATCATTACCATAATATATCACAAAGGCAACAAAATTTAACAATATAGTATATTATAAGAACAATGAAAATTAATGATATAGTACAAATATGATATAGTACAAAAGTAATTAAACATTAATAAGACTTACATCGGGCTAAATCGATAGTTTTTTTGACATAATATATAACAATTTCATTAATGTAATGACCACGAAACAACATACAATAAATACACAAAAATACAGTAAACTTAGAATAACCTTTGTATTCAAGTCATATTTTTATATACAAAGAAAAAATATATTTTATATTGTCCTATAAATCAAATATAAGTTGTCCTAATTATAAGATTAATCACACTATAAATATCTTTTACAATATTCTTAGCATATACTGTGTATGAGTACCTTATATTCTACATTTAAGTTAACGTTATTTATTTCAAATTGTATATTTAAAATATATTTATAGTATTTGTGATGTAAATAATACATACTTAATTTCTATTTACATTTTTAATATTTTAAAATGAATTTTATTATTAAAATTAGTTAAATATGTGAAAATTAAAACATGAAATTATGTTAAATGAAAGAGAGCAAATTTTAAAGGGATCCCCCATTTAACTTTCTTTGTATTTTTTTGTTTTCCTTCAGAAAATTTAAGGGTAGAGATTTAATGTGAATCCACTACCGTTTGTGTTCTTACCTTTAAAAATATTAAATAAGAGCTAGATTAATAAGGGTTAGTACAAAAACAACCTAAGGTTCCTTTGTAGGAAAATTTAAATTAGAATATTCTTGATACTTTATATATAGTAGAGGCCATTTTAGCATCATCGTGCACACACAAACATTGTATATCCAATTGTATATAATATTGCATGTGTGTTCTTAAACTAATTAATGATAATGTAAATTTGGGCATTCTCAAAACTATGTATTATTAGGCACCAACACATATAATACTAAATTTGCACCAACACATACAATACTATAGCCACCTAACTATTTTTGATTTCCACACGACTCTCCAAAAAGGTTTCACAAAGATCTTTATTAGGTTATATTCCTTAATCCTCTTATTTCATTTTTATATCATAGACATATATCTTTTTATGGATTTTTCTCTATCTAGTCTTTAGAGAATATTTTACTTTATAAATATATTAATTATATTTATATATGAGCCCAAACAATCCTCCCCTCATTAGCAAGTCCTTGTCCTTAATGACAATATAAACTTACTTAGTATCATTAGCCTCCTTGTACATCTACAAAGAATTTACTCAGGTTTCATTCCTTGTGAATACTCTGTTATAACTGGTTAACATGAAACATTAGGTGCACCCTCACTCCTAGTAATCAATCATACCGATACGATCAAATCTCATAAGGACATGAATATTTAAGAAACAACCTATTGTTGCGTCTCTTCCATAAGGTCATCATAGTGTTCCATTTTACATATGTGGCAAAATATTATTTAGAAATATACATAATCTTCCACTTAGAACTCTTAGAAGTTTATGTGCTCATTAACAAATTTAATAACTTAATTTTGAATTACTTATAAGTTCTTTTTGCATAAACTTTGAATGTCTCAAGCTCAATACTCATATTTTTAAATTCCTTATTGCCATGAGCTTTCTTACTTGCTAATTCCAACTCAAAAGATGCCTTGGGATGCCGTCCAAACATATCATAGTACGGCTCATCCCAATCCTATTGTGTTGATTGTTGTTATAAGCAAACGTAAGTAATGGAACATACTTATCCCATTAGCCTTCCTTCTTGTTGATAGTACACCTTAGCAAATCTTTTAAAACTTAGTTTACCTTATCCCACTACACAGCTTAAGCTTCACTTCCAAAGCCTTTTTAAAAACTAGAAGTGAATTTGGAGTTCCAATCACTTATAATATCATTTGGAAATTCATGGATGTTGTAGATACATTGATGCATTCACATTCTTCCCTATGATAAACTTTATCAACCTGTTAATGATCCACACATGCTCATTCTACCTTTGTGTCCTTAACAAATAAGTGATAAAGTTCATAATGATACGACCCCACTGCCTGTTTAGAATAGGCGCTGGTACTAATAGCCCACCTGGTTTCTTTTTGGGTACCTTTACTTACTGACACTTGTTACAAGTTCTACAGTACTTTATAATATCAATTTTCATATTCCTCAATAAAACTTCCTCTTAATCAACTCATACATTTTCCTTTCCTCAAAGTGACTAGCCTTTAGGCAATCATGATAATTATATAATATCCACACAAGGAAAATATACACATTCATTGTAATAAAGAACTCCATCTTGAAATGAGAATGGTGGCTCTTGTCTTTTAATTTATTGCACCTTGGCATTTTGTGTTTGAGTAGTTAAACTCACTGTCATCTTTATTAATGCATTACATAACCATGCTTGGAATTTCTCCAACCATTGTGGCTCTTTTAATGCGTGATAAGGCATTTACCACCACATTAGCCTTCTTTGCATGTACTCAATGAATTTCACCAAACTCTATGAGCTTAACCATCCAAAGAACTTACTAAGAGTTTAACTCCTTTTGTGATATATAAACACCTTGAAAACTAGTACCATAAAGATAGTGCCTCCAAACTCGTAATGCATTAACAATAGGTAATAGTTTTTGCTCATATGTCAAATATCATTACTCTATAGGATTCAAAGTATGATTCTCATAAGCAATAAGCCTCCCCTCTTGTATAAGTATAGTTATAATGGCCACTCCACTCACATGACACAATACCTCATAAGGCTTAGAGGGATCTGCAATATATAAAATTGGTGCATGTATCAAGTTTAGTTTTAAAGTTTGAAAACTGCTCTCCTATAAAGTACTCATGCAAAAAGAACATCCTTCCTCAGCAACTTAATTAATGAAGAAGCTTTCTTGACATAGTGCTCCGTATTTAGGGTTAGGGTTTTAGATTGTTAAGGTTAGGGCTAATGACAATGCCAGGTGTAGATACACATCGTATGCATTATATTAGGATTGTTAGGGTTAGATCAAGGTCATGTACGTGCGTTGCGCACTAGGAGAACACAATCTTCATAATATACATGAAATATTCTTTTAATACGACCTTGTTACCAAGGTTCTCTTAGGATACACACACTCCAACTAGCTCATCCCAAGGATGAGATCCACATGTGTTAGCTCCACAAGAAAGAAAGTTTCCACCAATTGGGTTTTGCCAACGTCCAAATGTAACTCTTTCACATAAGCATTCCAACTCTACGTGACAGTAACTAAGCCCTCAATCTTGTATTGAGGGTTTTATGCTGATCGTACCATCACCAACCACCTTCTTGAGTCTAACCAGAGCTTGTGTATAGTGGGTTTCCACATTTGATGCTCATGCTTGCTCCTGAGCTCAGAATGCTTTGGTTCTCCTCCTTCTAACATAGAGTCAAAAAGCTTGTGTGTTACAACTTCATATTGGGCTTGTGGTTGGAAATCTCCTCTTTCATATGCTCCTTGTGCCCTCTAGAACTGGCCTACAAACTGACCATAATGATGCGGCCTTGATGATGGAACTCTCTCCATCTCTAGCTCACTTCTCTTTAGCTCCAC
Source organism: Selaginella tamariscina (assembly GCA_003024785.1). Lineage (NCBI taxonomy): Eukaryota > Viridiplantae > Streptophyta > Lycopodiopsida > Selaginellales > Selaginellaceae > Selaginella > Selaginella tamariscina. Next base: position 263,304 of record PUQB01000197.1, read on the forward strand.
TCATGGTAGATGGATTTTCTCCTCCCTATTTTGTCATGCACTTCCAAGTTCTCCATTGGTTATTGCCTAGTCTCCTATTCCTACTGTACCTCTCCTACAATTGAGGAATTTTTATCCCATGTGTCTTCCTTGTCCAAGCTATAGTTCATAATCAAGTTGACTGTTTGTTCCACTCACATGATGAGCCAAATACTTGCACCCATGAGAAAGCCACCATGATAGAAGACTTTCCTTCCAACTCCTTCTCTTGCATTTGCACCAAATGCTTCGTAAGCTTCCTTAGCAAATGACGTGCAACTCCTACAAGTTTCTTTTGCACCAAGGCATTGTACAGAGATAGGATAGCATTCAAGGTTGTTGTGGCAAACTTTCTAAAGTTGAAAGAGTTCACCAAAAAGTTTACCATTGGCCAAGCCTCCTCTATGAGATCACTCACCTTCAAATCTGCTTTACTTGTTATATTCCTTTCCTTCATGGATATTACTCCATATGATGCTTTGCAACTACGAGCTTTCCTTCATTAGAGAGAAGTGAAAAGATTTTCTATCTTCTTTGAGGTAATCTTCATCCTCCTTGCTCCTAAGTATGTTGTGAAACTTCCATCTCTTTTATCAACATCCTCCATCATCATTACAAATTTATAGCATTGGCAGATCATATATCAAAGCCACCAATAACATACATTTCCAACCCCAATTTCATTAGGTGAATTGACAAAACTCTTGCAATTCTTAGAGTGAGTGGAGCTCTTCCTTCTTGCCATCGACTCAAAGAAATGCCAAGTTTTCTTTCTCTCTCTAAGTAATTCTAGATCTAAATGTTTCTTTTGCACATGCTTCCACATACAAAATATTTTCCTTGGGAGAAGCAAGATTTGATTCACCTCTACTTCTATATAATACTTTTTTAACTTATTAATATTTACTTTTTCTTCCACATTATTACCTCCCAACATCTCTATTGAGACTTGTCCTTCTAAGTCAACATTTTTCACCTTAAATTTTTTTATTTATTTTAGCTTAAGTTTTTGGCTGAAGTTTTCCACCTTACCCTTGTACCACAAGATAAGATCTCATGTGCTATTTATAAGTAAATATTATAAACAAATTCAAAACTATTTGTAAAGACTCACTCTTTTACTCTCTCTCAAAACCAAAATTTAGGATTTACATAAATAATTTATATTCTCTCTCTAAATGCATACTACTTCTAGGGTTTAGGAATTCATTAAGATTGCATTAGAATTCGTTAGGGATTTATCCCATTCACACATCCCCTTTACTTACAATTCTTGAGTAGCTGAGATCTCATGGAATTCTCGATGGTTTAGCAAGATTAATCATGCCACCTCTTGTCTGCCTCCTAGAATGGTCGACAAGATTAATCCCACCCACAACACTCTGAGATTAATCCCATCACCACTTCCCCATCTCAGAGAGTTGTGGGGGATTAATCATGGCCACCATTCTAAGAGGCAAGGAAAGGGTGGCGGAATTAATCATGACACCACTTGTCTTCATCAAGCATGAGAATCTATCCCTATACATAATTATATGCATTACACATGCATATAAATTAAGCATCCTCGATTCAGATTTTATTGCATATTGCATAAACATATATTATACATAACACAAATATTATGTTTATGTTAATATATTTAATACTAAAGATAAAGTATATCTTCTTTGAAATAATGAGATAGTTGGCATTAGAACCATAGAAATTCAAGATGATAATGTGTCATGTCATAATATTACCCAAGGGTCTTATGTGTACGTTTAAGTGAACACCATTTATAAACACATTAAGGTTCCTAGAATGGAATTTGAAGAGGGTTATGTATGTGAAAAAAGTCAAGAGAATGCAGAGTCACAAACAAATATTAGTGTGAATTCACAAAATGATGACTTGCCTGTTGTGAGAGATGAGGTGATTCTCTTTCTTCATGAAAGCAAAGTTGGGAGGGCATCATCTCTGTCAGAGTTTTTACCTGGTGCCACAAAGGCGGCTTGCCAGGTGCCAACCCTGGAATCCCCTCTCTGGAAACCCCACGGAATCTGGTAAAATAACCCGTATTAGGAACCCAAGCCTTAGGAACTCAAACCCCTAACTGACTAAGCCCAGAACGAGACTCACCTTGTGATCAGGATACACGGACTAGCCGAGCTTAGGTGTCGTTCCTAGCTTGGCGTGGTTGAGGCGGCCGGAGCAAGGCCTCAACCACTAGTTCTGCGGAACGTGAACTCGGGCAATGTCTTTGAGCTTGCGGCAGGTTTTCGGACCAAGGAATCTGACTAACTCCTTGGAAGTGACGTGCCCCTATCTCAAAGGCAAGATCCTGCCAACGATAAGGATAGTCTAACCCTAGGGTGGGTTGTACCCCTGTCGTGTGGAAGTTTGGGCGGCACAACGGAGGGTTGCACCTTGACGACACAAGCTTAGCTTGCACCGGTAGGAGGTTAACGAGCTCTCTTTTGAACCCAGGAAGCCTCACTACATATACTCTACCTTATTTATGTGACGGACCCCCCCCCCCCCTGTTTACCTAAGTGAGTAAGTGGGCTGGCACGGAAATGCCAGCCCTTAGAGAAAATGGTTGTCCTAACCTAATCCTAAACCTAACCCCTAGGGGGGGGACGTGGGGTTAGGGCAACCCTAGGGTTAGGTCAACCCTAGGGTGTCCCTAACCCTTATTTTGACAAGCTATAATTGCGAAGAACCCTAACCTGGAACGTCAAAACGGGGGAGGGTTCTCTAAATGGAAGTGCTAGCTTCGCCTAGAGTTTCTTGCAAATACCTAACGACACCCGGCCGGACCATCACTAGATACCCAAGTGCACTATGCGGGCCTGTTTCTTCTACATCTAGGGTTCGTCACATAATCCAGTAGGTAACAACAGTCAAACCCCAAAGTAAAGGGTCGAGTCATAGTAAAAACTATGACACACTCCCCGCCTTTGAAAATGTCAACGTCCTCGTTGACGTCTAACTCCAAGACTAGACTAGGTTAGGAAAAATTAACTGAAAACTAACGCTAATCACTCTATGCGGAGTCAGCAAAAAGTTCACAAGTTTTATTACCCCCCTTGCATTACGCGAAGCCAAATACTTCAGAACCGTCGTTCACTGAGTGAGAACTCAGCTGCCGGAGGTACCACCTGCGACAAGAAGTCATTTGGAGACCTTTTGCACGTCTGCAAAGTCTGTCACCCGACACAGACAACAAGTTAGTTAATTTCTTTAGTTAACTAGAATTTATATCGGAGGCCTCTAGTTAATGTTGTCTGTCGGCCCCTAGGTTAAGAAGAAATAACTTTATTCTTAATTAGTTTGAGACCTTGCCTCAAACTCATTCACCAACTCCATCGCGTTTTGTAGATTCTCCAATGGTTCCCATGTCGATTCGCACGCCGGATAGCCTTTCCATTTGACGAGATACTCAAACTTACGTTTTCGCGTCCATAAACCTTCCTTTTGCCCAATATGGATTCGACTTCGTACTCCGTACCTTCATGAACCAGCTCAGGGGCGGACGTAAGTTTTCATATCTTTGCGGATGTTTCTCATCTTTGTGGAATGGCTCGAGCAAATTGACATGAAACACATTGTGTATTGTTCCCAACTCTGGAGGAAGATCCAACTCATAAGCCACTTTCCCTACTTGCTTCACCACCTTGTATGGACCTATGTAGTGCGATAGAAACTTCCTCGAAAGAGTCGTTGGAACCTTCAGGTTTTTGGTACTCAACAATACCATATCCCCAACCTGATACTCTACATCCCGCCGATGCTTATCGTACTGCTGACGATACCTTTCCTGTGCTGCAGCCATCGCTTGACGAGCAGCTTCCCATGTTCGATACAATTGTCCCGTGAACTCTGCTACAGATGGAACTCGATTGCTATCGTCTTTCGGTAACACCATACTCTGAGGAATACCACCCTTATTCCCAGTTAACACTTCCATCGGGCTACATCCGATTGCTGTGTGCATCGAGTTATTGTAACATATCTCAGCCATATCTAAGTGTTCAGCCCAATCAAGTTGATCACCTTGAACATAGCATCTGAGATAGTCCTCGACTTGTCGGTTCACCCTCTCCGTTTGACCATCAGTTTGCGATGGTAAGCTGTACTGAACTTGAGCATCGTACCAAACTGCTTAAACAATGTCCCCAAAACTTCCCTGTAAACCGAGGATCCCGATCTGAGATCATGGTTTCCGGTAGTCCGCGCACTCTTATGACTTCGTGGAAGAACAACTTCGCTGCTTGAATTGCATTCACTGTCTCTACAGTTGGAATGAAATGAGCAACCTTTGAAAACCGATCGACTACCACCATGAGCGCATTAAAACCACAAGATTTTGGCAATCCCATGATAAAGTCCAAAGTAACACTTTGAAATGGCCGCTCTGGAATCGGTATACACTGCAACTTCCCAGCTCGTTTTTGCGATCGGCTCTTTACTTGTTGACATGTGGGGCATGTCTTGACATACTTGGCAACATCATCTATCATACCCGGCCAATAGAATCCCTGCTTCAACAAAAAGCCAACGTCTTATGCCTTCCACCATGTCCTGCCAAAGGAACGTCGTGATGCTCTCTTAATAGCCTCTCCCTCCATGTCCCTTCTGGAACATAGAGTCTCTTTTCTTTATAATAAAGAACTCCATCTCGTACCGCAAAATGGCCTGTTTGAGTGCATCCATTCGACTTTCTATTCCTGCTGGAATATTACCATCTCTTCGTAACTGATGAACTTGTTTCCTCTTTGCCACCAGGCTCAAAGCTCCTTAGCAAACTTGTCCTGAGGATACGCCGTCACAAATTCATCCACCAAAGTTGACACGGGTGCTGACATAATACGAAGAACCCTTTCTACTGAGTGCATCAGCTACCACATTGTCCTTTCCCGCTTATGTTTGATTTCAGGCTGAAATCGTGCCAACTTCTGCTGCCATCTAGCATACTTCGATAGCTTCGGCTGCGTTTCAAAATACCTTAGAGTTACACTATCTGTCCAAACCACAGTGCCATGACTTGGAAGATAATGACGCCAATACTCCAAGGAAGCAACAATAGCATACATCTCCTTTTCGTGAGTAGGCCATCGAGTTTGCGCGGCATCTAACTTCTTCGAGAAAAAGGACACTGGATGTCCTTGTTGCAATACACCACCAATTGCAAAGTCGGAAGCGTCACATTCTACTTCAAAGGGATCTTCAAAGATGGGCAACTGCAAAACTGGCTCAGAAGAGATAGCCTCTTTGAGTTTGACGAACGCACGTTGGCACTCTGGAGTCCAATGCCATGGAATGTTTTCGTAAGATCTGTCAATGGGGCCGCTATTTCCGAGTAACCCTTTATGAATCTTCGGTAATACCCTGTCAGACCAAGAAATGATCTAACTTCATGCACATCTTTTAAGTCATCCACTCGTAATAGCTTGAATTTTCTTTGGGTCCATGGCAACCTCCCCACCTGAGATCAAGTGTCCCAAGAAATCTATCTTGGTTTGACCAAATGCGCACTTGCTTTCTTTAGCATACAACTGGTTCTCTCTCAACCTCTGAAACACTTTTTCTAAGTGTTCCACATGTTCCTCAATTGTCGAACTGAAAATCAGAATGTCATCAATATACACCACTACGAACTCGTCTAGATAGTCTCTAAACACATCATCCATCATTGTGCAAAAAGTTGCTGGAGCATTGCACAACCCGAATGGCAAGACTAGAAACTCAAATGATCCATAACGCGTTCGAAAAGCGGTCTTCTCAATGTCATTCTCTGCTACCCGAATCTGATGGTACCCGATCTCAAGTCTATTCTTGAAAAATACTTTGCTTTTGATAGCTATCAAATAAGTCGTCCACTCGTGGAAGAGGATACTTTTTGATAGTTATCGCGTTCAGCGCTCGATAGTCCACACACATTCGCATCGTACCATCCTTTTTCATTACAAACAAGATAGGTGCACCATATGGCGATCGACTAGGTCGAATGTGTCCTCGACCATCAATTCTGTCAGCTGTCTCTTCAATTCTACTAACTCTTGAGGATTCAACCGATATGGGGCTCTTGCCGGTGGAGACGAACCTGGCAAAATCTCTATCCTGTGGTCCACAGCTCGACGTGGAGGTAACTCGGCGGCAAGTCTTCTAACACATCCTTAAACATGTTCAAGACTTCCAAAATAGGTTCAGGAACAGATTCTTGACCATCTCCTATTTTGACTTCACCAGTATCCAAAACCATTGCAAGAAACACACGTTCCCGATGTCTAACTGCCTTACGCAACTGAGTTAAGGTAAGGAACATAGGATTCCAATCCTTATCAGTTAGCGTTTCCATTTGAGCGTGTTTTTTAATGTTCTCTTTATCTGCTGCAAGCGTGATTCGATTCTCCGGAACCCCTCATTTCGATTACATGTTTATGGAACCATTCCATACCCAAAAACAAAGTCAAACCCCGTCATATTCAAGACAACTAAGTCTAGCTTAGCCTTCCAATCTTTGATTTGGACAGGAACTGCCCTTGCTATATTATTAGTATTTTGAGAACCTTTGCCAAAATTGATCTTTATTTCACACATCTTTATTACATCCAAATTCAATCGACGAGCTAGACTAGTCGATATGAAGTTGTATGTTGCTCCAGTATCGATCATCATTCGGACTCGGTCCCCTCGTATCCTTCCTGTCAAATATAGCAAAGGGTCAGTTTTGTCTTGAATAGCGAATAAGGCAGGTTGTGTCTGGCACAACATTACCTCTTCTGACTCATCTTCCGGATCTTCAAGCGTTTCTGGTTCAGCAACTTCCTCTTCTACCATCGCCTTGAAATGTCCTGATTGTTGTGAGGGTGCCGGACACTCTTTAGCAAAATGACCAGGCTTGTTACAATTATAACATTTCACGACCCCGCCTGCGGAACGCGGGGGAGCAGACTTTGGAGCCGATCCTTTGGTCTGCTGAGGAGGTGGTAACGCCAATGGTTTCCGAAATCCGGTGGGTCTTGATGTGTCCGAAAACTTGGAACTGCCACAAAGGGACTTGCACTTCGAATTGATGGCGATTGATCTGGTCGCCTATCAAACCTTCTGAACCCAGACTTTGGAGGAAACCTCCTTGGTTTAGGTTTTGCTTCCTCCCCTTTGTACAAGTCTTCTAACGACATGCCATAAGCAACCTTTTGAGCTGCCTCTTGACATTCCCGATAGCTTGTGGCTTGTACCTTAAGATTCTTCGCGTTTTTCATTCAAGCTAGCCATGAAGCAACTTCGAGCTTCATCATCGCTCATATTTGGCACCAATCGCCGTACACTTTCGAATCGATAAACGTGGTCCATAGGACTTCCCCGAACTCCCTGTTGACAAAGTGCCAGGTCAGCACGCAATCGCAAACCGAGATCATCCGGCATATACTGCTTTTTGATCTCCTTTTTCATGTGCTTCCAGCTGTTTCGGTATCCACGTTCACCTTCAACAATTCGCCACCAAGTCTTAGCTTCTTCTTTAAGAAACTGCTTGGCACATGCAACCTTTTCTGTCTTTCTCACGGAAGCAGCCTCGAAATAGCTTTCCATATCATACAACCAGTCATCCAAAACCTTGTAATCCTTTGAACCCATGAAATTCGAAGGCTTTACCGGTTTGAATTTACTGGGACCTCCACCACCTCGAAGAATCTGATTCAGAGGAACCTGACTCTGAGTCATGCTTCTTCTTTTTTTCCGTGTGTCTGGTTGCGGAACATCTGGCACTGCCGTATTCGTTGGAATCCGAACGGCAACATTATCGATTCTGTTTCAACCCAAACATCCCCTCGAAGTTCGTTTAGGGCATCCATCATTATTTCTCGCCAACCAGGTCGTTGTCTAACTCTAGGGGGTCGACCTGGATCAGCCTCATCCATCTCCTCATTTTGAGCCTCTGCGACAGCCCTCTCTGCCTCAGGCTCTGGTTGCTTTCTCTTGCTCATCGTATTGAACCCTAGTTCAACACTCGGAGAATATGCTTGGAATATTCCCAATGTGAAGTTGGAAACACCCTGCACAGGTTGTACACCCACACACATCAGCTTAAACTAGCATAAGACTTTCGGACATACCTAGAATCTCACGCCGACTCACTGAGCAAGTGTTCTCCGAAGTTTGACAACTCACAGGATCAAACTCTCTGCGCAGAATACAGACATGTCAACCGAAAGCAATAGAGTATATCAAGAATTTAGAGTTATCTAAACATTGAAACACCTACACTTAAGGCAGTCCTACTGACCGCAGAGAACTTGCTCCGATACCAATTGTCAGAGTTTTTACCTGGTGCCACAAAGGCGGCTTGCCAGGTGCCAACCCTGGAATCCCCTCTCTGGAAACCCCACGGAATCTGGTAAAGTAACCCGTATTAGGAACCCAAGCCTTAGGAACAAACCCTAACTGACTAAGTCCACGAACGAGACTCACCTTGTGAATCAGGATACACGGACTAGCCGAGCTTTAGGTGTCGTTCCTAGCTTGGCGTGGTTGAGGCGGCCGGAGCAAGGCCTCAACCACTAGTTCTGCGGAACGTGAACTCGGGCAATGTCTTTGAGCTTGCGAGCAGGTTTTCGGACCAAGGAATCTGGCTAACTCCTTGGAAGTGACGTGCCCTTCTCAAAGGCAAGATCCTGCCAACGATAAGGATAGTCTAACCCTAGGGTGGGTTGTACCCCTGTCGTGTGGAAGTTTGGGCGGCACAACGAGGGTTGCACCTTGACGACACAAGCTTAGCTTGCACCGGTAGGAGGTTAACGAGCTCTCTTTTGAACCCAGGAAGCCTCACTACATATACTCTACCTTATTTATGTGACGGACCCCCCCCCCCCTGTTTACCTAAATGAGTAAGTGGGCTGGCACGGAAATGCCAGCCCTTAGAGAAAATGGTTGTCCTAACCTAATCCTAAACCTAACCCCTAGGGGGGGCGTGGGGTTAGGGCAACCCTAGGGTTAGGTCAACCCTAGGGGTGTCCCTAACCCTTATTTTGACAAGCTATAATTGCAAAACCCTAACCTGGAACGTCAAAACGGGGGAGGGTTCTCTAAATGGAAGTGCTAGCTTCGCCTAGAGTTTCTTGCAAATACCTAACGACACCGGCCGACCATCACTAGATACCCAAGTGCACTATGCGGGCCTGTTTCTTCTACATCTAGGGTTCGTCACATAATCCAGTAGGTAACAACAGTCAAACCCCAAAGTAAAGGGTTGAGTCATAGTAAAAACTATGACAATCTCAGTTTTCAATCCATACCAAGCTGCATCAGAAGAGAAACTAAGGCTTACTTTGTGGGTGTAGTTGTAACAAAGGTTTCACCAAATGACACATTACATTTGGATCCCTCGGGAGGTAGCAAACATCTGAACTAAACGGCTAGATGGTTTAACATATCTAGGGTTGAATTACAATAGTAACAACCCGGAAGGCAACCCTGTTTGAAAAGGTTCCTTGCATTGGTCCTATAGTAAGGAAAAGAATTCATGAACTGCAATACACCCTAGCAAGTTCTGGCAAGAGGGTTAAGATGGATCCCACATCTTTAGCAACATTACTAGCATCTCCACAATTAATTGTTGCAATTGTTAAATGGTGAACTAGATGAAATTACCCAATGTAGAAATGCCTTTTATAAGCTCACCCAAAGTATATGCTGCACTAATTGGATGTATTAATGAAATGGCCTTGGACACAGGTTATCAGAGTACATCCATGGTATTTAAAAGGTGGCCATCTGCTTCAAATTCACTTAGAGGGATGAGAGGATAAATGGAGCATGCACCTGAATACATGGGAACCCTTGCCTGGTCAAAACTCGCTCTCACATTATATCAACCATAGAGATACTAAAGAATTTTGTGAAGGCAAATGTAAATAGGATGCCTCACAAATGCCGTACCACAGATTGCAAAGGTCAAGGAAAATCTCAAGGTTTTACCTTCAATCTACACTTAATTGAAGCTATGTGAATATGTGAACAAGTGCTCAGTTTGATGGGGCTCCAAACAATTTGCACTAGTACCTTTAACAACATATAGAATATTCAGTTTAAGAATATGGAGATTGCAAAACACTTTAGTTTTTTCAAATGTGACACTTGTACATCATTGAAGACTACAGGGCTTGTGCAAAAACTTGATGGAGATCACTACATTCAAAAGAAGATGAAGGCCTACATGATTGCACAACAAACTTGCTGGTCTTAGTACTATGCACATTGCATGCTTTTAGTGAAACTCCATTAAAATACATGTGCTTGATCCACAACAAGATGGATCATTTAAAGACCAATATTCTAAAGCTAGTTGCAATACCAAAATGCCTTAAAAATATCATGAAACTTCCAGTTTCATTAATATGTGTGCTAATACATGAACACAATTGTGAATCATATAGACACTTTTCACTTCCACATTGGTCTAGCGACTCTAATTTCATTATTAGGTCCTTGGCCATGTGTTTCGAAAACCTTGAAGCTCATTCACAAATAAGTCTAATGGGTGATTAAGTGAGGAAACAACACCTTTAACCTTTACATAATTATCTCATAAATAGTTTTGCACTTGAGGCTAGATGGCCATGTTGAGAGTTCCAATTCGGTGGAGGGATCTAGCTCAGATAGGGTACAAGTGTATCAACATCAAACAAGCTTCCTCGTAATTTGCTTTTACATATGGACAATTGTGCATGTGAGAACAAAAATAGGTTAATCATTTTAGTTGAGGGTTTTTCAAGCTCATACTTATTTTATTTTTTAAATATATACTAACATACTTGTTAATGCTTGTTGCTAAAGGTGTGTTTAAAATAATCACCATTAGTTTCTTTATGATTGGTTACACTCATGAGGATATTGATGCATTATTCAGCAAGGTTTTTAACTCTACAAAACGAACAAGTCCACTTACCTTACCACATATGATAGATCTTTTCAAAAATTGCGTCTCTAAAAAGAATTGTGCTCTACTTATGATTAAAGTGCTAAACTTCAAAAAGTTTCTTAAAGAGTACTATATTAAAGAAAGGAATGATTCTTTAACTGATTACCTTGTGCCAATACAATTCTTCTTCTCCACAAGAGATGGTATACTATTATGATGACAAGTTATAGCCATCAAAACAAGAGTGGTTACCCAAAGAGGGCTTAATGCTCTTCGAAAGTGGAGAGGATAAATTATAATAAATATTATATTTATAATTATTTAATTATTATAATTTACTCTTTAATAATAATACCAAATTGTTTTCTTAACTATATAAATTTATAAAAAAGATATACCATATAGGATATATATATATATATATATATATATATATATATATATATATATTTACTATTACAAATTTTTAAATATTAAATTTTAGTATTTTAATAACAACATATATATTTCTATAATGTACCTCTTATGCTCTTTGATAACTTTTACTTTTATATTAGGCTCATACAATCTTAAATATAATATTATATATAATTTAATACCTTCTAATTTTATAATTTTATCAATTTTTTCCACAAATGCTATAATTTATTAAAGGTTCAATTATAAATATAGAATGTTCTAAAGAATATTTTGTTTTTAAACATACATTTTAAGAATATTCTTTCTTTAAACATGTATTATTCTAAAAAATATTTCTTAATATTATAAAATGCTAATTAAATAATTAAAATTGTTAATTAATAAGAAATGGGATTATAAATATGCCCATTTTAATTACAACGTACATATAAATATTCTTTCAAAATATCTTTGTTAATTCTTTGAATGGAACTAATATGAAAGTTAAAGAGGTAGATCATTTGGGAAAGAAGAAAAACTTCTCAAGGGAGGTCGTGCCTCCCAAGAATTCCCTTGATTTGTATTTATATCCTTTTCTCTCCCCTAAGAATAATCTTTTCTTTTTTCCTAAATGGTTTATTTCTTCGACCCTCATATTGTATATCTTGGTAGATTTCTTCCACAAAATCTATTATTTCCTGGAATACCATTTTTTTTTCCATAAGGAATTCCATTTCTTCCTCCATAAGGAATCCCATAGCTCTTTCATTTATGCCAATATATCTTCATTTTTCTTCTCAAATTTATATTTCTGATTTAGAGGTTGTTTATTTGATGTATTATACTGACCTTTATTAATCCTACATGGAAGAAGGCAAAAAAACTACATATGAAACTTTATATTAATTTTAACATTTTATTAATTATTTAATTAGTATTATTTAAAATAAAATATGTTATTGTAAATTTTTTAAATCATTATTAGTATTCATTAAGTATTATTTATATTTTATTAATAAATATGAGATAGTGAAAAATATTAAATTAATGAATATGTAATTAAAATGAGAAGTTGAACTTTGGGGGTTTCAACTTTGATGATGAAATAAAGTCTTTCCATGGGGAAGTGTAGCATTCAAGTAAATTCAAAACAAATTGTAAAGTCATGGAGAATTGGACTTATGACATAGAAGTTTACTTTAGAGGTGCCCAAGTAGAAGATGGGAGAAGATACATGTGCATAACAGTTCCTAGTTAACAAGGTGAAAGCTCGATGGCATCGCATCAAGTTGTCTAAGGGAAGATGTAAAAAGGTGATTGTTAAACATAAGAAAGGTCATGTAATAATGCATTCACTTTATGAAGGAATAAGAGCTAGGAAGTCCATAGAAATACTTATGGGGATGTTTGTAGGAAATCCTTAGTAGTAAAATTTCTTCAAGAGAAGAAATCCTGAATGAAAGGAAATCTTACAGTGATAAAATAAAGACGATTATGATGGTTGAACCAATGTGGCATGGGATATGGAAGTGAATAGGCATAAGAGAAGTAGGTCTTCACATAGGAATTTCCATCTTTGCTTCTCATGTACTCATTTAGTAATCCAAAGTATGTTATATGAAAACCTATGTAAAAGTTATATAATAAGAAATTTAACAAAATGATGGCCAAAGTAATTACATGTCTTTGATTTCAGAGATTGGTCAGAGGTTTGAATGTGTATTAAGGTATGTGAGTATAAGCGATCTATTCTAGGAAAGTTTTATTTTTTGAGAAAAATCCTATGAAACAAATTGTTAACCATAAGAGAATTTCGCCATTATTGTGTTAAAATTTCAATGGGATTTCTCAAGCAGAGGAGGAATATAAGTGAAAGTGATGATGAAATGCTCTAAAGATGTAGAGCATATTTAAGAAAGAAGTGTGTATATGTAAGGATGGATGGAGCCTTTAAGGTATCATAATCCTAATCCATCTTTAATAAAAAAGAGAAATAATAGGTAAGTTAAGAGAGAGGCTACTTGTGAGGAGTAAATAAATATTGCCTGATTAAAAAGCATAAAATGTTACCAAAAGTAAAGAAGATATTCATTATTACTATACAACCAGAAAAGAGTACATTGAAGGATCCCTCGAAATTAAAATTCACCTTTACAAGGTGTGCCGACTAGATAGGAAGGAGGATCTTAGAGAGTTCCCTAAAGAGAGTGGAGGCATGTGGCAAAGGAAGTCCACTGAGGATGTCGCATATAGAATTATTACTTAGTATATTGGTAGGTACTTTGATGTATCTCATCTTTTTAATAGCAAATAATGAGGATCCTAAAATGCATTTGCAACAATATGAAGAGCTTGCAAAGTTGTATAAAATGGTTAATGCATAAAGAATATTTATATTTCTTTATATCTTGAGAGGAAATGCATTTGATTGGTTTTATGAATTAGAGGAGGAAGTGAGAAGTGACTATTAAAAAGTGATAGACTTATTTACCTTCATAAGCTAAAGGAACATTTGAAAAAACTCAAAAACATTCTGTATGGAAAATCTAAAACTATAAATGAGCATATAAATAGATTTAAGAAATATGAGCAAAAGTATAAATCTTATGTTAAGTAAGATGCTTTACTCCAGTAGTATAAGCAAGAATTGATTAAATCATATATAAACTTAGTAATGACTGCTAATGAGACGGATACAAGTGATCTCGTTGAGAAATTAAAAGAAGAAAAGAAGACAAATAAATAAAATAACTAAAGGAAAATTGAAAACCTTTAAGATATCAAAGAAATCTTCTAACGAGGAGGAAGAATTAGTAAAGGTTTGAAAATAAATAGTTGAAAAGATGTTGATGCAGTTGGTTAAATCTCTAAAAGGTAAACATGTTTGACATGAATTAAATGCAAAGGTGAAGTGCAAAAATCCTGACTAAAATGCGCTTAGAGTTGCCCAAATGCTAGACACTGATGATCTTCATGTGTAACTCATTCATGCTCTTCATAAAGGTTTGTTGCCACTCAACACCACCTTTAAGCTTATGCTTCTGTTTTTTGGGTTTAGGCTCCTTCAACTTAACCTCTTTAGGTTTCGCCTCATGTTCACCAACACCAACTCGTCTTTGCTCTTTGAAAAGCAACACCCAAGTAACCTTAACTCCATGCTTAATTGACTGCAAGGATATGCTTTAATACCATTTGGTCCTAAGAGACTCCACATGCCAAGTTCATGTGCTCATTCAGCTTGGTAGTCGCCAAGACGTCGTTAACCCCCCGAAGTTTGGGCCGGTCATTGGCGTTCCATTAAGTAGGTTTGGCATGCCTTTGGGTGGTTATTACTTGAACGCTGTGTGAGTTTGTGCCTTTAAGAAGTAGGATATCTTGGAGTTCCGAAGGAGCGGGGGCAACGAGCAAGATGAGTTGGATATAAATAGCTTATATTGCCAAGGGAAGTATCATGAGGAGCCACTAATAGACAATCTCCTTGGTCTGTCAATCTCCATGTGGCACCTCCTCTTTGGGCTATCCTAATGATGATCATTGGTGTAACATGCGCTATCTCCTTGTAATTCGAGATAGTTGATTAGATCCACTTGTGATTGATAACACACAATTAGCAATATGCCAACATGGCGCATCGCCTGCTAACCTGTCATTGATGTCCTAGTAACAGTCAAATGTGGACCATTACATGGTAGCATGTCCATGCCAAAGTGTCAAAGTCTTGGAGCGCCAAGTGGTTGTTCCCCACACCTCATGTCAAGTGTCCATCACGGTCGATAGTTGCTCTGAGTCGACAACCACCATTATCAAAGTCCATATAGAGTGTCAGCGAGTAATCACCTCTATGAAAAAATAAGTTGCCCAACTCACTTTCAAAATTAAATGAGCTCCATAGTTTGGGCCATCTAAACAAACCCCTAGGACCTAGCACTCGGCACCCACTTTCGGGAACATACATATTCATGGTGGATGCCCGAGCACTTGTCTTTAACATAGTCTTCGTGCAATATGTTGTTTTGCTTGAGGCTAAGGACTAACCCTAAACTTCTTACAATAACTTAAATTTACAATGCAAAGTGAAAAGAAAATTATAACATGTTACATAGACATAGTTTGATATATTTTAAGAACCACATAAATTAAAATAAAATACATTTCCCTTAAGAACCTCGTGTCTTCTTCTTCCTTGGATTGGTCGTAACTTCAGACATAGCCGCCGCCGCCGCCGTTCTCTTTGCATCTGCAACTTCGCGCCTTGTCCGTTCAAGCAACTCCGGATACTGCCCGTTAAGAAAAATATGGCCCTGTGAATCCCTTCATTCGAGGGTCTGCCTCAAACTTCCGCATTGCCTCCCGCTCTGCCTCCTGCTCTTCCGGGGTCTCCTTTTTCGTATACGGGATCGGTTCGCTCAGGTGCTCTCCGCGGAGTTTGGCCTGCACTCGGTACAGGTCAATCGAGCCTCCCACTCTGGGCTGGTCCGTGCCATAATGTATGGCTTCACCAGGTAAGCTGAGCTGGTAGGTATTGATCCCCAGCTTATCACATGCCACATCGCCAAATCCAACCCCTCGGATGCCACTCATCCCACGTCTCTCAAACACTTCCACAGTTGAGCTTGCCAGCGGCATGGTCCCAAAACTGACGGCCTCTCTCACAATGCTGTCATCCGCTTCTCTCTTGTAGAAGCAGAAGGCGACCAGCTGCTCCGTCTTTAGCTCGTATTGTTTTATTCCAATGAAGAGCCTCACCTTAAAAATTATCACATAATTTCCTGCGATTATTATTATGCTTTACCTCAGGGAAGTTTAAGATGGATTCAGCTAAATCCATAAGCTCAGGCAGGGTCTGTGCCACACCAAACTCAACAAATCCGACTGGCCATGGCTTGTTAGAGGAGTCACAACCCATTCCAGCTGCAGGTTTCTTATGTTTCTCCGTCTAAACATACAACACACTGTTTTATATCACTATTCTCTTTGGTTGGGTGATGATATACTACAACCTGCAAAATCTCTGTAGATAATTGCACAGCGGCGGACCCCGCTCTATCTAGCTTTACACAGGAAGATTTAAGAATCATGAAGCCATTCCTCTTTGCTTCCCAGTTACAATGCATGACCGCCCGGTCGGCATCTCTGCATCGAACATGCATTGATTGATATTTGATATACAGAGAGCTTACCGGTGAGAGATTGTGACAAGATCTACAGAAAAGGAGACGCCCTTGTCCAAGAGCAAGTGCATCCCATCCTTCTCATCAGCATAACACCGCTGCTCCATGCAACGATTCTCAAATATCTTGAGGGTAGCCTTCTTGTTGGAGATGACAAGTTTCTCGAGATTGTATGTTTTGTAATCAAGCACATCTGAGACAGAGGGTGCCATCTTGGCTTTCTCCTCAAGCTTTGGCAGCATCTTATTCCGCAGCGCCACTGTGGATTCAATCTATTAAGCTATTCTCTCTTCTCTCTCCTCTCTCTCATCCAGGAAATACTTACACACACGGTTGCAGCTCGCCCTCGCCATCTCCTCTTCTCTCCCTAACCCTCAACCCTATTGTCACATTCCATCCTGATTCTAGGGTTTAGGGTATATTCTTATTATTTAATAAAAAATTTTAAAAAATAACTAAGCCCATGAAAGTATATATTAAAGCCTTTTTAAACTAATTATAGATATATTTAACATTTTTTAGCTGATAAAATAATATTCAACCTCATGACCCATCCTTATATAAGGTAGTAGTATATTTTAAATGTGTCGTTACAATTGATCCATATAAATTTATAATTAATTAATATAAAAAAAAATTAAAATGTAATTGCTATTACATCATTGTCTAAAGCAAGGACACATATATCTGTAGTTTTAGCCTCCTGTGTAGTGTTTGTGCGTATGACCTTATCTCTCTCATAGTGTGTGAGTGAGTGCGTACGTGCGTGCATGTGTGTGTGTGGAGAACACTATATTAAGATGTACACATAGACGTGTTATATATATATATATATAAATACGTGGTGAAGATTAAGTTAAATGTGGTTAGATCGTAAATTTAAAAAGGTTTTAGATTTGTACCAACCCTTAATTTTTAAATTAAAGAATTAATTCGCATAGATATTTATAACAACCCTTAACTTAAATTAATGAATAATTTAATTATTTACATTTAAATTAACATTAATAACTTAATTATTTCTACATATAATAAATACATAAAAAGATAGTTAACTGGGGCTAACCCTTATTCAAGCCAAACTTTATATATAAAAAAAAATATATTCTTCAACGTATTTAAATTGTCTTATAAATTAAATATAGGTTGTCTTAATTATATGATTAACACATCATAAATATCTTAGAATATTCTTAACATTATACCATGTGTACAAGTATTGCATAACACGGGCAATTAAAATGAAAAAAACTTATAGAGATAAAGCCTCACATAATAAATAATTTCATCAGTAAAAAGAATTTTGTAAACTATCCAAATATATGTTATATCTATTAGAGTAACTTAATATTTAATGTAGTTACCCCTTTATGTAAAAAAGACTCTTTAACCACATGACATAAACAACTGTAATACTAAAAACTTAATGATATTGGTTATTTAGTTTTTTAAACAAATTTTTATTGTAATCCTTAATATAAGAATGGACCTTGGCATTTTATATATTTTACTCCTTTTCATGCGAAAAAATATAAAAAACTCTTTAAAATTCATTAGCTGCAGATAACAATATATATGAATCACCTTGAAAGTCTTAAATTTTTAATAAAAAGTAAAATGTATATCCATCTTTTTTTGCATAATTTATCAGGAAAGTTAAATAATTTAGAGAGTATAACATGGTTAATGACCTATATATAATTTGGTTAATGTTTTTACAACTTTCATCTCATACCAAAAATGTTCTTTATGTAAATTCATATTGTCAATGATGGAATCTTTATTAAATAAAAATATTTCCTTCTTCATTTTCATTAATATCATATAGGTGATTCAAATTAATATAATAAAAATAATTTAAAAATCAACAACATAACGCACACCGAAAAAGTAATCAAAATTAACAACATAACATATCATGAAAACGAAAATCAATAATACAACATATTAAATAATGAAAATTAACAATACAATACAATAGGAGGTAACAAAAATCAACATTATTGCATGTAATGAAAGCAACAAAAATCATTACCACAATTATACACAAAGAGCAAAATTTAATAATATAATATCATAAAGAAATGAAAATTAATATAATATAGTACGAAAATAATTATAAATGAATAAGACTTACATGAGCTAAATCGATAGTTTTTTTTAGACATAATATATAACAATTCCACTAATGTAATGACCATGAAACAACATATAATAAATACACAAAAAATAATAATTAATAACCCTTATATCATATTTTATAAAGATATATTTTTCATCATTTTATATTGTCCGTCCTAATTATAATCACACCATAAATATCTTTTAAAATATTCTTAACATATACTATGTGTACATTCTACATTTAACTTAATATATTTACATTTTAGCTAACATTATTTATTTTGAGTTGTATATTTAAAATATTTTATAGTATTTATGATGTAAATAATATGTGCATACTTCATTTTATTTGCAATTTAATATTTAAAATTAATTTTATTACAAAAATTAATTAAATATGTGAAAATAAGGCATGAAATTGTGCTAAATGAAAGAGGGCAAATTTTTACCATTTAATTTTCTTTGTATTTTTTTGTTTTCCTTAAAAAAATTTAAAGGTGGAGACTTAGTGTAAATTCACTATCCTTTGTGGTCATACCCTTAAAAATATTTAATTAAAGATAATTAATTTAAGAGTCAATGCCAATTTATTATCATTTGTAGTCCCATTTTTATGTGCAAATTCATTTTTTCTTATTTTAAAGAAAATGACTAAGGAAATGACTTAAGGTTTTTTGTAGGAAAACTTAAAATTAAAATAATCTTAGTATTTTATAGTATATAATATATAACACACACATATGCATCATATAATTTCATACTGAGTTATTTATGTATATAATTCATTTCTTTCCTTACACATCTTTACATTTTATTTATTATTTATAAGTTATATTATTATTTTAAAATTAGTTTAAATTTTATTTAACTTATAATCTAAATATATTTACTTTTTTAATGCTAAATTTGATTTTAAATTTTAGAATTCATCAATTGTGTTTGGACACACACATATAATGCCATATTGTTCAATATTTTTTATAAAATTATTAAATCATTAACATGTAACTTAAATGTTTACGTTAATATTATGTTTTCTCTCATACATAAATATACACACATGATAAAGAAAGATAGAGCTTAATTAAAAATTATTTTCTTAACATTTTATGATAGGGCAAACATTCAATGTGTATAAAAAAATTCTTTAGTGAGTTTGAAATTAAAAAATTAAATGTTTTAATAAAATTGATTTTTGATGTGTTAATTACATGATTTATTAATTTATATGAAAATATTAAATTTCTAAATAGTCACATGTTTAAGGTCTCTACACATTATAATTCTCATGAATTTGCACTTAGAATCTATAACACAAGCTTACCTTTTGCAGATCTATTCACCTCATCTTCCTTAATAAACCTTGTTACAGCTATAAATTCGATTCTAGTATATATACACCGTCAGGAATCTTTAATTCAATTATAAAATATCCCATGCTTTAAGATATTCAAATGTATAATATGAGCTGAGCAATTAATTATAAAAAAAAGTTAATTTACTAAACTAACAGCATATTTCAGAATATTATATTTTAATATATTTTATTCCTATTCAAATAATAATTCTTAATAATATGCACTTCTTAGTAATAATCGTAAGTTGCATGGTTAAAGCATATTGTTTTGAAATTTATTTATTTTATTAATCATGAATATAAATTCTTTTTGTTACATAAACAATACATTAATCTCATATTGATTTAAGTTTTTTAAATATGAAAAATACAAAAAAGTGAAACATAAATTAAGAATTTAAAATCAAATAAATAAATAGTTGTAACATTAATAAAAGAATAACTTATAATTATTAAAAAGTATAAAATATTATATTTAATTAAGAATGAATCTTTAATAATATATTAAACTAATTACATTTATACCCTGAAATTTTATCATATTTACATATATTATTTTAAAAGTTTTATATTTATTTATATACCTCTTTAAATTTAAAGTTACATATATACCCTTGAGAAATTCATAATATATTGCAAATGAAATTAAAGTTTATTAAATGCTAAATGTTAACAAATGTCATAATTAAAAATAAGATATTTTAAAAATAATTATTATTCTATTGTGATTTATGTTTTAATAGGCAGACAAATTAATTATAAATTTTTATTGATTTTTTAAAATAATTTTTAATTTTAATTTTGAAATTTATAAAGTTTTAAATTAAAGTTTCAGTGGTATATATATAAATATAAATTTCAATTAAAATTAGTTAGTTCAAATTTTTAAATTAAAAAACTAAACATATATAAAATTATATTTTTAGTTAATATTGTTATTTTAAAAGTTAAATATTACTAAGGTTTTAAAGGTTTATATGTAAATTTAAATTTTTAGAAGAATATATATGAAAATATAAAACTTAATTATATTTGGACTATCTTATAAACCCATAATAAATTATCTTAATTATAAGATTAACTTTCCTATATACATTATTACATTACACTTACTATGGTAACCTATGTATTTATCTTAGTTATATTACAATTTGAATTATCCCATAAAAATTTATCATAAATATTTCTAATAACTTTTAGAATATGCAATGGTTAACCTCCGTAGTTATGTAATTTTATTTACATATTCTTATGTTATTTGCTGAGATCTGGGCCGTGGATAATTAACGGCGGATGACAAATAGCAAGTAACGGCATTAGGTAAAGCGCTAGGGTTTGTGTGAAGGCGGAGGCGCCATGAAGATCGAAGAAGTTCAATCTACAACTAAGAAGCAGCGCGTTGCAAGCCATAGCCACATCAAAGGCCTCGGCCTCAAGGTAAGATTCCTACAGAAATTCTCTGTTTTGATCGATTTCTTAGGCGCTGATCGATTAGGTTGAGGTTCATAGGTGCCGATCGAAGAATGATGACCCTAGAATCGATCAAAAACGTAGATTTTTTGTACCTAAACGATCAGCGCCTAGAATGTACTTAATCGATTGAAAATTTCGATTTCTAGATAAAATGTCCACAGATTAATAAAAAAGGGCAGAAAACAGCCTACAATCAGGAAAAAGTCCTTAGAATCGACCTTGTTGTTTTTTTAACCTATTTAGTTATCTAATTCTAAGGATATTGGAAAATACTTCATTTTAATATATAATATGTGCATTTTGTAGGAAGATGGGACTGCGCTGGGAATGGGATCGGGATTTGTGGGCCAGGAACAGGCCAGGGAAGCTGCTGGGCTTGTTGTTGAGATGATTCGTGGTAAAAAAATGGCTGGGCGAGCTCTTCTTCTAGCCGGATGTCCTGCTTCTGGTAAAACTGCCATCGCACTTGGAATTGCTCAGGAACTTGGTAGCAAGGTCAGTGTGTGTGTTATTATGTATACATTTAGTATCCATCTAGAACATATATCTAGCGTCATACTACAATGTACATGTCAATATTACGTACGCATACGATGGATTACACCTAGGCTAATAATTACTCTGTTGTGTGTGTGGTGTGTGTGTGTGTGTGAGTGAGAGAGAGAGAGAGAGAGAGTCCGGTGATTATATCTGATTATTTTGTATTAGCTCTATCTGATGATCTGTGCTGAATTATACTTTATGAGGGATTCTCATTTATGTTGTAAAATATAATAGGGCATATAAGAAGTTCTTAGGTGCATACACCTACTACGTAAAGTGATAGTAATATTGATACTATAATAACTTTTTCTTCACATGCTAACACACACAGCAGATGATCTATTAGGATGTTCATAATATTATACTGTATGTACATTCGATTACTTGATTCGTACAGGTGCCATTTTGCCCGATGGTTGGATCCGAAGTGTATTCTTCAGAAGTAAAAAAGACCGAAGTGCTCATGGAAAATTTCCGTCATGCGATAGGCTTGCGAATAAAAGAGAACAAAGAGGTTTATGAAGGAGAGGTATGCTCTTATTTTTTATATTTGGTCACGGAAATGCATACGATAAACATAATGTTTATATTTTCTATAAAATATAACATGATTAGTTTATTATGCTTATTATTATTCATCATCATATAACCCGTTAACTTTGCTTCTAATGAAAGGTTACTGAACTAACACCTGCGGAGACTGAGAGCACAACTGGTGGTTATGCAAAGAGCATTGATCACGTTGTAGTTGGATTAAAGACCGTCAAAGGCACGAAACAGCTAAAACTTGATCCTTTGATATACGACGCTCTTGTCAAAGAAAAGGTATATACATATGTATGCTTATTTGAATATTTAAATGTATATATTTATAAGTGTGTGCTTATATGTATATAAGGATTATGCAGGTAGCAGTAGGAGATGTTATATACATAGAGGCAAATAGTGGGCGGTTAAACGAGTAGGACGAAGTGATGCATTGCTACAGAGTTCGATCTTGAAGCTGAAGAGTACGTGCCTTTACCCAAGGGAGAAGTTCATAAAAAGAAAGAGATAGTTCAGGTATACCACTATATTTATCACAAGGATTAGTCTTAGAGTTCTAGTTTAAGTGGCTTGAAACATCATAACAATAATAATACGTTAAAAAGAACTTAAAAGTAAAAAGGAAACCATCGCGAGACATGAAACTGGAGAGAGAACAAAACTCTCCTCCAAAGCATATATGAATTGCATATTTAAAGTACGACTCTTTCTTCTGGTCAAGTTAGTCTTGTATATACAGATATATGAATGTAATAATAATAATAATCAATATAAAGTTAACTATATATAAGTACATATAGGTAGTATTTGCTAAATATGAATAAGTAATATTCTGGTAAGTATTATTATACGATTCTTTCAGGATGTTACCTTACATGATTTGGATGCTGCAAATGCTCGTCCTCAAGGTGGACAGGATATTCTCTCCATGATGGGGCAGATGATGAAGCCAAAGAAGACAGAGATTACTGACAAGCTACGGCAAGAGTCAATAATATATATATACACACATGTCTGCACCTGTATTACATATTTTGAGACATGGACACCTACCTTAATACTTACAGTTAATATCTATGCATTTACACATATATGCATAGAACGTAATATTTACATACTTTTGCAGGTAGTGAATAGGTATATTGTCAAGGTGTTGCAGAGTAGTACGGGTGTTCTATTATTGACGAGGTCTGTTCGCTGTCCATATATATGTATGATGTGTTCTTGCTGTGTGTGTGTGTATATATATATTATATATTATAAAATGTATATGTATGGAATCATGTCACTGTGCCATGTATCTAAATAGTTGTACATATGTGTAGACATATCTAATGCTTTATTTACTTTATCCAGGTACATATGCTGGATATGGAGTGCTTCACTTACTTGAATCGTGCTCTAGAGAGTTCTTTGGCACCCATTGTTATTTTTGCTACAACCGGGCATTTGCATATCAGGTATTATTATATTTATCCTATACACACATTTTTGATGTATGTACATTGACGGGTTTGACCTCAGAGGCACAATATTAGCAGCCCGCATGGAATACCTGTAGACCTTCTCGATCGTCTTGTGATCATTCGTACACTGCCATACACTCCTGCGGAGATGGTTCGAGTAAGTTTTGTTAGTGTCTATTGTACGCTGGTATATTAAATATATAACAGCACTTGTTTTGTTTTGGTCGTACCTATGAGTTGTATATAGATATGGATTATATCAGCTAGATACATATATCAGCATTAGATTTATAACTTCATCTATATTATTGATGTTTGTTCTGGATATACGCTTCAATATGAAGTCAAAATGATTAGATAGAGGTAAGTATACAATTATGTAATGATATTGGTATATATTAGTATATTAGTAAATTTTACATGTAATATCTGTTTAGTACAGCTAATTATTGTTAACGTTGGTTCTTCCTTTCAGATTCTGGCAATCCGTGCACAAGTTAGAAGGGTTGTCTATAGATGAAGGAGCTTAGCATTTTTGGGAGAGCTTGGAGAGAAGACTTCCACTAAGGTAAGCTTTCTATTGATACTTTTGATTAGATTAAGCATAAAATTATCTCAGCTTTACTACGAGTATTGTAATTAACTTAATCTGTATTATAGACATGCTGTGCAACTGCTTACACCAGCGTCCATTATAGCACGTACAAATGGAAGGGATGAAATTACAAAGGTAATTTACACACGTGTGCGTGCGTGCGTGTGTGTATGAGAGAGAGAGTGTAAGTATCATATTGTGAATGCAGGGGGATTTGGGGACTTGGTAGACTTGTTTTTGGATGCTAAAGCCTCAGCCAAGCTTCTTCAAGAGCAGCCAGACAAGTACATAAGTCAGTAAGTAGTATTATTATTGATTACTTGATTAAGTGATGTAACTTTCATATATTGACTATCATTGTGTGTGTGTGTGTGTGTGTGTGTGTTAAAGCTTTTACTATAATACTAGGGAAGAAATATTTGTAAATGTTATTGATTAATAGAGTTTATATAAATCTAGATTTCAAAACATTAGTATTAAGCTATAATAATACAGATTATTCAAATAAATTAACATTAATATCATTGTTAAGTTAATACAATCTGTAAGATTACATATGCTGATATGTATTCAGTATATGGTTCATATATAAATTAATATTAGTTCACTTATTAAGTTAATATGACACACATAATAATTACTCAGGAGTTTATAATGTTTTAAATTCTTCCATAGTGTAATAAACAATTAAATAAGTATTTAAATAGCTTTACAATAAACCCAAAGAATTAGGGTTTAGTGGTAGTTATACAACTTGTGTCTTTTGGCGCCATGAATCGAAATGTAAAACCCTAAAATTCAAAATCCATAAAACCCTAATCTCTGTAGCAGCTGCGAGAGAGGACAAAAATGCCGCGAAGGGAGGAGGCGGAGCACCCGTAATCTCCAAAGGAACACCCGCTCCGCCCGATTCAAAGACGGCGAGGTAAGAAAATTTGTGTGTGTGTGCGCGCGCGCGCGCGCGTGTATGGATTCCCTCAGTGTTTGATCAATTGAAATCGATCAAAGATATACACATATACAGTATAGATTTAGTATGTATATATGTTTGTGTTCTGTGTACTCTGTTTGTGTGTATGTGTGCGTACATACGTTTCTCTATGTATATTATGTATTGTTTCGTTCTGAATACACACACACACACAACACTAGAGAGAGAGATGCTGCTTCTTTATTTCTCCCTTTTTACTTTTTTTAAATAACATATATACTGATATATGTGTGTCACATGTATACCTTTATACACTCACATATGTATATTTTATCTATGTATGCATGCATATATATGTGCATAGGCATGTATATGAGCACACTCATGTGTGATTTTGTTATCAGGCACCTCCGTTGCCATCCTTTCCCATTACATGGTCTTCCATGGGGGTGTGTATTGAGACTTCGGAGCCCAATGTGGTTCCACCGAAGATGATTGAGAAGGTCAATGCTGCTGCATTTCCTGAGTTGAGTGTCACTCTTGTTGATGCTTTTGAGATGGCAGAGGAGGTACATTGTACCGTGTTCTTATGTACACACACACACACACAGATATATATTCGACTACACACACACATGCATATTTATATGAAACAATGCCAACACAACTCAAAAAAAGTAGAAGATGAAGTATATATACTTACAATAGTCATTAATATCCTATTATATATAGTCAATTAATATCTGTGTAAGTCTCCGCTGTATGATTTATGTATAGATAATAAGGAATATGTATATACACACACATCTATGTATAGTATATGTATGTACATATAAAGGGTTTCACACAAACATGTGTTTGTGTGTGTCTCCCTCTATGCGTGTGTGTGTGTGTGCGCATGGATATATATACATGAGATAGATATGATCAGATCATGTAGTAAGAATTTATAGATTGTCTCAGAATGTCATGTTCTTGCATCATTTCAGGAAATTTTCGTTGAAGGATCTCAACTTGGTCAGCTTCTTAAAGACGCTAAGAAGGTAGGTCGGTGTGTGTGTGTGTTACATGCATACATACATACATATATATGCATATATATGTACGTACGTACGTACGTATGTATGTATGCATGTGGTTTTGTGTTATTTCACAGGAATTCACTGATAAGAAGAAGGACGTCACTAAAGAGAGTTGGGTAGCTCCTGATCTGCTTTCACAGCTTTTAGCAGGTAACTCATGCTTATTTATTTATATCATACTTACGCATTGTATATTAAATCAAAAGCTACATGTCTGTGTGTGTGTGTGTGTAACTTGCATGCATTTACTCGTTCTATTGTTATTTTCACTAATTATATTTTGTATGTATTGATAATGCTTACTTACAGTGAGGTCAAATCTGGATAGAGATTTTGAGCACAGGCAGGAAGAAGTCCGCAGAGGTACGCATTGTCAAATGCCAAAAAGGCTTCTGAGTATAGTTTGCTCCAGCTTGTGTGTGTACATAACGTATGTATGTGTATATCTCTCCGTTCCGCAAAAATATATACACAAACATAGTGTATTGTATATATGTTATGTTTAAGTGCTGACTTGGATGATATTAGCTAACAGGATGCAAGAACAACAGTGGAAACAACTAAGACACAACTAGCAGCTGCCAAAGATGCAGTGAAAGCATGGATTGAGCAGGAAAGGCTCCGTATCAAGGCAGAGAAGGAAGCTAAAGCTGCTGCAGATGCTGGCCAAGCACCCCCTCCTCCAGATCCCAAGGCAAAAGCCAAGGCTCCTCCGAAAGGTACACCCACACATACATACATGTATACTCACATCTGTGTTTATCTATATTATACGTTTTTATGTATTACATGTAGTGTTTATGCAATGCACCATGTAAAAGATTCTTGTTATTCCCCCCCCCCCCCCTCTCTCTCTCTCTATATATATATATATATATAGGCAAGGATGCTAAAGGCAAAGGAGAGCCAGTTGCTCCAGTACTTGATTTTAAGACTGAGCTTGCGAGACTTAAACAAGTTGTTACTGATACAGAGAAAGGCTCTTCAAGATGCTGAACAATGTAAGTGATACGGTCAAACATAACAACAATCTAAACTACTGTGTGTGTGTGTGTGTGTGTTTTGCTATAGCACTAAAACACTTTGATATATATGAACTGCTCTTCTTTTGCAGGTTGTGAGGAATTTAGAAACGGAGAAGTCCATGGAAGCGTCTTTACTAAATCATTACACAACGGGACGGATTTATTGGTGTCTTATTACAGCTGCAAATCCGTCATATATCGCAGGCGTGGCTGCAGGTAAAGTGGTGTGCGTTATCTATGTGTATACATGAATGTCTATTATATAGTGTGTATTATGTGTCTACACCTGTGTGCATATGTTACTCTATATATGTAGAATTGGGTATGTGTGCGTGTGTTTTGTCTACTCATGTAGATCATGCACACATCTAATTGATGATTTCAAACAGGCGATGTAAATATGTTTGGTGCCATCTTCAACATGGTTCCCAAATACATTCTCCCACCATTACCCGAGGTACCCGAAGGAGGACCACCACCTGGTGCACCACCGCCACCTCCGCCTGTGCCACCAGAGACTTCGATTCCACCGCTTGTCTCAGAAATGAGGACACTACGACAGGCTTCCAAGTTGTCGAGCCAGCAAGGAAGGTTGCTGTCATTGATATTGCATACGTGAAGCTTCTTGATGCTCCCCAGAAGGTATTATACTATTAATGGTTCATATATATATACTTATACTAACGAGTCTGTATTGTGTGTGCGCGCGTATTTACATCACATACATATAGCACAAGGAAAAGTCCCTTGACACTAACAGTATAGACTTTAATACATTTTCTAAATTAATGTACTGTAATTGTAGAATTGAAATACAACGAAGTTTCGCATTGACGTTTGAGGGATATGTATACCAAAACTCTGGGCGTATATATACATATGTGAACGTGTGTTGTACTTAATTTACGGCATAATATTGAGAATGCTCTATATTATTATCACATTCTAATGTACAACTATCATATATAAGTACATACACACGTATGTATGTATACGATACACATAAACACAATAACATTCTACTTAGATATGTCTTTTACACATACATAAGGTTTTCTAATTTAGTGGTTCCTGAACATAAAAAGAAATACATATGAATATGAAATTTTAAAGAACCATATAACATTAGTTTCCTTTAACAATGCTAATTAAGCATCATTAAAAATATTAAAATTGAATGTTTCTTATAGTATGATATACAATGCTTTATGTTAATTAAGTAAATGGAATTTAATGCTAGCATCTCTAAGCAGCGTCCATGTGTATTTGCATACATTTTATCTTTATTTTATGTGTATGTATATTATGGCTTAGTCTAGTACTATATATTTCACTGGAGTAAACATTTCTACAGAGTATCTGGTAGGATATTAGAATGGATAAAAATATAAAGAGGATCATAACAGGATTATATGTAAGATATCTATGTAGTATTTGTTTCATTCCGTAGAGTCACGGAGACGCAAACACATACTGTGTGTGTGTGTGTGTGTGTGTGTGTGTAAGAATGTGATAATTTAACGTGTATATGTATATAATGTGTAGTGGATCCAAAGAAGGCCGCCAAGGATAAGAAACCTGATAAGAAAGGAGTTGTTGATGATAGCAGTGTACCATACGATAGCATGGCGAAATCTCTCACAGAGTCACTCAAAGGCTTCTTGTTTCAAATTAGAGACTTCCAATCCATACATAATAATTCTGTGCGTGTGGAAGTCCCAGATGCAGTCCCTGATAAGGTCAGTACTGATATATACATACACATTTACACATGAAACGTGTGTTGTGTGTGTGTGTGTGTGAGAGAGAGAGAGAGAGAGAGAGAGAGTATTAATGGCATATGAATAATGTATGATATAGATATATATATTCACACACTACAAATAACGTGCTATACATGTGGATGTAGGACGTGGATATGTTATATTACACAAAGCTTTTAAACCTGGTACCTGATTCAGATGCGAGTATACCTGTGATTATTCACTGTATGATAGAACAAGTTAGATGCTACGGAGAGCCTCCAAATCCAGAGTATGGAAACAAATATTGCGAGATGATGGGAGATATGATAAAGACAAGTTCCTTAAAACAGGTGTGTGTGTATCCAATACATCAAGTATATATATACATATATACCTAGAGAGCAATATACAGAATCCATTATACACCGTTTAAACAATGATCTTTAAAACAGGTCGTGAAGTTCCCACTGAGGAGGAGGTCACTGGATGTAGTCTTATTGGCCGTTCATGTGGGAACAAGGTACACATGCACACATATGTACGGATGTCTATACATTCCCTACACACATATAAAAACACAAGTTCGAGGTTCACTTAGAGACTGCTTTATGACTTACATACATTTGTACAGAGGTATTTGGTGATAAACATGCATATGTATATGTTTATGCAGATGCACACAGGCTTATATACATAGACATACACAGACATATATGTGTGTATACTTCTTTAATACGTGTATGGTGTATGTTAAACTGCTTGATGTGTTTTCTTTCAGCTGGATTGTCTTGTTTCTAAAGAAGGAGATGACAGGCTTATAGTGGCTCATGAAGCTGATAGAGTTGGGCGTCTTGCTGCTACATCATTAAAATCCAGGCTCGAGTCTACTACCAAATGGACCACGCCACCTGCCCTTTGTACTATCGAGATCGAGAAGAAAATGCTACAGCACCTCCCTACCCCAGGTGTGTGTGCGTGTGTGTGCGCGTATGTGTATAGCCGAGTGTGCGCGTACATAAACTCCAGCTTGTGTGTGATACACCAGAATCTCTCTCTCTCTCTGCTTCATACGTTAAACAACAGCATATTAGAATATACTATCGATTAAAATTCCTATGTTTTGATTTTAATACAACCATTATTAGCGCAGCACTTAAATGTTAAATTTGTTTCTTGTTCTTTCTTTTTTGCAATTGAGGCATTTTCAGTTTATATTTGAATTTGTTGATGTTAGACGCACGTAAAGATAAATTTGAAGTTTATAAACTGAGCCGTAGCAACAGTGGAAGGAATGCATTTTAAATAATCTTTAAAAAGTCTGTAATTCAAATGTTTTGGTTGTGTGTGTGTGGTGTGTATTTGTATATATACGTATGTCTGCGTGCGTTTATTATGCAGGAGTAGACCGGAGGGGTATGCCGAGGAACCCAGAACTGCCGGAAGAAAAGAAGGGAGCATTTGCCACCGCACTTAATGCTGCAAGCCATGGCTTCTTCTCTAAGATAGATCGATTCCGGAAACTGGTAAATATTTAATTTAATTATCAAAAAATTATATTAATTATTATTGCTTGTATTTTATCTATTAGTGGTGTGGTGTGCGCGCGATCGTGTGCGTGCTCGCTTTGGTGGGTACAGTCCTATAGTTTTAGTACATTAATGTGTGTGTGTGTGTATAACACAATAAGAGTGTAAAAGATTGAACTATAATATCGAAGTAATTAAAGCTGATGTTGATATTTTCAGAATATGTTTGTGGAAATGTTTTCGGAATATTCAGATGACGAACACAAGAAACTCATTGCAGAAGCTAAAGCTATACCAGATAGATACCACATCGAACGGTTGTCTGAAACGCTCATTGGTCAGGTAGGTGTGTGTGCGTGCGTGTGCTAGATAGAATGGTCTCCGCTTTCTCCACACATATCCCATAATGTGCATACACATGGATAAGTATTTATATCACATGCACACACACGCAGAGTTAAGTATATTAAATACTAATATTAACATGGATCAGATTTACGCAAATGCCAAGCTGATATTACCCTTCCATAAAGAACGATATGATTCCGATGATGATTGTTTGTTATCAGCCTTGTATGTAAAAGATGGCGAACATACTTGGAAAAATCAAGTACATTGTCAGGCAAGTATACATAATGTTTTACTATATGTTATGTGTATACGTATACATACATGTGTATGTTATATATAATGTAGGCATGCATGTGCACACATATTACATTTATATGAATCAAGTTTCTCTATTTTAGGTGCCTTTCGGGGACTTTTGCACAGCAGACTGGGCAAGTGAACTTGCAAGGGCATATCACTTGGCATATGGAGTTGAGAGATATAAAGCACTTGTTATTGAGAAAATGTGGCTTTTCTTCACTAAAGGCGATGGAGTAGTCCGGTGTGGTCTCCCTTCTGCATATTCAGTCCGAAATACACCCCCTCAAACAACTCTGTACAAGGTGTGTGTGTGTGTGTGTGTGGTGTATACTATTTAGTTTCTATGTATATAATTGTGTATAAGAAAACTAACCTATACATACACACAGACATGCCTATATTATATAGTTTTCTGATGTGCGACATACGCCATACATATATATAAACATGTAACACATGTATATGCAAATCATTATATGAATGCATAGTTTTATATCATCTACTTAGTTTACCTCACCAAATAACTCTATACAAATTTGCTAGCTGTATGGATGTGTATGAGCGTATATCAATATAGTTTTCTGCATATAACATGCATATTCTATATATCCATGTGTCGTTTTATATGGTTCACTGAGTTTTCTGATAGGGTCTCTCTCTCTCTCTCACACACACACACAAACATACACACGCACGCACGCACGCACACGCATATGCACATATACTTTGCAGGATGGGAATATGTACTTGCTTCGGGAAGCAGGGAGGAAAGGTGTTTCGTAGCATGTTTGAAGGATGGTTTGATTGTTTACTTCTTTATTGGGAAAGACGGAATATTCCGGCTTCAGATAAAGAGTCCGGCTGGTAAGACGTATGAACTCTCCTCAGGAGTCGTGTTTATGTTCCCCGTTAAAGACCGAGGCTGTAAAAGTGATATCAAGCGGAGAATGCAGGTTCTCTCTCAAACACACACACCGCACACGCACGCACGTCTCCACACACACACACAGATCCCGCACGCACACATGCACAGAAGCTATCTAAATTTGAAGTTCTTATAACTTTTTCCTAACGATCTCTGTGCATATGTATGTATGTATGTGTTATATCTATGTTTGTGTATATGTATGTAGGGACTGCTACTGCCCCTACTCCTGCCGTTACTCCAACCCCTGCTGCCGCCCCTGCCCAGTCGCAGCTCCAGCTCATACTGGAATGAGGCCCTTGGAAGCTAATGAACTGGTGCACTGCTCAACCAATGTGGTAGATATACTGAAGAATGAACAAGGTTTATTTGAACACTGGAGATGTGTGTTGCCATCAGGTACTGTTGTACGCTACATGAACAACGGAGATTCTCAGGTCAGTGTGTACACATGCAAATAAACACACTCATACATACATGTATATTGCCTAACATATTTGTTCTTATTCTTGCAGCTGTATTTTGCCAACGGAAATGTTAGCAAGTGGCATCTGGATGGATCAGGTGACAGTAGTTGGGAGACAAAAAACAATAGCGGAGAAACAAATGCCAAGGTGTGCGTGCGTGCGTGTATGTGTTATAAAGTTGAATCTCTTCTGCATTTTTATATGCATGATATAAAAAATTACATAAACACACGGTGTGTAAACTTGCATGTGTGTATGTGTAAGAATTACGCTAGTGTGTCTCCAGTGTGGTGCAGCTTCTGATACCTAACACATGTAACCTCACACACGCACCCACACACATACAAGGATCCGTCATTACACACACAGACATGTGTGTGTGTGTGTGTAAATAAGCACATGGCTGGTGTGTATGAATTTGTGAATGTGTCCATATGTACATTCATACCGCACACACACATAATTTAGTACATGTATCCTGAGTTACTTCATTACAGTTTAAGAGGAAGCCTAAACCAGTAGAAGTGAAGGTAGAGCCACCACCCGAACCTGTGGGGAAAAAAAGACGCCAAGAAGGCCTCCGTGCCAGTAATCGAGCAGCCAGTTATTGTTGAGCCACCAAAACCCACGCATGTTTCACTCCCAACTAAGAAAGTTGTTCAACTATCTGATCCAGACACTGGTGCTTCTATTTCCACACGAGAAGACTTGGTGGTCATTGTAAACTCCCACCAGGCATGTGTATACGGTGTGTGTGTGTGTGTGTGGATGTGCGTGTGTTTGCGCAGATACATGCCTGTGTATGTGTGGTTATATTGATGTTAGTATATACACACACATAGATAGATACAGACACTCTCTCTCACACACGCGCACGCACGCATGCACGCGTACGTGCTGTTTTAAAATAAGGTGAATTTGCAGGATAACACAAGGTTAGTGCAACATGCTGATGGGACACAAATATTTAGCACAGTCAAGACTGAGCTAGTAGATGATGTTCCACCTACACCTCCTGCATCTGTAGCTGAGAAAGGTATGCACACACAGTTAAGCCATACGCATATGTATGTACCTTAGTGTGTAGGTGTGTGTATTGTGTGTATGCCATATGTGTGTCTTTCATTATTCTGGATTTCCGTGACGCAATTGATTGTAGTGTTCATGAGCTTTACATATGTGTTGGTAGCGTTTATGTATCTCTCCACGTATGTATGTGTTTAATGCACACACGCGCCCACACACACACTATTGCTGTAGTTGAAAACTCTGAAGTTGTAACAGATCCTCAAGGAGAGCCTCCATCTCCCGAGGAAGTGGATCCACCTGAGCAAGAGAGTAAAGAAAATACCGGTAAGTTGTATCGTAACTCTGTATGTGTGTGTGTGTTAATGAGGGAATCTCTCTCTCTCTCTCTCTCTCCTTCTCTCTCTCTCTCTCTCTCTCTCTCTCTCTCTCTCTATCTATATATATATATATATATATATATATATATATATATATATATACACACACATATATATACAGAAGAGAAAGTGGAGGTTCCAAAGAAGGAAGTGATTAGAACAGTTGCATGGTGTGCAAAAAAGGAAGGGTTTCCCACAGTTCATGGTTCTGGGGATGAGCTTGTCAAAGTGGAGTTCACCACTTTTGGAGGGCATTATACAGCAACATGGTCTAAAACTGAACAGGAGCTCTCAGTTTTATTACCCTGTGGAAGCCTCTTAACCTCTAAAGGTATAGTTATATATAGATAGTTATGTATATATATTTATAAGTTTTGTTTTCTGTGTAGGAACCACTGTGAGGTTTAGACCGTCCGATCTGATGGATGCGGATATTCGGAGTTGTCCACCAGCAAATGAATCGGATGCAGAGCAGTCATGTTTGTGACTTGAAGGACTGGGAGGCCAAGAACTTCCACCTTGGAGATGCCCCTGCTGATCTTACGAAGCGTACTACTGTCAACACTGGTGGAACATACATATTTGACTTGGTACTTACGTGTGTGTGTGTGTGTGAGAGAGATAAAGTTCTTTTTACTGCCCCTTTCTCGTAAGACAGGTGCATGGACTCAAAACACGATATGTATATACATTATCTTTAGCTGCTATCTTCATGTGCATGTGTGTATATATGCACTACACACGTGTGCGCGTGCGTGCGCGCACACACACACACACATCTCGAGTGGCTTGTTGTGATTCTACCCGTTTAACATATGTGATTAAAGTTGCGGTATCATTGTGTTATGATCTCTCTCTTATATATGAAGAGACTGTCTCTTCTACATGTGTTTTTTTTTATATAGAGAGACATGCCATGTATGTATATACATACGTAGTATGTAATTACTGTACTACCTTACAGCGCACGTACACACGGGTGGGGATTGAGATTGATTATAGCACGCTTGTAAGCACGTACCTTCTTAGACTTTGTCCTTATATGAGCTTTATTTTTTTGTTATCTCATGCATTCATTTTATAAAGTTTCCCTGCATATATATTTATATACTTTAATGAACTTACACAATTACATCACATATGTGTGTGTGTGTGCGCGTGCGTGCGTATCTGTGGCTTTCATGCTTTTACACACGCACAAAATAACTTCTGCAGAAAGAAGGATCCTTGTGTCACACTGACACTGCTGGGAACGGCTTTATAGCTCACAAAGGGACACACGCTGAGCTTATAGCTGATGGCGTAGTTGTCACGCCAGAAGAAGATTCCTTTAAAGACCGTATCCAGACTTCTACGTCAGACGTACAAAATACGGACCATAATACAGCTACGGACAGTATTCAGCCTTCCAGACAAAACGACACGCACGTTACAGAGGACGTAGGAGATGTTAAACCGGAGGTTAATGGAGTTAAACCTGCTACGGAAAAAGTTAAAGCTTCTCCGGATGGACCAAGACCTCCGGACGAAGGTACGTTATCTGTATATAATGATATACACTGATCTCTCTCTCTCTCTCTCTCTCACACACACACACACACAACGATGAAACCGTATTGTAATGTAATTCCGTCTTATATACACATGCAGGTATTATGTACACGTACATACGTTTGTATTTTATATACTGGTATATATACGTAGCTATACCATAAAACAACATTAAACTTCACGCACATACATATATTATATATAAGATATTACAAGGTGAAACTATTACAGCCGAAGCTATGGAAGAGGTAAAAGCTATCGAGGAGATTAAGAGTACGGGAGGTCACAAGGAACAGATAGTTAAGAAGAAGAGGATATACTCCGTATATAAAGGTCCTCCCATACGCTTATTTGCATTTATGAAGGCGGATATGGCTTTGAGGTTCTGCATGCAGACGAGGTTGACAAGTACAAGATGGAGGTAAGCATATATATATGGAAAAATATTATAAATAAGAAAAATTATCAAACTGACCCTATAAGTTTATATAATTATCAAACTGACCCTCTATTTTTATATAATTCTCTTTGAGTCGTTAATCAAGTTAATAATACACACACATACACCCACACACACATGCAATGTTATATATTTAACATTAAACAATATATTTACCATTTGTGTTGACTATTTTAGCTTTAAACAATACTTTGCATGTGTGTGTGTGTTCTGATTAGTAGTAAATGGTTAATTTGATAATTATATAAATTAGAGGGTCAGTTTGATAATTTTCTAATTATTAATTTGCAGAAGAAAGCTAGTGGGAATTCTCACTATGCAAGTAACAAGGTTGCTGGGGACACAGAAGACGCCATCTTTCATATATGTGTGACCGTGATGGAGAACAAGAAATGCCCGAGTCTTGATGACGTAAGCTTGAAATGCACGCCGTTTCTGAAAGGTATGTAAAACTATTTTAATATTTTACAAATTTATATGTTTAAAATGGTATATAAATTTATTGATAATTTATATATAATAATATAAATCATTTTTAATTAATGTTTTTTATATTAAGGTGGTGAAATCGACTATGCCGGAATATTCGACCTTACACAACGGGATTTCAGTCTTCCACGGGCTATTTCGCCTCCAAAAGTGGGAGGTTCTCCCGACTGTAAGGTTACGTTACTATTATACCGTCAGATTCTGGAATATCCCGTGTTTAACGGCAAAGCGAAGGTTAAGGAGCGTGTTAAGCTGGAGACGTATGAGAGTTTAAAGAGTGTTATGCTAGAGATACCGGCGTATATTCCGAAGAAACCGGAGAAGTTAACTGAGGAAGGTGTTGTTCAGCAAAATGACGTGTCCAACAAAATTATCGAGGTAAACATGTGTTTAATTATATATATTTTAGGAAATTACCATTGTACCCCTGAAACATTTGGAATTGCTCTGTATGCCCCTTACATATATACGTACATATATATAAAACTGGATATATATGCATATCTGTATATATTATGTTTAGTTAAAGCAAGCATTTTTTAACCTGATCAAATTATACTATTATCAAATATGAATAATTATTTTTAATTCGTTTTACTAAAGCATTATTATAATAAATGAACAAAGTTCTAAACTCTAAGTATATTAATTTATTGATCTGTAATTCATGAATTCATAAAGACATAAAGTATCTGTGCCCTTACAGCTATAAAATGATTGTGCATACATGTATACATGAGCATACACACATCACACACACACACATATGCACGTCTAAGTGAGTATCCATACGCACGTATATGTAGACATGTCTCTACGCATGTCGTTAGCTTTCTCTTCGTGTATATATGTATGTCTGCAAGCAACACACACACACTCACGCACACGCACACGCACACGCACACACACATGTGGAGCATTCCAAGAGTTTCAGGGGTATAATGGCAAGCCACATAACACTTGAATACTGAGAAATGAGCATTCTGTGGCAGAAGTTACGAAAATCTTAAATAATATATGTAGGCAGGCATCAACCACGGAGCTCAGACGCAGCCTGGCAAGACAAGACTCAGAATTGGAGGCGAAGCTCGCACAGAACTTGGTTTTGGCACTGGCCAACTCTGAGAAGGAGCGTGTGGAATACATCAACAGGCGTGAGCGTGAGGCGAGAGCCAAGAAGGAGGCGGAGTTTAGGAGGTACAAGGAAGACAAGAAGGAGATCGAGTGTATGCACAAACCAAGGGATCTGCTGCAGACGAGAGGTCCTTTTAGGCCCTTGCCTAATGTTCTCTTGTTTTACTTCAAGTGTGAGGAAGGCTTGCGAGCTATCCTATCCATGCTGGAGGTCAGTACACACACACACAGAGGAGGCACGCACGCATATGCATATACTTTTTACCACATAAAAAGTAAGATGACCTTAACTCTCTCTCTCTCTCTCTCTCTCTCTCTCTCTCTCTCTATTCACATACACACATAGATGTATATTTATATACATGCCTGTCTATGCCAATTACATTTATAAAGAAACTTGTGTGTGTGTGAGTGTGTGTGTAGATTCTTTCTTTAATAGATGCTGTGTAATACAGCGACTATTTAGACAATCTCATTAGTTTTACATGTGTATGACGTTGGATATCTGCATGCATATATGGATATGTATGTAGAACTTCCATAGCATACTACATATATTACACACACATTACTAATTGTAGCGTGTGTGTGTTATGCAGCATACGAAACAAGGTTTGATGGATGGCACGAAGGTACGTCACGTATATAAATACGTTGGTGGAAAGAAGTTAAGATACAGCCTCCGTACTGTACGGAAGCCTTCACAAACCCTTCTTACAAAGAAGGCCTCCACACTTCCATCGTTTAGGAGTACACGAAAGAGCATAGTGTTTAGCTCCTCCAGCCCCTGGATTCCAGGAATATTCTTATCCATCCTGAGAATATTCTCAGCGGGTCCGGGGGTGTGAATATTCCCGGCATACTGGGATATTCTCCTGATGCTGGAGTATATGCATGGGATACAGAGGAGTTTGATTCCATGTGGGAGCTGGATGATGACCAGTGCTCTGTTGACTCGTCGTTGACTGACGAAGAACAACCTTCTCCCCATGTTCCCAAAGATGAAGTAATTACCATTTCTATATATGCATATACGTACAGGTATATGTATATACGGTCTACACACATATAAGTCCATCTGGGTGTAGAACAGGCTGGTTGTAATGCTATGCATTACTTGTAACTATATGCATAAGCATTGGGTCTCTCTCTCTCTCTCTCTCTCTCTCTCTCTCTCTCTCTTCTCTCTCTCTCTCTCTCTCTCTCTCTCTCTCTCTCTCTCTCTGCACACACACACACACACATGTTTGTGTGGTGGTGCGTGCACGTCTAAATAAGAAACAGTATTAAGCACTTTGGAACAATGCTGAGAACACACGCATTGCGAGTATATTCCGCGTGTTTTAGGAGTATCTCTGGACTAAGCATGGTTTTGATGTGTTATTTTACAGAAGATTAAGGTGAAATTTCTCAGCTATGTAGCTTGCGCGGCGAGGTGAAACTCAGAGTAGATCTCATTCCATATGAAGAGGCACAGAAGGTACTTACGTTTATACTTATATGCATATGTATACATACATTTGTGCGTGTCTGTTAATAAATGTGTTTAAACAGGTGACGAGTAAGAAAGGAGGAGGTCCAGTGAAGGTTACACTGCATAATGCTGGAGGTGAAAGACCAGTGAAGATAGAGTTTACCATAAGTGAAGCTGAAAGACAACCTAAGGTAATCTCTCTCTCTCTCTCTCTCTCTCTCTCTCTCTCTCTCTCTCTCTCTCTCTCTCTCTCTCTCTCTCTCTCTCTCTCTCTCTCTCTCTCTCTCTCTCACACACACACACACACCACACACACACAACACCCATATATACGTATAATGTATATGTATACGTTACATATGTATATCGTTGATAGTGCTAACTTTACAGAATCTGGTGAAAGTTAAGCTACATGATATTGGTGGTGAAAGACCAGTGAGGCTACAATTTTCTATAAGTGAAGCCCTCAAGGAGCCTAAGGTATTTTCCTTGGTTACATATATTTATTTTTAATATTCTTAAAATTTATTATATTTGATTTTTTAATACGAAAATTATTAATGTTTCTGCTCTTGTTACTATTGTATATTATATGTGTGTATATATATGTTGTATGCTATGTTTGCAGGACCCAAAGAGCGTTCAGTTACAGGAAGAAGCTAAGCAGGAAGAATCTAAAGATGTAACAAGTGTTTTCAGGAGTTCAAAGAAAAGAGGTTAGTATAAAACTGTATATATACAAATATACAGCATGTATATATGGACGTAGTCTCTCTCCTCTCTCTCTCTCTCTCTCTCTCTCTCTCTCTCTCTCTCTCTCTCTCCTCTCTCTCTCTCCTCTCTCTCTCTCTCTCTCTCTCTCTCTCCTCTCTCTCTTCTCTCTCTCTCTATATATAATATATATATATATATATATATATATATATATATTAATGCCAGGAAAGCCGAGGCCACCAGAGAAACCAAAATTACATGAAGAAAAACAAGTTAAAATGGAAGTATTGCTAGAACATAATTGGATTGATGACATAGAAGGAGCTCCAGAGGTAATAACATATGTATATATTAATGTTATGAATTTATGTATATTGTGTTGTAAGAATTACAAGTTTTGTATATTATAATAAATAATATAAATAATAATTTAATGGAAGATTTATATTAATAGTATAGAAATGTTAATGTTGTAAAAGGCAACCATATTAACTAACCTTTATTAATTTCACAATATTTAGCATTTAACATATTAACAAATATAATATTAATGAATTTAACAATAAAATGCATTAACAATATTAAAACAGGTTAAAAGACCAAGGTCAGCCTCACCGGTTAAGGTTCAAATTCAAGAAAAAACAAGTGAATCCGTAGAAGTAAAAGTTATTCCTGAGAATATCCTCATGTCCGATATTGAAGAACAAACTCAAGTCAAGGTATTATAATGCTTTATTTAAATTTTATTGAAATCTTTAGCTATGAATTTATAAGTATTAGTATACTACATTAATGTATTTTAATGAAATATACTAAAACTATATATGGTGTGTGTGTGTGTGTGTGTGTAATGGAGAATATACTTGTTTTGCAGCAACATATATTAAGAAAATACTTTATGGCAAAGAAGAATGGATACCAAGAGAGGAAGATATTGCTAGAATACAAAGATATAGTAAGGAGGATTGGGTACCAAGGGAATGTGAAACCTTAACTTGG
This sequence comes from Selaginella tamariscina, assembly GCA_003024785.1. Lineage (NCBI taxonomy): Eukaryota > Viridiplantae > Streptophyta > Lycopodiopsida > Selaginellales > Selaginellaceae > Selaginella > Selaginella tamariscina. The sequence goes on from PUQB01000197.1 coordinate 304,481, forward strand.
TTTGACGGTGATATGCGAGCAAGGTAAGAAATGAATTAATTAACATAACAAGTCATATTTACATAGTCTAACTAGTTAACATTCATTATTTATTGATGTTTTAGATTTATTAGAAATTATTATTATTATTATTTACTTTTATTATTTTGTGTGTTTTTTAACAGATCGAGTAAAATCGTATGGCAACGTAATGAAAAATATTTACAAGGGAGAGAGTTAACAAAAACTCAATTACAAACTACACCCATGAAGTTAATTAAGAGGCTTCGTCCTACGATTGATCGACCTCAGTTTAGCATTAATCCTCAAGTGTGTAACTTTAGAAAGCTAAGGTTTGGTAGTACAGCTATGCAGGTACGTTGTGTGTGTATACGTGTGTGCGTGTGTATTATGTAAGTTTTTAAAAATATATTTCAACTTATTAAAATGTTTTGTTATCTGTATTTTTGCTTATACTATATCTACGTTATGTATCATTAAACCTCATAGTCATATACGTATATAATGTATACTCTCTCTCTCTCTCTGCGTTTTATTTAACATTCATATTAGAATTATATATATATATATATATATATATATTGCAGACTGTGACACTATCCAACTACCACCATTCTGATTTTAGCCGTTTCAAAGTCTCTAGTCCTGAGGAATGCATCAGAGTTCTATACGACCATGGCCCGGTATGATAATGAATATAGTATATATGTGTTTGTATGAGTATGCATCGAGTTGTATATGACCATGGTGTGTGTGTGTGTGTACCTAGGATACATATTATATGCATAACCAGTATATATTAAATTTGCTGCAGTTGGCTGCTGGAATGGCGAGGCGTATAAAGGTCTACTTGAAAGGCACAACAACATGGAGAGTTTTCTGGCAAGGTATTCACTATTAACTTCTTCACGTACATCTATATAATATACTATCTTTATATCTATAGTAATGTATGTATAGTATACATTTGATGTAGTTTGTTTTATATATTAAATTGTTATATATATTCCTCTGTTGTACAGGTTCATGTAGAAACAGAGTTTGATATCTTCATTGTACCGGTGATAGCAGAAATTCCTTCAGTATTAAAAGATCTCCCTAAGGATTCTCCACTGTTTTAATTGGTGCAGTTCTCCTTTGAAATTCTATGCTTTGAAACTCTCATATTATATATATGTATATATAATTCATATACATATATATATATATATTATAACTAATGTTATTCTTGTTTATGTAGGCCTGTGCATATCTGATTGTGGCGTCATCTACATAGAGTTTCACGTAAGTATATTCTTTTCTCTACGTAGGTATAATCAAACCTAGTTGCATTGTATTTTGTAAAACTTCACGTTTTTTGCTTACTTTCTATATTAACGACCTTCGAACGTGACGTTTGTTAATTAGTGTTAATCATATAGTTAATTAGTTAATTAGTCAAACTTGAAATTTATAAATATATAACTATATAATATAATTAATAGAAAATTAAGTAATATTCTTTTTTTTATACGTTTTCTATATAGGATGCAAAGCATTTGGACCAGCAGTGGGCGAGGATATTAAATTAACTGTGTTTTTATTTATTTTTTTTAATTCTTTTTTTTAATTATTATTTTTATTTATTTTTACAGATCAAGTACTATACTATGACTGAGGTAAGTCAAACCTATACTTACCTCTTTTCTTGTGCTTAGGCACTGTTTATATAGAGAGTTGACTTGTGTGAAAACTAGTGTGAAACTAATGTGAAATGTATTAATTTACTGAAAGCAACAGTTGTTCAGGTGGAATTTTTTATTTTTTTAATTTAATTCTTTATTATTTTATTTTATTTATTTTCTCCAGGAGGATGAATGGATGGGGATAGGCAGCATATGTATATGCTTTATACAAGGTCATATATGTGTATATACATATAAGCATATTATACGTATATATTATATATACGATGTATAACTAGTCTTCGGACCCCCTTGACCATACGTATACTGAAATGGACAAAGTCTTATAAATATGTTTATGAAAGTTCGAATATTTTAAATTAAAACTATGATTTTTTTATATATAATATTAAAACTAGTTAATTAAACCGTAATTATTTATAGTTTAATGAATTTAACTTAATTAAATAAAAATTGGTAGAGAAAGTATATAAATTATAAGGTATAAATAAATAATTATATATATATTTTATATATATAATTATTAAACGTCGGTGTCTACATTGCAGAAGTACGTAGAAATCTAAAGGCAGATGCCAAAGTCATGACTGGCTGCCTTGTTTTTGTATACGTCACAAATGATTTTGACAAGCTTCTTTTTTCTTTTTATTTTTTAAATTATTTATTTATTTATTTATTTTTATTTTTATTTACACACGTAAACACACACACACACACATATACACGTATACACGTGTATCGAGTTTTATGTTTGTTCAGGAGCCTCTCTCTAGAGTTGCTGGTATCTTTGCATATCTTTTCATACATTATTGTGAAACCAGGTATACAACTCAGCATGAGAAAGAAGTTTTTTATATTATTATTATTATTATATATATATAATTAACACATTATAAATATATAAAATCATTTATTAATAGTTTATTATTATTTTAATATTATGTTTTAATTAATTATTTTTTTTAATTTTTTAATTTTTTTTATTAATTTTAGTGCGATACAAGCAAAGCTATGGTTGTCGGTAGAATAGTGCCTTCACAAAGTCACTTTCCTTGGGCCATATTTTGTACATAGAATATTCGTTAATTTTTACTATATTACTATTATAATTTTTAAAAAAAATAATTAAAAACTTAAAACTTTAATCTTAATTATTTAAATTATATTATAATTTAGAAAAATAATTAAAAACTTAAAACTTTAATTAAGCTGGAGTTTACTAAATTACTAATTAAAAACCTAAAACTTTAACTAGATTACCATTATAATTAGAACTTAAGACTTAATTAAACTGCTATTATAGTTTAGAAAAATAATTAAAAAACTGAAAACTTTAATTAAACTGGGATTTACTAAATTACTATTATAATCTGGAGTTTACTAAATTACTATTGTATTGTAGAAAATAATTAAAAACCTAAAACTTTAACTAGATTACCATTATAATTAGAACTTAAGACTTTAATTAAACTGCTATATAGTTTTAAAAAATAACTAAAAACTGAAAACTTTAATTAAACTGGGATTTACTAAATTACTATTATAATCTGGAGTTTACTAAATTACTATTGTATTGTAGAAAATAATTAAAAAACTAAAACTTTAACTAGATTACCATTATAATTTAGAACTTAAGACTTTAATTAAACTGCTATTATAGTTTAGAAAAATAGTTAAAAACTGAAAACTTTAATTAAACTGGGATTTACTAAATACTATTATAATCTGGAGTTTATTAAATTCCTTAACCTGGGATTTACTAGATTTTTAATTAAACTGCTAATATAGTTTAGAAAAATAATTAAAAACTGAAAACTTTAATAAACTTGGATTTACTAAATTACTATTATAATCTGGAGTTTATTAAATTCCTTAACCTGGGATTTACTAGATTATTTAATTAAACTGCTTATAGTTTAGAAAAATAATTAAAAACTGAAAACTTTAATTAAACTGGGATTTACTAAATTACTATTATAATCTGAGTTTACTAAATTCCTAAAACTTTAACTATTTAATTAAACTGCTATTATAGTTTAAAAAAATAATTAAAAACTGAAAACTTTAATTAAACTTAAATTAATATTATAATCTGGAGTTTACTAAATTCCTAAAACTTTAACTATTTAATTAAACTGCTGTTATAGTTTAGAAAACTAATTAAAAACTGTAAACTTTAATTAAACTGGGATTTACTAAATTACTAATATATTAAAAAAATAATTAAAACTATTAAATAAAATTACCAAGTTAAGTTTAACTTCTGGTGCGAATCGTCTCTTTGTGTGATTGCTACTTGCTTGTACATTCTCTCGCAGGTACTACATAAATATGTATTTAATATAATTGGTATCTTTTATTATATATTTCACATTGAGTTTAATTTAAATAGTAAAGTATTTATATATAAATATCCATGTCTCTATATGTCTATACGGATTAAGACGTGAGTCAGATATGAGTTTTATTGAGAAGTATAAACCGACAAGGTGTCACAGCATCGTAAGTTCTTATGCATGTGTATATGTGTGTACACACACACACACGCACGCGCGTACCAATGTGTGTGTTTTGTCATTTATTTGCTCAATCACTTTCGACGATTAAATTGTGACATCGAAATACACTGCTAAAAACATTCAAACGGTTTGTCGTGTGAGTATTCATGACCACTGGTATATACACCCTTATACACCCTTTTACACCCTTATTTTGTTATATACTGATGGTAAAACCTTTTGCCCTTATATATTTAATTATACTGCACCTCTCTTTTTGCAGAATCTGTTCATTCCTCGACCACCAATCCACATCTGCAAAGGTGGTGCCTCTTTTTAAACCGCTGGATCTCGCTCTGAAAGCAACCGCTGTGATTGCTCTACAGCTTACATACACAGCTGTTATATATGTATATACGTACACACACACACACACACGTATATATATTAATATATATATATAGATTGGAGAAGAAACAACCACGGTAATAATGTACAACTGGCACAAATGTTACCTTTTAACTGATGTAGAATTGAAATATTTACTGTCCGCCGTCGATGCAAAGCTATCACATAAGCATGCAAGGTATGATTCTTGTCTATATATATATGTGTGTGTGTGTGTGTGTGTGTATACACGTCCGTCTCAGTGTGGACAGGTATATTTCATGAAATGTCATTGGTTATTATATATATTTAATTATGCAGTGTGGTTGAAAGCTTACAGTTCACGTCGTTGTTGATGTAATATGGACTGTTAGATTGGAAGATCTAACAGCTTTTTTTAATTTATTAAATTTTATTAATTTTATTAAATTTTAATAATTTTATTAAATTTTAATAATTATAAATCTTATTAAAACATTAATGTGTTGATTAGAGCTGAGAACATTAAACGTTGGGTTGTAAATAAAACTGTACAGGCCACCGATTAGAACCGAGAACATCAGAGGTTACATATACTTTTATTAATAAGAATTTTAAAGTTAATTATAATTATAATTATAATTAATATAAAATTAATTAATTAAAATAAATAAATATTTATTATTGACTGGCGAAGATTCTGATATCTTAAACCAATTATGGGTGCAGAGGAGTTTGTACCAAGTAAGCGAACAAAGCATGTTACAAAGCATATAATATACCATCTCTGAACCCTCAGAGTTTAACATATTAATTTCCTTGCTTCCTACGTCAAAACCGGCAATGTAAAAAAAACATATAACTAGATTAATTAATTAATTAATTAATATTAATTAATTAATATTAATTAAATACACTTTATATAGTTTTGCAGAAAGTCATTCGAGGAATAGTTCAAAAAGGTAGAGAAAGCTGCTTGATTGGTTTAGAGACCACTTCCCCACCTTCTTTATATGATCACGCATATGATTCCAATCTTAGAAGATTCCATATATATATACACATATATACAACACATATATATACACACCATGCATATGGACGGTGGATATTATCTAATAACCAAGCCTTGGTGGTGGTTGGTCTTTCAACCGTTTAGCGGTTAAGCATCGTATTATGAGATCTAATGGTGAACAGTAGAGTCACGTGTCGCACGTAGGTGCGTAACTTAGTTTTTATAACAGACGTATACGTGTATCGTAGAAGACAATAAGTATATATATATATATATATAAGATTCGAGTGAACATGAGGTTGAACACGGAAGTACCTACCATAATGAAGACTATATATATATATATATATATATTTTAATTGTTCGAACAAACTGATTTCGGTTGTGTATGTATGAGTCATTAAACAATGTATAGCTTCCAAGAAATTCTATGACGTATGCACATGATATATACGACGGATTCTATTCCCCTTTATGATAAACAGTAACAATTCACTCCACTACTTCCCACTCATTCGGAATCTCTGTATATAATTAACTGCATGTTTAGCTTAAACATGCAGTGTTTAAGTAAGTTTTAACTTGTCGGTGTGTGTGTGTGTGAAACGCGTGTGTGTGTGTGTGTGTGTTTAATAAATACGCAATGAATGAAACCAAGAAACACAAGTATTAAGTTTGCCTACTTCTTATTGGAGCTTTCAATTCAATGCACATAGATTTCATGTGTTAATGACCAGCTGCAGTCTATATAAGTATAGGTCAAGTTTAGACGTAGGTATTTGGTCTGTTCAAACTCTATTAGGTAATACCGTATATTATACAGCGTATGTACCTAATGTGTATATACAAAAGCCTCTACTCAATCATTATAAGAGGTGGTAGGCCTACGTTTTCATATGATTGATGACTTATATATCAAGCATTATATGCTATCTATAGCTGTCTACTATAGGCATTTGGTGTGTTCAAAGTCTAGATATACTTATACGCTAGTTAATCATGATTAGGTTAAACTCCTAGTTAATCATGGTTAGGTTAACTTTGTACGTAAGTATAGGTATTTGGTAAGTCATCAATCTGACCAAATATTCTTCGGAACTCCTTGTCAACGCGTATTCCACGTAGTGTCCATGTAATATATATTATTTAATTTTAAAAATTAAATAATTAAATAACTATATAAAAAGTGAGTTAATAGGGGAGATAAAGATAGATTTGTCATATGTATAAGGTGCAGTGGTTTTGTAAAAGTTCTGCAACGTAGACATATTGTTCAGAGAAATGTTAATAGTTAGAAGTGTCTGGTATGCACTGTGCGGCACGTTAGCGTCGAGGGTAACGAGCTGCATTTATCTTTTTAAGGAAGGAGTATGATGGCGATAGCATACATAATACGTTAAGCTAATTAAAATAATGGTTTAACACTAATCAACTATATAATGAGTTCCCCCCTTATTAATTAGATATCGGAAAGGGGAGCTTTATTCTTCTCCATAGCAGGTTTCCGAGACAGACAGACGGGGGAAAAACTGTTGTAGAGATCCTTCGGGAGCTCCGGGAGTTCCCCTGTCATGTACAATTTTGATTGTTTCGTGGAAGCAAAGGTAGTTTGCTAGATCGATTGATTGTATATTGTGCAAAAAAAAAAAAACGGGGGGCCCTTTTTGTCGATCGCATCCCTTGTAAGTCATTCTTTCAGTAATATCGATGGAGACGGGCCGAACCGAGAAACGCATTGGTGAGTGGTAGATATGGTCTGAGAATTATACGGTTGTGAATGCCACTCACACGTATGAGATGCAAGAGCAGCAACAACAAGAGGAGGGAAATGCGAGTGCGAGGGACCTGATAATTGAGTGTGCAGCGGCGGTATCGGCAGCAGACTGGCAGAGAGCCATCCACTATATGGTCCTTCTCAGGCGGATATCGTCTCCTCAGGGGGACTCTCTGGAGCGACTGACGTTCTACTTCACGGCAGCACTCGCCAGGCGTGTGAGCCATTCGGAGCCGGCGATGCTGCCGTTGATACACTCGTTTCTGGTGGAGTCTTCTTCTCCTCCTCCTCCTCGGCAGGGCGAAGGCGAGTACTCGGCGTACCTGGCGCTCAACCAGGTAACGCCGCTGATCAGATTCGCGCACCTGAGTGCGAACCAGGCGATACTGGAGGCAGTCGAGGGGAGCAGGCGATACACATTGTCGACCTTGGTATAATGCAGGGGCTCCAGTGGCTCCTCTCATGCAGGCGTTAGCGGAGCGGTGCCGGAGCAGGAGCGAGGAGGAGGACGTCCACCACGAGCCTCCAGTACTGAGGATCACCGGGACGGGTCCTTCCTTTACACTTCTGGAACAAACTGAATCGAGGCTGCAGGAGTTTGCACGCAACCTCGGGATTGCATTCGAGTTCACCCCGGCCACTGCAGACACCGTAGAGGTTTGCAACGTGGTTGAGGTTCGACCCGGAGAGGCACTTATTGTCAACTCCATGACCCAGCTCCATACGTTGCTCCCCATACGTCCCTCCGGGGATGCTCGAGTCGGTAAGGGGGCTGTCCCCGAAGATAATTACGATTGCCGAGAGGGAAGCCAATATGGACTCGCAACAGGGGCTCATCGAGAGGATACTGGCCGCAGTAGATCACTACAGTGCGCTGTTCGACTCGCTCGAGGCGACGCTACCGCACAGGAGCACCCAGAGGCTCGCAATAGAGAGGCTTGTGTACGGGAAGGAGATCTTCGGTATCGTGGAGGAGGGGGATATCAACTTTGACAGCAGCCAGGTTGTGAGGTACCAGAAGTTTTCAGACTGGGAGATGCTCATGCAGAGCGTGGGCTTCCAGAGCGTTCCCGCCAGCGCGTTTACTGTCGCACAGGCGAGGCTGCTCCTCAGGCTACATTACCCAGCTGATGGCTACCGTCTCCAGCAGCTCGACGAGCAGGGCTGCCTGTTCCTCAACTGGAACGACAGCCCCTCGTTGCCGTATCGGCGTGGAGATGCTCCTCCTCGTTGTCTCCGTCGTCGGTCTAACATTGTTTCTCTCCTGTCACTGTGTGCACAGGATGCTTCTGTTTTTTTTCCCCTTAGCCAGATCAATTTTTAACCCTCCTGTAACAAACAGTAAAACAAATTGCTCTCATGCACACCCAATGGCAGTTAACAATAACAAGATATGTTTTGCTTCTGAGTACTTTATTGGCATATTCATAGTACAAAGTATATTATTATGCCGAGTATTACAGTTTGTGCTGCTTCAGATCTTCCCACGTGTCACGCATCATCACATAAGCAGCTGCGTTGTCCGGGTTGACGTTCACTAATGCTTGAAACGCGATCTTTCCTACTTCCAAGTTCTTCCACTTACTGCAGGCCGCTAGCAGTTTGTCCAAGTGACATCATCAGCCTTATATGGCATCGTATTCACAACTGATAGTGCCTCCTGAATTCTGTTGGCTCTACCAGCATGTCAACCACGCATTATAGTGATCCAGGGTCTGATTCACGCGGTACCGTGGCATGGACTGGAACCACTTCCAGCCTTCCTCCACCGTACCGGCGTGACTGCACGACGAAAGTATACATATGAACGATACACTGTCGAGCTCCAGCCGAGATTCTTGTATCTCTCTTGCGAGGTAGAAGACTCTATGTGTGTCTCCCACCGAGCTGTATCCGGCCATCAAAGCACTGTACGAGATGATGTTTCGGATCTTCATCGTGTTAAACAAGTCCTCGGCTAGCGTCACAGTGCCACATTTCGCATAGAAATCCACCAAGCAGTTTAGCACGACTTGTTCCTGCTCCAGACCCGCCCTGCATATCCGAACGTGAATTACTTTCCCATCCGGGAACGCACCTGAACTCGCACATGCCCTGAGTACCGCCGAAAACGTGACAGCATTCGCTTCACAGTCCATCCTCCTAAACAAATCCATCGCTAGTGAGCTCTCCCCGTTCTCCACGTATCCCAGAATAAGACCTGACCACAATACAACGTCCCTGTGCTTTATCCCATCGAAAGCCTCCTGTGCATGGGTCATACTATTACACTTACTATACATATCCACCAAGGCGCTTGCTACAATAATATCAGTATCACATTTACCCTCTCTTGCTTGCTTGTGAATGAGTATTCCTTTCTTAAGCTCTTTGGCATTAGCACATGCCTTGAGTGCCGCAGCAAACGTAACAGGATTTGGTTCACAGTCCATCTTCGCGAACAACTCAAGAGCTACCGAGTCTTCCCCGGTCTCCACGTATCCCAGAATAAGGCACGTCCAGAGAACAACATCTCGGTGTACCATTTTATCAAAAACACCTCTAGCATGTAACATACTACCGCACTTACTATACATATCTACCAGTCCGTTTGCGACTTTCCTATCTGTATCGAACCCACGCTCTCTAGCTTGTCTATGGATAGCCATCCCCTTCTCTAACACAAACTGCCTGTCTGAATCTCTAAAACTAGCTAAGTTAGCACATGCCTTAAGTGCAGCTACGAATGTAATGGAATCTGCTTCGCAATCCATTTTACTGAAGAGCTCTATAGCTACCAAGCTTTGCTCATTCTCTACATATCCAAGAATGAGACTCGTCCAGAGGACAACATCGCGACGGGTGATCTTGTTGAAGATCTCTCGAGCTTCTATATAGCCCGGCATTTGCAATACATGTTCACTAGAGCAGCTGCTACGTGTTTATTTGTGTGGCAGCCTACTGAAAGAGCGTCTGCTGTAGCTTTCTCCCGTTCTAAGTCCCTCGTCTTGCTACATTGTTTCAATGAAGCCAGAAGTTCGGTAACTCTCTTATCGAAGTGTAACTCTCTTCTTATACATGTCTAAACCTAATGTTTACTTATTATATACTCGATCCAACGGTGAGGATGAGAATATATGTAAATAGTTTAAATATAGCTAAAATAGAAGAAATTATTCTAATCTAATCATCAGGATTAGATTAGCTTGGTGGTATAAATAATCTCAAACAAATGATGCAGTAACCATCATGGATTCATTGTATAGATTTCTTCTGTTGTTATGCATTTGTCTTGCGATTGTTACATCTTCCGCTCGATCACCACGGCGTGTGTGTCACTGTTTGCCTCATGAACCGTGCTTTCCGAGGTCATCAGCGTGGGGTTTCCTTAACCAGACACTAAATGGTCGTCTTCTCCAGCTCAGGTGCGTGTGCATGTGTGTATATGTATAACATATAACGCTATGTATGTGCAGGCCTTTGGGTTATCCATGCCATGATCCGAGTTATGATGAGGTTAAATGCAATCTTATAAAGGAGAACGAAGGAGATGCATTATGGAGATCCAGTCAACCAAGTGCAACACAACATCCACTATGGGAAACCTATCATAACTACACATGTTTTCTTAATTTCCCAAAGAACAACACTTGTTCGCAGGGCTCGGTGCCTCTCTATGCAGTTCAAGTTGAAGAAGCAAGTGATGTTTCTAAAGCATTTGGGTTTGCTTATCACCACAACATCCGTCTCGTGGTGAAAAACACCGGCCACGACGCACTTGGACGTGAAATGGGTATGTTCTTTCTCTCTCTCTTTACTCTCTATATATATAATGACATATGTACAGGTATGGGATCTCTTATGTTGTGGACACACAAGCTCAAGAAGATGGAGTTCCACGAGTCGTTTGTTCCAAACAACTGTCGTGTTGAGAAGGGAGTACCAGCAGTCACAATAGGAGCAGGCGTGCAGTGGGATGAGGTCTACTCTGCAGCTGACAAACTAAACAGATCGGTTGTGGGTGCATACAGTAGAACCGTGGGCGCTTCAGGTGGTTACATCCTTGGTGGTGGCCATAGTATTCTTACCCCTTCTTACGGGTTTGCTGTTGACAACGTGCTCCAGCTTGAGGTGTGTGTATGTGTGTGTATGTGTAAGTGGTATCTTACAGTGCTGTCTATAGGTGGTCACACCAGATGGGAAATACAAAGTGGCGAACAAGTGTGAGAACAAGGAGCTTTACTGGGCACTTTTGGGAGGAGGTGGCAGTACATTCGGTGTTTTGAGTTCCACTCATAAAACCCATCCTTCAGTACCGATAGTCGAAATGGTGATCAACATATCTGTTAACAAGACATCCGACATGTTGCATGCTTTTCATAGCTTGGGAATGCTGCAATCTTCGTTGTCACAAAAGCATTGGGGAGGGACATTCAGGGCTAACCCTGCTGGGGTACGAATCGATTACATTCTCCCAAACGGGACAGTTTCTGATGCAGAGTCGGACTGGTCTAAGTTTGTATCAGAGATGAAGATGATGCCTGGTCTTCAGGTGACTGAGGAGATAACCACGTTCACTTCGTTCTACCCGTGGTTCGAGTCTGCCATGTGCGAGCATTTCCCTGATACATGTACCGACCACGGCGGCTCAAATGAAGTGCTTGCTTCCAGGCTTATTCCAGAGACAGTATTAATGAACTCGACTAGCGCTCTCGAGCTTGCTACTGCAATTATTGAGGTTCTCAGCAGGAACTCAAGTAACGGAGCCGGGAATGGAATACTGGGAATGGTGGTGGGAAAAAGTCCCGCTAACGAGACGTGTGTGGAGAATGCAATGAATCCTGCTTGGAGGAAGTCTCTGTGGCACGTTATAATATCTGCATTATGGCAAGATGGTGCCTCGCATGCAGAAATGAAGCATAAGTTTGAGGATGTCACGGAAGCTAACAAGGTGTTTGTCAATGCGGCGCCTGACTCTGGGGCTTACATGAACGAGGCGGACTACAACGAGCCGAACTGGAGAGAGTCGTTCTACGGTAGCAACTACCCTAGGTTGCTGGAGATTAAGAAGAGTGTGGATCCTGCCACTTGCTTGCTTGCCATCATTGTGTTGGAAGTGAGGTATGGGATGAAGACTTCGTGTGCAAACTGCTAGTTATTATTTTAAGTTAACAACTCAACAATAAAATTTTAACATTTCACCGACCAGAAGTATATTAATATTTACATTGGTATTAAGTGAAATGCTTAGTCGTATTAAAATTATAACTCATTATAATAATCTATATAAACCTTGATTTATATGAATATGAACACACTTTACGTGCTTATGAATTATGATTCAAAACACACTAATTCAAATTTGACAGTAATCTGACCACACACTCCACCAGCACACTATTGATAAATGGTGACATGTTAAAAACTAGTAAACATGTCCACTATAATATCAAAATCAAGCTTTTAAGAATGCAAGTTGTTATATATTTATGAAGTCTAAGAAATAATAAAAACTTATTATTATATTAAGAGTATAGATTTTAAATGATTTATGAAGTTTAAACAAAAGAAAACTTTAAATAATTGAGTTTGCTAAATGAAAAATATTCAAAATAAAATCACAAAGATTATATTCAAATTAAAATTAATACATCATTCTGATATATCACAAACGAGGTTTAATAAAAATATTAAAAGCTACATTCTTAAAAGCTTGTTTTTAATACTATAGTTGACATATTTATGAGTTTTCAACGCTCCAACACACTTCTTAATAGTGTGTTTATTCTTAATAAATAATAAATGTGCATTTATTAATTCATTTTTTTTTCTTTATACATTCTTTGAAATCAAAAAATATTCTTTTATCACTTTTCAAGTCTTTTTAAATAAAGTTGCAGGAAATAATAAAAACTTATTATATATTAAGAGTATAAGTTTAAGTGTTTTTTTATTTAATAACAAAAGAAATTTCTAAATAATTGAGTTTGTTAAATGAAACATATTCAAAATAAAATCATAAAGATTATATTTAAATTAAAATAAATACATAATTTTGATATATTATCATGAGGTATTGATATGATAGTTAATATATATATTATATATATATATTCTTAAAAGCTTGATTTTCATATTATAATTGACATGTTTATGGGAACACACTTCTGAATAGCGAGTGTATATGACTTAATCAGAAGATACTAAAATTTGAATTTGTTGTGTTTTAAATAATTATTTATATTATAAAGACGAAGGAGGTCCGTATGAATCAAGGTCATTTTTATTTTAAGAGTTGTAATTATACTTTTACGATTGTACAACTAAAGTTATTCAAAATAATTATTCATATATGTTGTGATAAGTTTATTCAGAATAAAAAATAAACGCACATTATGGTTTTTCTTTCTTTTATAATACATTCTCGAAATTAAATATTTTTTATTACTTTTTAAGTATTTTTAAATGAAGTTATAGAAAATAATAAAATCTTTATTTTATTAAGAGTATAAATTTTATATGATTTTATGAAGTTTAAGTGTTTGGTTTGTTTAATAAACAAAGGAAAATTTAAATTAAGATTGTTAAACTAAAAATATTCAAACTAAAATTACAAAGATTATATCACATAATTTTATATTACAATAAGGTATTGATATATGAAGTTGTAAAGTAATAAAAGAATATTTTAATTTTCAAGAATGTATTAAAATATATATATATAAATAATGATCATAAAATTACAACTTTTATTATAATAAGGACCTTGATTTATATGCATATACTTAAACTTAAGAATAATCTTTAATTAGATTCATTAACACATAATGAAATTGTTTTTATAAGAATTTATTTTTTAAAAATTACAAAAACAATTCATTCCACAATTGGATATTTCGTTGACGTTATAAAAATTTCTTATTAATGTGACATTAAAATTACTATAATATAAAATTAAGCTTTTAAAAATGCAAGTTTTTATATATTTTTATTAAATATTTTTAAATGAACTTATAGGAAATAATAAAATCTTATTGCTATATTAAGAGTATAGATTTTAAATGACTTTATGAAATTTAAGTGTTTGTTTTGTTTAATAAATAAAAGAAAATTTTAAGTAATTAAGTTTGCTAAACAAAAAATATTCAAATAAAATCACAAAAGATATTTTAAAACTAAATTCAATTCATAGTTTTGATATATTACAATGAGGTATTGATATGTGAAGTTGAAAAGTAGTAAATTTAATTTCTAAAAATGTATTATAAAAAAAAACAAAACATAATGTGCATTTATTATCTATTATAAATAAACTTATCCATTAACTTATTACATAATGTGTTTAGAAAATACAAATTTTTATAATACAATGATATTTATAATGTGTTTAGAAAATACAAATTTCTAACTAATATCTTAAATAAAAACTCACATAATTAAACAATCTTTTAAGGATCTTTATTATTCATCAATATAAGCTAGACATTTAAACATAGCATGTGAGTTATTCTCTAATCTCTTTTTTTCATATATAATATATATATATATATATATAGTTATTCCTTTTTAAATACACTTTTTTTAAAAAAAGTTTTATATTTCATAAATACACAAAAGAGAAAATACAAATATACATAAATAAATTTTAAACATGTAACGTTTATTTTTCTTCTACTACACGTTTAAGACTTTAATATATTAATCATTACATTATAAGTGCATCTTTAATAATTAATATTTTAAATTTTAAATATAACATTTGATCATTGTTTTTTTAATGAAAAGAGGTTTCAATTTTTTAAATATGTATGAATAATTTAAATCATATAGCATTTTTAAATTTTTTTTCAATTATATATGTGAATATTTCCAAAACCTTATGAAACATTATAAGAAGCTGAAGTTTTAATTTATTCTTTTGTATTACAATAGTAATTAATAATTATAAATAATTAAAAAGAAATATGATTAAAGAGTAATTGTAATATTTCATAAGAAATAAAGTATTTAGCATAACATGAATGTGTAAAGAGAATTTTATATTTTTTTCAAATATTTAATGTAATAAACATTGTTATGAAAAGGATTACTAAGTGTACAATATGAATATCATAACTTGGGTTAGAATACCTTTTTTTATTTTAGTATTATTTAGGAGGGATTTAGGATGCCAAGTGTTATGATATGGGAGAAAACTTAATAA